>CM052651.1:152291112-152374456 GCA_028533165.1 Leontopithecus rosalia
ATGATAGACTGGACTGGGAAAATGTGGCACATATACACCATGGAATATTATGCAGCAATCAAAAATGATGAGTTCGTGTCCTTTGTAGGGACATGGATGAATCTGGAGAAATCATTCTCAGCAAATTGACACAAGAACAGAAAAGGAAACACTGCAAATACTCACTCATAGGCGGGTGATGAACAATGGGAACACATGGACATAGGGAAGGGAGCACCACACACTGAGGTCTATTGGGGGGAATAGGGGGAGGGACAGCAGGGGGGGGAGCAGGGGAGGGATGGTATGGGGAGAAATGCCAAATATGGGTGAGGGGGCAGAAGGCAGCAAAACACACTGCCACGTGTGTACCTATGCAACTATCTTGCATGTTCTGCACATGTACCCCAAAACCTAAAATGCAATAAAAATTAAAAAAAAAAACATTTTCCCCCCCCAAAAAAAACTGTTGGCAGCATGACACGTTATTCCGAGGTGCATGCGCAGGTGTCTCCTAAGAAAGAGGACAGTCTCTTACATAACTCTAACACTACTGTCACACCTAAGAAAAACAACAATCCCTCCATGATACCATCTAACATCCAGTCTCTATTCAATCCTCCCCTCCGCGGCATTTGCAGCTCTTGGTTTTTCCGACCTAGGATCCAGTTCAATCATGTTGGTTGTTAAACGTCTTTGTTTTGCTCCTAGAAGACAACGGTCCCACACCTATTTCCCCTGCCCTGTATTTTTTTGTGGACTTTTTGGTAAGTCCAGGTCAGTTTTTGTCTGCAGAATGTTCCACATTCTGGGTTCATCTGATGGTTGCTCAGTTGCTTTCCATAACTCTTGTATTTCTTGTAGACTGGAGGTGTTATAAGATTGGGACTAAACAGCTTTGGTCACCAGGCAATGCCTGTACCTCGGCCTGCCTCAGATCAGGAGATGCCTGCAGGGCTCACCCTCTCTGTGTGATGCTCAGTGTGATCCGTGGTGGAGGGGGCAGGGCATCATCTCTCCACGGAAAAGGTCTACACGTCCCTTTTTGAGTAACAGGAACCTGTGGGCTGATAGCTGGCATGTAGGGACCTGTGGGTTCCTGAACAATCCTTCATGCAATGGTGCTAGCCTACATATGTGATCCCTGAGGCATTCAGGCTACAGGACAGCCGTTTTCTCATTTCTGATGGAACTGGAAATTGAAGAAGATTCCTTCTCTCTGTCTCCATGGACAACCATGGACCATGTACTTTGCTTAACTTTTTAGTGTGCTGTAACGGTTACATATTCTTCTTAGTGCTCACACGATCTCAAGTTTAGCCAATTGAGAATACAGAGGCAATTAATGAACAAACAAAGAGCACATTTGAGAGTAAGAACAGCTTTAGTATTCCCATAAGCAAGCTGCCACACCCTAGGCAGCATCCGGGCCCTCACATGTCCAATGAGTGACGACAGAAAATTTCTTCAAACCTTTCTATCGGGACAAATATGACGAGTATTCAATCATGGGCCAGGTATTTAAATTTATCCATATTTAGGACTTGTGATACATACTGCTAAAGTTTTATTTAAGAAATTATTCACCAAGAATGGTGCAATAATAATAAGAAGAAAATAGAAAATAACAAACGTGGAGGATGTGGAGAACTTGGAACCCGCATGCATTGCTGGTGGCAATGTAATATGGCACAGCTGCTGTGGAAAATAGCTTGGTAGTTCCTCACAAAGAAGCAGAATTCCATGCGATCCCACAATTCCGCTCATAGGATACACGTCCAAAACCTGAAAGTGTGGATTTGAACGGGTTTGTACACTCCTGTTCACGGCAGGATTCTGTATAACAAAGGAAGGAACCCAAGTGTCCATCAACAGGTGATGGACATGTGATGCTGTAGTAAACACACACATACACACACACACGTACACATACGTACACGAACACACACATACACGTACACACACGTACACACATGCATGTACACATGCACACACACGTACACAAACACACACGTACACACGTACAAACATGCACACACATACACAAACACACACGCACACACATGTACACACATGCACACACACGTACACAAACACACACATACACACATACACAAACACACACGTACACACGTGCACACACGCACACACACAAATGCACACGTACACACATACATGTACACACATGTACACAAACACACACGTACACAAACACACGTACACACGTACACAAACACACGTACACACGTGCACAAACACATGCACACACACAAATGCACACGTACACACATACATGTACACACATGTACACAAACACACACGTACACAAACACACACATACACACACAATGGGGTATCAGCTCTAAAAAAGAGTAAAATTCTCACGCACAATATGGACGGAACTTCAGGACATTGTGCTAAGTGAAATAAGCCAGATGCAGGAGGACCACTGTTGTGTGATCCCCTTAGAAAGCTGCCTAGCATAGCCAGATTCGGAGAGACAGAAAGCAGAATCCTGGTGAGCAGGAGCTAGAGGAGAGGGAATGAGAAGTTACTGTTTCCATTTGGGATGATAAAAAGGTTTTGGGTATAATACTGGCGAGGACAACATTGTGAATGTACTGATGTCACTTGCAAATGGCTGAAGTGATCAATATTATGTTACATATGTCTCAGTCCTTCCTCATTCCTGGGTCCCTGAGTTCCACTGTCTCAACTCCTGGTTTTAATGCTGACACCGAGGATTCAGGCTCTCTGAAGTCCGCCTGTGTCCTTGGTGCTGGGACAGTTTTGCTTTCCCGTTTGGTCTGTAATAGCGTCTCCTGGGGCCCAGGTGGTGACTGTGGCATCTGGCCCTGCACCCCGCCTCACTGTCAGCATCACTGTGCCCTACTCTTAGCTTTGATCTCCTCATATACAAACTGGATGAGATGGCTCCCCCCTCCCAGGGCTGCCTGAGAAACCTATGCAGTGACGTGCGTGCCACACTGACCCGGGGCCAGCCCACACTGTGCTGCTTCAGGTGTCATTGGCAGTGACACCTTTACTATATGCTCAGATCCCCCTTTTATTTTCTGATCTCTCCTTGCTCTTCCAGTACTCTGCCCAGACCTCTTCTAACCCCAGACACTTGTCATCACTGGTCCTGTGACATTCCTTAGAGTGGGATGTCCAATATTTTGACTTCCCTGGGCCACACTGTAAGAACTGTCTTGGGCCACATATAAAATACACTAACACTAGCAATAGCTAATGAGCTTTTTAAAAAAATCACAAAACAATCTCATAATCTTTCAAGAAAGTTTACGAATTTGTGTTGGGCTGCATTAAAAGCTGTCCTGGGCCACATGTAGCCTACAAGCCATGGGTTGGACAAGCTGGCCTTAGAGTCTAGACGGGCATCAAGTAGGCACCAGCAGGCAGTGCTGTGGGCAGAGCTGGGGGTACTATGAGCTCCCCTGCACTTCAGCACCTCCCTCCCCAGTGGTCCTCATAGTTCCTAATCCCTCAAGACCCAAACACCAAGGCAGAGGGTGCAGGAACGACTTCTCATCACTCATGCCCAAGGGAGGTCCTTCTCCTGCCTCAACTAATGAAATAAAAATTTGATTGCTTCAAAGACTTTGGGGAGCATGCAATTCAACCCCATGTTCTTACAGAAGAGGAAACTGAGGCTCAGCGCAGGAAAAAGCATTGCTCAAAGTTAGATATCTCCTGGTGGCCGGAAGGAAGCAAATCCCCGCCCGCCCGCTCTAGTAGGTGAAGGCCTGGCGTGGTCCCAGCTGCGTGCGTGCACTGTCCTCGCCGGACACAGGGGCAGTACAGATTGCGGCACAGAAGACTAACTGCTGGGGAGGACGAAGGGGAAGCTAGCAAGATGGGCTGAGATAGATTTAACAAGAGGGGCCATGCATGGAAAGGACTGACCCAGTCGAGAAGTGGAGCGCCGTGTTCAGAAGCCAGGATAGCGCGCAGCCCCTTCACAGAATACAGTTTTATGCCCCGGCTATGATTTTATCTCCAGAGTAATGATCCCTGAGTGTAGAGACTCTTTCCTCCCTCTCTGATTGTAGTCATTGTGTGCAAACCTTTTGAAAAGGCTCAGCTGCAGAATTTAGTCTTGCACCCGTTCCCGTTATCGTTTGTGAGTTCATGCCTTAGAGATCTGGGTTCTGCGTGTTGGTCAGGGGAGTTTCCTTCTCTATGAAGGTGAACCGGAAGATGGGCCATAGGATGGCGAATCTGGGGGAAATGTATAGCGAAGGTGGGCTTGGTCTTCCCAGCCCTTTTGTGAATCAGACAGCTGAGTGGTGAGGTCACAATATTGCCGCTTGGCCTCAAATTCCTTCCTCCCCCAACTTTTTTCCAGGGCCCACTCCTTTCCCATCACTGCTTCTTGGTCTTCTCTGTGCTGGGCATTTCGAATGCGAAGAGGCAGGCTGTGCCCTGCAGGAAGTGAGAGCCCAGTGGGGAGATGGCCTGTAGGGAGGGCAGCAAGGGGTCACCAGAGGGTGACCAGCCCTACCCCATGTGTGCTGGGGGAGCTGTGCATGCTGGGGGAATTGGGAACAGCCGGGGAGGTTTTCACAGAGGAGGAGCTAAGTCTTACAGGGGACCTGGGACCCTCCAGGTGTTCGGGCAGGAGGATCCAGGCCAAGGGATGGCCCTGAGGTTGGCGGCTGGGATACCCTCAAGGATGTGTGTGGGCTGGTACACAGAGCTGCAGCGCCACGCTAATGAGGCCAGCATCAGGGACATGGGGCCTGGGGAGCCAAGAGACCAGGGAGAGGACTTTCACACAGCATGTGTTCAGGGCCTAGTCTAGAATTAAGAGGTCATGTGGAGGATGCAATAGCAGTGTGGCCAGAATGGGACAAGGGGATCCCACCATCCAGCCCGGGAGAGGGACAGATCTGGCCTGGAGGAGGGAGAACGGAGATTCACAACCTCTTTGCTGCTGGGAATAAAAAGGATGGAGCCGCATCATCCTAGCCCTCTGCCTGGGTGACGGGTGGAGAAATTAGCCAGGAGAGAAGTCAGGAGGTGGGCAGGGAGGGAAGAAGCCACCTATACTCTTTGCCTGTCCAGTGCTGGGGACACATGGGGCTCAGGAAAAGACTTGGTCTGGAGCTTTGCTGGAAACACAGATGCAAATGCCCACCGCACAGCAGGAGCCAAGGGTGCCCAAGGACCACCGGAGGCTATGTAGGATGAAGGAGGACCATGGTGAGGACTGCTGTTCTGGGGGAGAAGGGAGAGAGGATGCTCCATGGAAGGGACAGAATCAGAAATGTGAGAGAAGTGCTAGGTGGCAGCAGATGCTCAAGACAGTCCACCAGGTGGGGCCGCAGGAGGCCGCTGGCGGAGTCGCATGACTCACGGTAGATTCCTCAGGGACCACGCAATGAGGACATTGCTCATCCCCAGGGAGGGGCCCGCAGCTGGGTCTGCGATGTGGTGGGTGAGTGAGGTCAGCATCTGTGTGACCCCTTGATGTGACTTTTAGAAGCTTTGACATACTTTTAAAATTAAAACATTTAATCTATTAATTCTTGAAAAAACAGTTCCTGATGTAGATAAAAAATAAGAGAGCTTGTGTTATTGAACACAACTGCAGTTATGCCCCGGAGAGGACATTCTGAAGGGTAAAACCTCATGCCAGCATCACGTCATTAGGATGCTCTCATCACACGCTGGAGACTGCCGGATGGAGCGCCTGTATCTGTCACCTTAGCTCTGCAGAAGGGAGGAAAAGCAAAATGATTCACAGGGAAGATGCTACAGAGAATGCCTCTGTGGAGGGAAAATAAAGCTTGGGCCCAGAAATCACTAAGCTAAGGGGAACCGTCAAGCTGGGGATGGCTGGGGGCAACCTGTCTCCATTCTATTCAGTCACCCCTCTGTTCACGGGTACACATGCAGATCTGACTGCCTCCTTTGGAGAGGCTAATCAGAAACTCAGAAGAATGCAACCACTGGTCTCTTATGACCTGGAAGCCCCTTCCCATTCCAGTCTTCCCACCCTTGCTTGGAGTTGTCCAACCTTTCTAGCCTGAACCAGTATTCATCATACATATGTTGATCGATGTCTTATGTCTCCCTAGAATGTACAAAGCCAAACTGGTCCTTGGCCACCTTGGGCACATGTTGTCAGGACCTCCTGAGGCTGTGTCACAGGCGCACGTCCTCAACCTTGGCATAAACTTTCTAAATTAACTGAGACCTGTCTGAGGTTTTGGGGTTCAAGTCTCCGTTCCCCAGCTCTCCCCAGTTATAGCCTCCAATGGCTACAGCCAACATGAGTGCCGATGAGTTTCTGGAGTTCCTGAAAGCAAACCTGGAGTCTATTCACCCAACGCAAAGACCCAGAAGGGAGAAAGGACATAGTGGAATCAGAAACATTTCTCTCAAAATAAAAGCAAAGGCCTGGGCAGAAGACACAGGGCTCACGAAGGCAGGCAGGCTCTGCAGAAAGCCAGGGGCAGCAGTGACTGCACACCGCGGGAGGGGTGGGGGCTGCCCCTTCTAGGACGATTAAACAAGAAGTCTGTCTCTCTGAGCTGCCTGCTGGCATCAAGGTTAAACTCAATAAGGAACATTTCTCCATCACACATCACACAGCCAATGGGGCTGCCATCACGGACCCGTGGGCTCTGGCACACCCTGGACTGGGGCTGCTTCCACATGGGGAAAACCTCATTAGATGCATGCGGCCAGGCTTGCTGCACTGTGTCCTTTATCTCAGCAAAGCAGGCCCAGGCTTAGCAGGGCCCACAGGAGGGCAGGCCGTCTGTCACCCAAAGTCCCTCCTCTTGTGGGCGAGGTCCCTGCTCCACCTGCCGGGCCCTGCATGCAGATGCTGAGACCTGGTGAAGCAGCGTGGGAGAGAAAAGGGGGTTCCTGCTTCATCCCGCCATCTCCTTGCAAAGCTTAGTGTTCGATTCTGGTTAAGAGCATCTAAAAGTCCTCTAAGTAGGACTGATGTTTTATTGAATTCATATCCATTTGGAAGGAACTTGTTACCCACATGTCTGACTTTAAAGCATTGGTAAGGAGAACTTGGTAAGTCTGATGAAGAATTAGAGAAAGATGTCTTATATTCAAATTTTAAAGGAACTATAGAGTCACAGCAAAAAAAAAATAGGTCTCTTCCCTATATCTTACACTAAAATAAATCCCAGATCTATTAAAGAATTACATTTAAAAACAAAAACCAAAAAAACAAAGCTGGCCAGGCACGGTGGCTCACACCTGTAATCCCCACACTTCGGGAGGCTGAGGTGGGTGGATCACTTGAGCCCAAGAGTTGGAGACCAGCCTGAGCAACATGGTAAAACCCTGTCTCTACTAAAAATATAAAAAATTAGCCAGGAGTGGTGGGGTGCACCTGTATCTTTAGCTACTTGGGAGGCTGACATGGGAGAATCTCTTGAGCCTGGGAAACTGAGGCTGGGTGATGGGAGTAAAACACTGCCTCAAAAAAGAAAAACAAATTATAATAAAGGTTAACACTTATCTGGTATCTGGATGGGGAATCTTTTTTGTTTTTTAAATATAAGCAATGGAAGAAATAACATGGGAAAAATAGATTAAGTTAGAAAATATTTACAAATTGGCTGTCCAAAAAGATAATAAAACTAAAAGGCGAACAAAAACGTATGGTTATCTTAAATAAGCAGAAAAGAGGTCAAAAGCCAAAGTAAATATAATACCCGAATACTATCAATATGTTTACAATAATAAAGAAAGAAACTGAGCATCCAGCCTGACGGTGAACACGACATCAGTGCGGGGAAGATGTTTTTATCAGAACGTTCTGTATGTTTAACTCCCTGGGCACCACATGGCCTCACACAAGTGTACGCTGGGTTTAGGGTGGTGAAAACCAGGAAGAGGATGTGTTCACTCCAGGGCAGGGTGGTCTGACTGCTGATGACACAGGACAGACAGACAGATTGAGCTGACGACACTGTAGAGCTAACCGTACCTAGTTTCCATACATGAACAGGAAGACAAACTCGACCAGATGTCAAGGACAGACATCACGCCAAGCAACACCCTGGGCATGTGAAGTACCACGACTAGAAATGGCTATTCAAGAGTGACTGGGGAAGATGCTCATGTCTGCAAATTCTAGCTTTGCTGGGCAGAGCTGCAATATACGAACCTTACCACTGCCCGCTCTGTGTGGTATTGGTCCTGCATGGCCCATATCCAGGGATGGAACGAAACAGCTGGAACCACTGATCTGTCAACTGACAGCCATGGAGTGATTCTTCCACTGAGAAACAGACAGTGAAAGCAAATGTTTCATTTTCTGATGCTCACTACGTGGAAACCATCTCTGACAGCCAGGGAGTCCAAGGAGTTTTGATTTCTAAGATCTAGATGTATAAAAAAAGAAAACCTAGTGAAAAGGTTTCTTCCACTGTTACTGTGTCAATGAGTTACAGACATTGTGAGAGTTGCAGAAAACTGAGTTAAAAGATCACTCACACCAGCCTGAAGGGAAATGCCAGCAAGCACTGCCTGCTGGGTAGTTCTAGACTAGCGGAGACTCTGGAGCCAGGCCGTCTGCGCCAGGCCACAGCCCCGCTGTGATGTTTATTCTCCTGTACTTAACAGGTTGGCCTGGAGTTGCCTGGGACTTGCTCCTAGAGATATGAAAAGGATAAATATTCTAGGCTATCTTGAGATCCACTAATGAACGGCAGGCACTGGGGATACGTTAAAATTTGATTGTCCTTCAAGTTAACCCTGTATGTGTGGCCAACCTGCCGCATTTCGGGTTTGGGTGATGCAGTTTCCATGGTTTACCTGCTCTGTTCAGCAACCTGTGCCCCCTGGTACCAGTTATGACTGCCATGTGCTCTTCACTGTCATGGCCCCAGACAATCCCTGGGGCTGAGATGACTGTGGAGGCACCACAGGTCACCCCACTGCGAGGGGCATGGTTTCCTTCCCAGGAAAATGTGGGAGGAAGCACTCTGTGAGATTATCCCGGCAGGAAAAGGTTATATGAAACGAAACTACAGCTACTTTCTGGAACCCCTCTTCAAGGCTCCTCTCTTCGGCAGCAATGCCTGCATTTGTTTGTCTGATTTTTAAATTATCTCCCCCAATAGAGATCATCTGTGTATTACATTATATAGCATATGGTGGTGGTTAGCTTTATAAAAGCGTCAACTTGACTGGGCTGAGATGCCAAGGTAGCTGGTGAAATATGACTTCTGGGTGTGTCTGTGAGGGCGTTTCTGGGAGATAACAGCATTTGAATTTGTGGACTGAATAAAGATCACCCTCCTCTATGTGAGCAGGCACCATCCAGTCCACTGAGGGCCTGAATAGAACAAAAAAGCAGTGGGGGAGGAATCTGCTCCCTGTTGAACTAGGACATTCACATTTTCCAGGCCTCGGACATCAGGGCCTGGTTCTTGGGCTGAGACTTAAGCCATTGCTCTCCTCTCCCCAGCACCAAGTTCTCAGGACTTTAAACTCAGACTGGAACTTACAGAACCAGCTCTCCTGGTTCTCAGGCCTTTGGGTTTTAACTGAGTGACACCCCCAGCTTCCCTGGTCCTGCGGCTTGCAGATGGAAGCTCATGGGACTTCCCAGCCTTCATACCCATGCGAGCTGATTCCTGTAATAAATCTCTGTCTCTAAGAAATGTATATCCATCCTATTGGTTCTTACTCTGGAAAATCCTGAATAATACATAAATTGGTACCTAGAAGTGGGGTGCTGCTGTATCAAAACCTAAGAATGTGGAAGCAGCTTTGGAACTGGGTAATGGGTAGAGGCTGGAAGAGTTCTGAGATGCAGCTAGAAAAAGCCTACATTGCCATGAAATAGACCTTTCAATGTGATTCTGGTGAAGACTCACAAAGAAAAGAGGAGAGCTGTAGAGCAAGCTGACGTCTTCTTAGAGGATACCTAAGGACCCCCGGGTGCTGATAAGGAAGTCGGTATGGACCAGCCATCTCCATAGAAGCCGGCTGTAGAGTAAGCTGACATCTTCTTAGGGGATACCTAAGGAACCCCGGGTGCTGTCAGTCGGTATGGACCAGCCATCTCCATAGAAGCCGGCTGTAGAGCAAGCTGACATCTTCTTAGGGGATACCTAAGGAACCCCGGGTGCTGATAAGGAAGTCAGTATGGACCAGTCGTCTCCATAGAAGCTGACTGTAGAGCAAGCTGACATCTTCTTAGAGGATACCTAAGGACCCCCAGGTGCTGTCAGTCGGTACAAACCAGCCATCTCCATAGAAGCTGACTGTAGATCAAGCCGACATCTTCTTAAGGGATACCTAAGGACCCCCGGGTGCTGTCAGTGGGTATGGACCAGCCGTCTCCATAGAAGCTGACTGTAGAGCAAGCCAACATCTTCTTAGGGGATACCTAAGGACCCCCGGGTGCTGTCAGTCGGTATGGACCAGCCGTCTCCATAGAAGCTGACTGTAGAGCAAGCCGACATCTTCTTAGGGGATACCTAAGGACCCCCGGGTGCTGTCAGTCAGTACGGACCAGCCGTCTCCATAGAAGCTGACTGTAGAGCAAGCCGATGTCTTCTTAGGGGATACCTAAGGACCCCCGGGTGCTGTCAGTCAGTACGGACCAGCCGTCTCCATAGAAGCTGGCAACGACTCTCCAAGGCAACAGAAGATGACCCTGCAGCCAACTCAGAGCATCAGGGCTGCCCACCTACTTCAGGCCAGGGTGTAAGCGCTCCGGGTAGAATGATTTAAAAGTAAGGGCCACTGGTGTGTGGGACTGAGCCCAGTGTGGGCTCTCCACCCTCCAGTGCTGCTGACCCTGGCTGCCCTGGGTACAACTCTGCCTAGGGCAGACCCTGGTGCCCTGTGAGCCCCAGCAGTTGCCCTCTGGAGGGAGTGGGTGGCAAAGGCTGGCAGTGACTGTGCAGTTCTGTCTTCCTCACCACGGGGAGCGCAGGAGCCTCGGGGGTGTGGCTACCCATCCCCACCCCAGATTTCAAAGGCTGGGGTCCAGGCACAGAACCACTCTGAGGCCATCCAGCCACACTAGACAGAGTCACCCAAGGCTGTGGAGAGCCACCCAAAGCCGTGGGGCCAGGGACTTGGAGAGCCGACCCCTGCCCTGCAAAGCTCTGGGACAGGATCACCAACTTTGTATGTTCAAAAGGCAGGACACCTGCTCCAGTGGGCCTGGAGGGCACAGCACCTAGTCAAAGAGGATTATTCCACAGCTTTGAGGTTCCATGATGTTTCTCTGCTGGGTTTGGACTTTCCTGGGACCTGTTACTCCTTCTTTCCTCTTTCTCCTTTGGAAAGGAAATGTCTGTCCTGTGCTGCTCCCACCACTGTATTTTTGATGCACATAGATCGTGTGGTTTCACAGGCTACTGCTGGAGGCTGATTTGTATCAGGATGACTCGTATCTTGGATCTCACTAATACAGAGAGATTGTAGAGATATTGCCATTGGGGGCAGAAGAAACCATATGATCTGGATGAGCTGTCAGGCTTTAGGCTTGAGTTGAATGAAGCTGAGGCTATGCAGAGGGATGAACATGGGAAAGACATGAATTTTAGAGACTGGGTGGAATGCTATAGACTGTTTATACTCCCCCCAGTAAATTCATATGTTGAAACCTAACTCCCTGTGTCATGGATTTAGGTGGGGCCTCCAGGGGTGATTAGGTCAGAAGGGTGGAGCCCTCATGCATGAGATGAGTGCCCTTAGAAAACAGACCCCAGAGAACTCATTCATCCCTTCCGCCAAGTGAGGTTACAGTGAGGAGAGGGCTATGAACCAGGCGGCAGCCTCCCCAGGCATGAAATCTGACATAGCCTGGATCTGGGATTTGCGGCAGAACTGTGAGAAATAAATTTCTCTTTATGGTGTTCAGCCTGAGTGAACTAAGACACACATCATATATCATGTTATAGAATACTGTTCTGTTCTATTTTACCTAGATGTTACAAAAGAAAATTAAGGTTAAGATGAAATTAAATGCAATTCTGTCAGCCGCTGTGCAGACGGGAAATGGCTATGCAAGTGCACCTTAGGAAACCACTGTGTGGGGGACACGGGACATAGGGGACATAGTGAACACTGCATGGACCATGCAGTGCCAATAACTCTGCTGCTACAAGCCCACAGAACCTTCGCTTCTGTGCACGCCTCTGTGGGGGGCCGAGCACATTTGGATGGCCTTGGTGACCTGAAGTCCTGGCAGTTCGAGACTCGATGATGCTTTGGTTTGATGCAGCACAACTGCAGGTATTTTGAAGACTGAGCTGACAGACACACTTTAGCTTGAGAATTACCAGCACTGGAGAGTGTGGGCTGTGCTGAGCTTAGTCTCCCCCATGGGTGGCCATTGCCTGAGACTTCCTTTCTTTACTCACAAGAAGGCAATTGAGCCTGAAATTATATCCTGCTTGGCTTCCCAAATGCAAAATAAAAGTCCTTCTTCCCACCATATCTTCTAGCTTTCAAAGGTTTAATTCATAGTAAAAAATGGACTTCCATGAGCTTCTATGTTGCTAAACTTTTGGGGGACAAACTTTTTATAGTTAATTATTTCACAAATAAAGGAAGAGAAGAAAACTGTAAATAAGAATAATAAAAGTTAACCACGCTGATGACCACAATGGGTATGACTCCCCAAGAGGTGTCTTTTTATTCTTCTATACTTAAGTATTAAAAAGATTGATATGGTTACTTAACTGACTTCCTTAGTAGAGAATCTTTGTGCAGATAAATCTTAAGCCCATTACTCTTAAATACTTACACTGCATAGGTATTAAAGGTGACAAGTAATGAAAAAAATCTGTTTCCTGCTTTTCGAATATCTCTAACTCAAGAAATGCAACTCTGGCAATAAACACATAGAGGGCTCTATGTACCCAGGCGGGCGCATCTGTACTAAATCAGCTACCTATTAGGTAAGGGTGACGTCTGTCTGATAGAGTGAGATCGTACGTTACAAAGGGCTTGAGAAAGTCGGAAGTCAAAGATGGCTTAAGAAGGAGTCATTTGCATTTTGTTTGTCATCTTATGCAATTAAATGGGAAATAAATCCCTTGAAGAGTAAACACCTCAAGTACAAGGAGCAGGAATGTGGCTTCTTGCTGAGGAAATGCAGAGAGGCTGTCACCTGGTGAGGATGGAGTTGGCCCAGGGAGGCCTGGGGAGCCAGGGAGTTATCTTGGGACAAGCACAGGACTCCGACTGTCATCACCTCCAAACAATGCTTTTGAGTAAGTCTGCTGCTTTGTGCCTTAGTTTCATCATTTGTAAATAAAGATGATGATTTATAAAAATATAATAATAATAATACTAGTCCTCCCCTCTTAAGAGAGGGCAAAACTGTGCTTGGATTCTTCCTTGCTTTTTTTTCCCCTGGGAATCTGAAATCATCAAAACGGGAATCAAATGACATAAATGAATTAGCATATTATGGAAATACAATCTGTTCAAGCTAACAGACTGATTGGAGCGGAGTTTCTGAGTGACTCAGTGCCTTCTAACGAAGCATCTCAGCATAAGAGAGGCAAACAAATAAAGAGGTGCTGAAAATAACATTCTGGGGTTTGGAGCCAGGCAGGCTCCAAGGAGGTTCTATTTCAAGATGCTGTCATCGATACCTGCCTGTGCTGGTCACTACACACAGTCCTGCATCCCCAGTGCCTCTGCCGTGATCCCAGCTTGCAGGAAGTGCTGCACTGTTTACAGGAAGGACAGAGGGAGCTCTGACAAGTCTTCGAGCTTGGACTGTGCTGCCTGGGCCCATCCCATCTCCTGGCTGCCATGGGTGCAACGAGAGTGACCTACCACACAGCCCCCGAAAAACACACAACACCAGCATAGCCATCAGTGGCTCGGCTTGCTTAAACACAGTTCCCGATGGAATGATTTTAGTTTCTCCTTTACAAACAACTGAACACGGCTTATTCCTTCCAAGAAGGGAATGCATGTCTCTTCGAGGAGGAGAAAGCTGACTTGCAGGGAAAATGCTTGAAAACGAGTTAGGCATGAAAACCAGGTGCAGTCCTATCAGAAAAATCATCATTACCAAGAAATATTTCACATCAATAGCTCATTCTACACTGCGGAGAGTGCCCACCGAGATGAGGGAACTCTGCTCCGAGAGCCCTTCTGCAGAAGGGAGCATCTGTGTTCTCCATGAAGGCACGGGCCACCTTTAGTCATGAACGTGATCACAGGCCTTTCACATGGTAACTGGAGGTATGACAGCTGAACCATGACATAATTCCTTCTAACCAGGTGGCATCCAACTTTCTCCCCACACCCTACTCAGCAGACCTAAATGAAACCTCAACAAGAAAAGTCCTAACACAGCTCCAAAGCCACGCAGTATTCATGGAGAAAAGGGCAGAAGGTGAACACAGCTTACACTTCCTGAGCCTTTGCTTGGGCTGGCAGCACTCTGCACACTCTAACGTGGGAGCCTCACATCAGCGACGCTATGGGGCAGGTATCTATTAATAGATACTATCCCGCTTTAAGCAGGGGGAAACTGAGGCCAGGAGAGGCACCCCAAGATGATACAGCTCATGGGGTTAGAGCTGGGCTCGACTCCAGAGTCTGGATTTTGTGCTCCTGGCCCCTGTAATCAGGGATTCTCCATGTTGGCAGCACCCCAGAGAACCTTGGGGAGGCAGCTTTCTTGAATTCTCATGCTCAGACCAACTAACTTAGCATCTCCCAGAGGGGCCCCAGGCATCAGCATTTTGAGACAGTTCCCCAGGCAATTCCAGCTTGCCGCTGAGGACGAGAACTACTGCTCCCTACAATCCAGGCCATCCCTTCAGGTGAGTGGCCAGACCTGTTTGATGAAGATCAGGCTTGCTTCTCTTGGCCTCATGGTTGAGAATACATTACTTTGCAATACATTCTTTTACATCAGATTCTTTTACAATACAAAATGGGGCTATTACCCTTTGGAATTCATTTTATGTGGAATGCATTACATAGAATTGTTCCCTGTAGGAACTCCAGGTTGGTCATGAATATGGAAACTTGGTCAAGTTAAAGAAGTGGAGGGTGTTTAAGGCATCCTTAGGTACCCAGGCAACAGGCAGCACTCTGGGTCAGAGGCGGGGAGGAGCAAGTCTGCGTGCGCACCCCTGAAGAGCGGGCCCCCTCAGCGGCTGAGCGGACACACCCTCGGAAATGATCGACACCTCTCTAAAGGAAGGAGGCGGGTGCCCAGCACTCCAAAGGTGTTTGAAGACCAAATGGAGCTGTCAGAAGCCATTATCCTCGAGGTGGGCGGCAAGGAATGTCACTGACAAACTTCACTTCCCTGCACAGGACAATCAGCCTCGGTTTCGAGAAATGACCGCAGTTCAAAATGACTCTACAGGTCTCCCACCTCCTGCATTTTTCTCTTTCAAAACATTTTACTATTCACGTGCCTGGTATCTTCCCTGGGCTCCAGAGTTTTGCTGTCAGCACGTGGAGCGCATCCCTGGGGCTGTGACCACGTGCTCCTTTTCTCTCCTTGACATTCTTCAGGATTATTAATGATCTCACAAACCAGGGATATTATGAGGGTGGGGAACCAGTTAGGAGATGCTTGAACAACTTAGGCTAATGAAATGCGGAGGTGTTAGGGCTGAGACAGACGTGGGCGTCCCTTCCCGTGGGCGAACTCTCTTCTTTCACAGACAAGAAAGAAACAAGAAACTAAGGTTTTGGGCCAGCAGGTGTCCTTCCCAGACCGTCTCCTCTCCACATAACTCTGCTGGGTCATGCTTAGCTTCAGGGACCTAACCTACTTTGAGGTATGCAAAGTATCATTTGCAAAGCTTTTCTATTTTCTCTTCAGAAAATAAATTCCAATAAAATTTTTGGAAAAAATATCTACATTTTAGTGATGGATCATTATGGAAAGCTGAAACGGTGTAAGACGTAAAACAGTGATACGTTTTAAACCTGACTTTTAAGGAGCACAAGGAAACGAAAACTTTTTCTGTTCTTCTATGTTTATGTGACTCTCGTTTTGAGACAGGGTCTTGCTCTGTCACTCAGGCTAGAGTGCAGTGGCACAATCTCGGCTCACTGAAGCCTTGGACTCTTGGGCTTAAGTGATCCTCCCACCTCAGCCTCCCAAGCAGCTGGGACTACAGGTGTGTGCCACTATACCCAGTTAATTTTTAAATTTTTAAAATTTTTTGTAGAAATGCAGTCTTAATGTGTTGCCTAGGTCTTGAACTCCTGGGCTCAAATAATCTTCCCACCTCCACCCCTCAAAGTTCCGGGATTACAGGCGTGACCAACGCAGGCAGCCACACGGCTCATTTTCACAGTATCAAAATGATTTACTTACGCAAGCATATTGTTCCAAAATGTTTTAAAAATAACTTTATATGAAAAAAGTCAGATATATGTTATTTTTGTTGGAAACTTGCAGTAACAGTATGGGGAAGAAGGCAGCAGCCAGCCTAACCCTGTAACTCCGGCCTTCGCTTCAGCCTGCCAGCTCCTGGCACAGTGTCTATCCCATGTGCACACACAAATGCACACACCTCACTACTGCTCCAGGCCCTCTTCCATTTAACAATCCCGTGATCATTCTGTACACAGAGTTTTATATCCAGCCTGTTCCATGTAACAGGGGATCAGGAGCCGTTCCGCAAGGACACCACGAATTGGCTTATAAACAGCCGGTGACACCTGCGTCAAGGAGAGTGAAGTCATCGAGATGGAGAGTTCTGCGCTTGAGCTAAGAGGTGAAGGTCAGCCCTGATAGAGTACGGGCTTAGCCATGGCTCAACAGAGAGCAGCTTCCCACTTCTCCAGTCCACTGCACCCCTCCAGAGCAGGGCGAACAGGCACGGACTCCAGCTTTCCTCCCTTTCCTTCAGGGGTCAGGGAGGGTGAGACCAACTTTGAAGGCAAAGAAGGAAACATTACGCTTGAAGGAGAGAAGGAGCTGCTCCTGGCGCTCTGGAGAGGTGAACATGGAACCAGCTGATGGACAGTAGGACAGTGTGTGGCTGAGGACAGACTAGCGAGCTTCCTGCTTCTACCTACCTTTAACTTAAACCACAGGAGGATGCCTCATCTGTGTTTGAGAGCAAATCTCAGTGCCTTGCGGGTGAGAGGGTGGGTTTTGGGAAATGACCGTATTCTCCATGCCTTGCGGATGAGAGGGTGGGTTTTGGGAAATGACCGTATTCTCCAGCAGCTGTTCATCTGAACAGTAACAGCTTTTTGGAGATATAATTTACATTCCATAGGATTTGCCCATTTAAAGTGCGCAATTCAATGGTTCTTAAGATATTCACAGAGTTGTGCGACCATCCCCACAGTGGTTTTGAAAGATTTTAATCACCCCCAAAGCAGCTCCGGACCTGTCAGCACTCACCTCCCCACTCTCTAGCCCCCCAGTCTAGGAAACCACTCTAGGAAACCGTCTGCCTCTAGGACCCGCCTGTCCTGGAGTTGCACATGAATGGAATGTTAACCCGGTGCCTGGCTGCCGTCACGGAGCACGCGCTTCTCAGGCTTCAGCCATGCCGGAGCGTGCGCCAGGACTCTCATTTTCTATTGCCAAATATTCCGCTGTGCAGACAGACACTTCATTTTCCCATTTCCCAGATGGTGGACATTGGCGCTCTTTCCCTCTTGTGGCTACTGTGAATTGGCTACTGCTGCTATGGACATTCCTGCGGTAGTTTCTGTGTAGACAGGTGTGTTCCTTTCTCTTGGTTAACCACCGATGCGTGGACCAGCCGGTCACGTGGTAATCTGGGGCTAACCTTTGGAGAAACTGCAAGAGCAGTTCCCTGTGTCGGCATTCAGATGACCCTAAGCCAGCCAAAGTCTAGTTTAACTCCCCGTTGTGAAGAGATAATTGTAACTGGAGAAATTATTTTATTAACAGTTAGGGTTACAAGGTCAAAACCTGCTCTGTTTTCTGTACATTTTCTCAACACAGAACCATTCTTGAATATGTTTTGAGGATTTTGAAATAGTTGATAGTGTTCAAATGACAAACAGTTTTAGAAATCTTATTATACCTAAAATAAAAACATGTTCACTCTAAAAAGCATGGCTTCAATTATGTTACTTTGATAACACTGAACTGAAAATTCAAGTGCCTACAATAAAGTAGAATGCCCCACCGAAGACTTTTGTGTACATAACAATTACTGGGACATCTTGTTTGAGGAGTCATATTCTCGGCCTTGTTTCTAAGAAATGATGATTCAGTAAGTCGGGAGTGGGGCCTGGATCCATATTTATACCAGTGCCCTCCGCACCCCCAAACACACACAGATAATTCTAATCAAGTCTAGCCAAGGTGGTCCACGTCTGCATTTTCTTACCGTTAGCTGTACTGACAATTGTCAACCAGAGTTCTTTCCCCTGTAGAAAATTTCACCCGCCCTTTAAGCCTTGAGTCCCATGTACTTCCTAAGTCCCGCCTGGACTACCTCCTGTGGAAGAACGCTCTTCCTCCTTTGTATGCCTAAGTGCTTTAAAGTCTGTACGCATTTGGTCTATGCATCTTCTGTCCTTGTTGTAGGTGACAGGTCCTTCCCAATATATATCTTACTTCCTTGGCTAGAAGGCAAGTGACTTGAAGGCAGAGAATGACATATCTGAACTGCTCGTCTGCCTGCAGTTGCTGGGGACACTGTTGCAAGATCTAAAAATTCAAGTGCTGCCTTGACATATCAGAGCCCCAGGGGAACCCAAGGCCTCGACATGAGCTTCCTGCTCTGCCAAGTGTGCCCCCGCCCAAAGAGGAAGGCTCCCTGTCCTGCTGGTTTCCCCAGAGGCTGGATCAGCTGCTCCCATCCAGCACCCACCCTAAAAGGCTTCAGTTCCCTGCCAGCCCACAGAATCATTCCAACAAGCCAGACACACCTTCTGCAGGAACCAGGGGCCACTTCACCTCCTGTTCCTAGGAAGCCTCTCATAGTCTCGGCGCCTAAGTGCAGCCCCTGTGGGGCCCCGTGTGGCCCGGGGTGCCCTCCTCCCCAAGGGGCAAGCTTATGTAACTAACAAGCTGCTGTCATGTCACCTGTCCAGGGCGCGGCGCTGTGTGTTCAATCATCTTGTGCTATTTAGGGTAGGGGGAAGTTCCCTCTCCCACCAAGGGAGTGGATAGGAGGTGATCAGAACAGATACAGGAGGTGCCCAGCTAATGACTGGCTCAGTGACCGTGAACTTGGAACAGAGGTTTTGGATCACATCCTGACTAACGCTGCACTGGGTGCTTATACCTCATGTGCAGGATGGACGTGCAGAGGCGCTGGGCAGAAATGTCAAATATTTGCAAATATATTTAACAGCCAGTTAGAAATGAATTCTTAAGCTACACACAGCTAAAAAGTAGCTTTTCTTGAAAATCGGATAGAGCCCATTTTGTGTGATTTGTAATACTTTTCGGCGCAGTCCCTTGGTAGGGATTTACAGAGGGATATTTAAAATAAATTAAAGGATCTCCCTTAAAACTTGGAATGACACTTGGGCTGTATTTCTAACGCGCAGCCACTGGGTCAGAAGAGGGAAATAATAGGACGCAACCATGAGTCACGTTTTATTTGAACCTGGGCAAGGCTGCCAGCCTGCCGGAATCCAGGCTGGTTTGCTGTGCCACCGCCAGTCCAACGGCCTGCTCCCATCCTGCTGCTGTTCTCCCAGTGCCACTCATGGCAGCACACATGTGGGAGAAAGGTATTTATGCAATACAGCTCTTCTCTGACAATCGTGAGAACTCTGCAGTGATATTCTAAATATTCACGGACATGCTTATACTGTTCATTATCACTCAGAGAGTAACGTGCCGGTCCAGACGTCTTCAGAAATCGTGAACATTAAATGGAATGAGTATTTCCTCAAACAATGAAGTAGAAATTCCAGTTACCCGCGTGAGAAGCGGCCAGTCTCCTGAAGCCCTTACCTTTCAAGGTGGCTTTCTTAAGGACCTTCATGGCATAGAGCTGCCCCGCATCGGACCCCTTCACCTTCCTCACTAGGAACACCTGCGTGAGAGAAATGAAAGGTCAGAAACCGCAAGACCTCAAACTCGCTCTCCTTATTGGATTTGACAAGGGGATACACAAGGAACGTGCACTGCAGGGACATCTATAATTTTCACCGGCATCGAGGCTGCCCGGAAATGCTCTAAGTCACTCTGGCCTTGCAGAGAACACCACTATGTGTCTGTATGAAGACGCGTCCTTTGTGGTATCCTTAACTTTCCATTTTAGATCAGAAGTAATACTACCCCTTGTTTTGAAGACCAGCTGTTTAGAAAAACAAACAGAAGTTTTAAGGGAGACGCTTTGATTTCAGTATCCCTCTGGAAATCCCTACCGAGAGGCTGCGCTTAAACGTTTACCAATCACACAAAACGAGCTCTATCCCATTTTCAAGAAAACCGTCTTGCTCTTATTTGAACTGTCTTCACCCAAATTTCAGCTGTGAGTAGCTTATGAGTTCATTTCTAACTGGCTCTTAAATATAGGTATTTGACCATACTTTCTGAAATATTTTTGATGTGCATCTCTGCAAAAACAAGAAAAGGTCATTAAGAGCTTGAGTTTAAATTTACATTTGTGATTTTTGAAAAAACTTAGTAAACAAAACAAAACTGCAGTTCCTTTATGAAAAAAAATTCTGCCAGGTGCAGTGGCTCATGCCTGTAATCCCAGCACTTTGGGAGGCCGAGGCGGGCGGATCATGAGGTCAAGAGATCGAGACCATCCTGGCCAACATGGTGAAACCTCGTCTCTACTAAAAATATAAAAATTAGCTCGGCTTAGTGGAGTGCACATGTTGTCCCAGCTACTTGGGAGGCTGAGGCAGGATAATTGCTTGAACCCAGAGGTGGAGGCTGCAGTGAGCTGAGATCGTGCCACTGCACTCCAGCCTGATGCCTGGCAACAGAGCAAGACTCTATCTCAAAAAAAAAAAAATTCCATGCAAAGGAAGAAAACAGTACTTGATTTTCCTAAAAGTATTTTCCAACAGATGCAAACGTCTGCCTGCATGATAGAAATGTCACAGGCACAGTGGTGTGGCCCACACAGTATGGCTGGAGGGCCGAGGTGGGGTGGCTCCTTCCCAAAACGTCTCCTTCACTAAGCCTCAAAAAGCCAGAAAGACTAGCCATCCTAGATGCTTCTGAGATGGTCTAGTGCCATGGAGACTCCAGGAGGCCCAAGTGAGCATCCGTGTGGAGCAGGAGCCTCACCTGCCATGGGCGGAGGGACATGGCCGGGGCCTCTGCACTCTCGACTTGCCAGCAGCCCGGGGTGCAATCTCTAGACACTTACTGAGTGCAGGGGCTCTCGGAGCAGGGGCTGCTGGGGCAGGCAAACTGGCCCCTGCCTTTACCGGAGGATCAACCAGCGTCTATTCTAGAGACACAAATAAAGAGAAACCGGGAAGACACAAGGTCCCAGCACAGGCAGGTGGATTCCCGGGGCTGCAGTATCAGAGTCACGTTCTCACCGTGTGCCCTGAAGCGATTCCTGACCCAGTGCTGCCCTGCCATTTGTCCTGATCACTGTTACTATTGAATCACAGCCCCTCCCAGGCAGAGAATCTTCTAGACGATGCCCATGGGAAAACGCCCCTAGCACCCCTACCCAGGGCGCAGGACGGTGCAGCATCATCCTGTGCAATGAAATGCTGCCTCTGGGACCCAGCTAGGTCCCAGGACGTCACAAGCAATTAGAGAGAGATTCCCTCTTATCCCAGTCTGCGCGCTATACCATTGCTGACAGTTAATATTCATCTTTGGGACATGTATGGTGTGTCTGTGTGTGTGTACATAAGTGTATGTACATGTGTATGCACATACATGCATGTACGTGTGTGTACATACATGCATACGTGTGTGTGTGTTCCCAAAGCTGGATAAACAAGCTTGTGGCGCAGCCCTGGGACAATGGCTGCGGCTTCACCCTCACGTGGACTGCAGTGGGAGACACAGGCACAGTCCTTCTCAGGGCTCAGGGTCCTATGGCTGTTGCTAGCAGACCCACCGTAGCCCTGGAAGTTACTGCACATGGAAGGACTCTGCTCAGGGTGCTCCCTCGGTGCAGTGGGTGAGCTTCCTGACAGGCAGGTAGAGATAAGGCAGTGGTCAGGGGACAGAATTTTTACACAGAGAAAAACATCAGTGCTTAACTCCTGAGATCTTCTGCTTTGAATCACAGGAAAGTCACATGCCATGCACGGTTTTAGCTTCCATCTGAGCAACTCCTTTCATTTCTCCAGCCCGTCCTCTGCCTAATGCCCCTAGGTTGACTTTCTTAGCAGTGTGTGCAGATCAGGACCAGCCAGGACAGTGCAGGGAGGAGGTAGGCGCTGCCCAGGAGTCCAGGAACTGGGCAAGGCTGCGTGAGAGTCCCAGTGCCGAAGAGGCCACACTGGTAGGGAGGAACCTGGGTCCCAAAACAAGGAAAGGGGGATGGAACAAAGGACAGTTGTGTTTGTGGCATGGATGCATTTTCCCTGCATCCTGCAGGTAAGTGGGGCACTGACATCAGCGAGGGCAAGGGTGTGCCAGTCAGTCCCTCCTGGCCCAGGCAATGAAGAACAGGTGCAAAACGTTCCAGCTGCCCCTCCCTGCCACAGCAACTGAGGACATCTGGTGGGGAACAATCCAGGCAACGGATCACTGAGTCACTGCATAGAGGATGGAAGCCTTGGGCAGTTGCTCCAGCTCATGGTGGACTCCGGTTACCTGACAGATGAATCTACCCATTCTATTATGGTGAAGCTGACTGGTAGCTCCCAAGATGAGGTAGTCTTATAATCAGAAAACAAAGGGCCAGGTGCACTGGCTCACACCTGTAATCCCAGCACACTGAGAGGCTGAGGGAAGAGGATCTCTTGAGGCCAGGAATTTACAACCAGCCTGGGCAACATAGCCAAACTCTGTGTCTAGTAAAAATAAAAGTGAGATGAGCGTGGTGATGCGTGCCTGTAGGCCCAGCTATTCGGGAAGCTAAGGGGGAGGATCGCTCGAGCCCAGGAGTTCACAAACAACAACAAACTTCCTCTTTCAAAATGGGGGAAGCCTGAAGAAAAAGGAAGCAAGGTACATGAAGGATTTGTGTTTGGACCGTCCAGCCTTTGGAATATCCTGAACGGGCACCTACTTTCTAGACCTCTGCACTCAACCCCTAACCCATAAGAGACTGTATAAACTCAAAGGGCAGAGGAAACTCCATTCCACTCAAGTCTGAACTGAAGGCCGGTCCTGCCTGGACCAGCTGCCAGTTAAGCTTTGGTTTAAATGATGTCAAATTCCGCATAAGTCTTGACACATGAACAGTTTTCTCTCTTGTATGTCAGGCCTTCAAGATGAGATGAGTGATCATCATGGCTAATGATCATGCTTATCTGTTTAGAAGAGAGAATTCTACTCCTGTTTTTGAAAAGAACGGAAGAAAACTCCATCCTACCAACGTCTGCCACGCTCCCCATGGTGCCAGGTCCTGCGGATTCCTGCAGTCGGTGCTGCCCGAGTGGCAAGCGCAGTCCCCAGCGCAGGGAACGGGACCTTGATATGAGCAACAAAATACAGCCAAGACGCAAAAATGATTTCGGTAATGAGGGACCGGCTTGTTGGCCCGCAACAGGGATCTCCACTCCTGGGCACCGTGGTGCTCCCTCTCCCTCTCTGCTGTCATTCTTGTTGTTTAAGAATCAATTTTAGGCCAGGCGCGGTGGCTCACGCCTGTAATCCCAGCACTTTGGGAGGCCGAGGCGGGTGGATCATGAGGTCAAGAGATTGAGACCATCCTGGTCAACATGGTGAAACCCCGTCTCTACTAAAAATACAAAAATTTTTGATGGCGCGTGCCTGTCGTCCCAGCCACTCAGGAGGCTGAGGCAGGAGAATTGCCTGAACCCAGGAGGCGGAGGTTGCAGTGAGCCGAGATCACACCGAGCCGAGATCGCGCCATTGCACTCCAGCCTGGGTAACAACAGCGAAACTCCGACTCCAAAAAAAAACAAACAAAAAAAGAATCAATTTTAATGCAGTGGAATAAGTTCCCTCTCTGCTGTCCCAAAAGAAACTCAACTTCGACCAGGACAGCCCGACCCCGGATTCTGGCCTTCTCATGACTTCTGCCGATCCTCCCCTCCTCTCCTGCTGAGCCTTCCACTCTTACCCCTCTCACTGTTCATGCCAGACCTGTGGATCGCCTGGGACTCTGAGCAAGGCCTGCGCGAAAGAGGGCTGAAAGGCTGCTGGGGCTGCCATCTCACTGTTCCCACATAAGCATCTGCCCCTAACCTCTTTGACCTTCATCTGATGGGACATTTTTATACAGAAAATAATAAAGATTTCCCTCTCAAAAAAAAAAAACCAGTGTTTTTTTTTTTCCAAAAACAGTTTGGAACAGTTTGGAACAGTTTTTATTCCAAAAAACAGTGTTATTTGGAGTAAGTTCCAAAACAACACTGTCATCTTGAGCCAGCGCAGGCTCTGGGTCTTTAATACTGAACCCAGTGGGCATGTCGTGTGCCCCTCATTTCATTTTTAGAACTGCCTCTCCAGGCCGGGTGCGGTGGCTCACATCTGTAATCCCAGTGCTTTGGGAGGAAGAAGCAAGTGGATTACCTGAGGTCAGGAATTTGAGACCAGCCTAACCAATATGGTGAAACCCTATCTCTACTAAAAACTATCTGGGTGTGGTGGCAGGCACCTGTAATCCCAGCTACTCGGGAGCCTGAGGCAAGAGAATCGCTTGAATCCAGGAGGCGGAGGTTCTAGTGAGCCGAGATCGCACCACTACATTTCAGCCTGGGTGACAGAGAGCGAAACTTTTCCTCAAAGGGAAAAAAAAAAAAAGAACTGCCTCTCCAGCAGCTTAGCGTGCTGCATTGCAGCCGCTGTGGGAACTGCGTCCCAGCGACAGGCGAGACGTCACGGAACTGCCTCAGGACATCATGGATCGCCGTGGTCTGCAGCTTCTCTCAGCAGAATTCTCAGCTTCCTCTGGAAGTAGAAGGTCTCCGCCAGGCTGCAAAATCCTTCAAGCAGGAGCCGAATGCCTGTGTGCACTTCTGGGGCCTTTGGGTAACAGCTGCCCCCAAAAGGAAGACGTGTAAAAACGCGTTCTTATCATGCCACCAGTCATGAAAGCAAGGATTTTTAAAAACCTGTGGTGCGGCTCCCTTTTTAGAATGCAGGAATCACAACCTACGGTTCATTCTCTGGAATATTTGAAAGAAAATGAGGTTTTCGACCCTACCCCTGGCACCTACGCAAACACGGGAGCTCCAGGAGCAGGTGAGGCGGGACCAGGGGTCACAGCTGCTTTGCGGGCCCCGGTGGTTCCTGCGCCGCTGTCCTCTAAGCTCGCAGGGAGCACTGGGTTTGCATTCTTCCTTCCAACACTGAACAAGATTCCCCATGTTTCGTTCCTTTCCTGGTTCAAGTTTTAAATTGCTTTTCTTTTTGAGGACAAGGCTGTTTTCTGTGCCTTTCCCTGGTCCCAAGTACCACCCATGGCCCTGCTCTCTAGACAGCAAGGAAAGCACGACAGCTTCCCTTTGCAGGACTGAGCTCAGAGCAAAGAGATGCCTCCCACTGGCGGCAAGTGCGGCCTCTGCCACAGGAACAAGCTTATTACCAGTGACCAGGCAAAGAGCAGTGGCTTTGGAGAGCCTAAGGAAGGAGCGCACACAGCCAAGGCAACGGGACAGTCACTCCCCGCACAGCCTGCAGTCAAAAGTTAGCACTGGTGGTGAACTCTAAGGGGAAGTAACTGCATGTTATCCATCTCTGCGTCTCCATTACTGTCATTACATAAGAGAGAAAGAATGGAGTGGCTCAGTGACAGGTGACCATGAGCCTTGTTGAGGGACTCAGCTCCCAGGCAAGGCCTGCCCCGTGACACTGCGTCCAGATTCACCCCAGGCCTTTGCTCTTTGGAGCAGAGGCAGGAGGTGGGAACGTGAGGAACAGGCGCCTTCTGCAGGATGAGAACATTCAGTGTTGCCCTTCTGTCCCTGGTAGGTGCAAAAGCGAAGACACTCTTGCATAAGGTTGTGTTATTTGCACGTAGAGAGGAGGAATACAGGAATGTGGGGCGTTGGAACACGTGGCTTCCCCCCCTCTGTCATCGGTTTTGCTTTAATTAAAAAAGCTCACCACAAACAGACCTATGTGGACAAATACAGCTTGAATCTGTGACTCTCTAGTGACTGATGTTAGCTCCACCTTCCTTGGGACTGTCCGAGCAATGCTTTTGAGAATAATAACTCTTCTTTCCAGCTTACATCAATCCATGGAGCAGACCTGTCTCCTTTCCCACACCAGCCCCAGCCTGAACCTGCCACCTGCCCCCACAGCAGCTCTGGACAGGTATTACTGGGGTTGGCCCATTCCGTAATCCCTGGAGGTCAGACACCCACGGGCACTGCTGCCGCCCCATCCGTCTCATCTCCCTACTTACTACTGTTCGTGAAACTTTATTTTTTAATTCCTCATATAATAAAGACACAAGTAAAGATAAAATAGGAAGTGGTGAAAAGACTGGGAAGGGAAGGAACAGAGTGTTAGGAACATTCTCCTTCCAGCGGCTTCTGCCAAACGCCATGATTTCACTTGTTTTCCAAAACAAGTTTTTTTTAAGCAAAATTAAAATTCAAAATTTGAAATCTGAACTAGGGAGCTGGAAAAGCCTTTCTCCTATCGTCTTTAATACTCCAGTTCTCTGAGGAGGACACCGGCAAGATTCACTCTGTAACAGCTAGTCAACCAAAGCCCCCCAGATGCTTCCTGGGCACCCCCGTGGGATGCAGTCCAGGGCTCCTTCCCTCAGGATAAAGACGATTCGGCTGATACTTCCACAGGTCGAATCTGTTCTCAAGAAACACCACACCCACAAGAAACGCAACACCGTGAGAGGTGGGAAAAGGAAGGAACGCTTGTCTATTCTCAAATCGTGGAGAAAATGACTCCCCTCTCTCTTTTTCTCCACATTTCTAATTAACAGCAAGGCATTGCACTACCACATTTCACAGGCTCTGCCTTCTGTGATTTTGTGCTTTTTGGTAATGGCTATTAACATTGTGAGAAACTGAAATCTTCATCGCCCTCTTTCATAAACACCATATGAACCCTATTAAATAGCCATTTTTGTAGGTCCAACATGCTGGCAATTTCCTATGGTTTAATCTAATGTATTTTGTTTACATATCATATAAACACATGTTCCTTATTACCACATACAAAAGAGAAAGAGAAAAGAAAAAGAGATTCTATATCACAAGCATGACAAGAGAAATTTTGCAAACATTCTGGTTCATGCCGTCTGTGGGATTATCCAGAACACTGATGTCCTAATCATTCTACGCTTAAATTAACAGGAGCCACATTCATTTTGGCACAAAGTCATGTGAAGAATGAAAAGATTTGGTAAATGTCTACATGCCACACAAAAATAGTTGCTTTAAAGAGCCAGGGCTGTTCTGCCTACATGCAAGGAACGACTGGCTTCATGTTCATTTCAGGCCCTTATGTTCCAGAAATCAAGCTGTCAGAGCCTATATACTTCTAACAGCTAACCCAAGGAGGCAGAGAGACCAGCACTGTGCTGGAATAAGTCACATGTCACGGTAACTGAAAAGCGTTATTGACATCTTGTTGTACGTGGACGAGGCATTAAATGAAGAGCCAACTATTTCTCATTTCCTGAAAGAAATTAGCTTTTATTGCTGCAATTCGAAGGTGGAAAAAAAAAGGAAATGAACAATTCCACTCCACAAATACATCTCAGGCTACTGCTGGGTGGGACTCAGGCCTGGTTTACTCCGAGGAACAACTGTATAAAGTAGGATTTATCATTTCATTTAGCGGGTGGGGAAGCGGAGGCTTCGCAGGCGACCACGCAGGGTGAGGAGGGGAGCCTGCTGCAGACAGACCCCAGCTTTCCTGGCTCCTGCGCCCAATTCAAAGGGGTTTTTTTTTCTTGCTCTCTTGTTTTTTCTTTCTTTGGGGAAAACAGCTGTAAGAATGCACTTTCAAAGATCCATTGCAGGGTCAGTAAGTCTCCTCACCTTGGTGATAAACCAAGAGCCAAGGGAGGCGGCAGGAGGGGAGAAACGTGCACGTGACTGCCCCAACGGCACGGCTGCTCTCGCTCGGCACAGCCCCGCACTGTGCAGAGTAAGGCCATGGCTCTGACCTGTCCAGGTTCCAGGTCCTGGCCCTGCAGGTGAGGACCACCTGCCATTTTCATTCAGTGGGGCTCTGTCCAGGTATCCTTTGTGTTCAGGGATGAGACTCAGAGTCAGCCAGGGCTGAACTTACCTTTCCGTAGGATCCTTGTCCTAAAACCTTCAGCAGCTCAAACTGGGAAGGGTCTGCCTTCTCGAAGCCCTCCTTCACATGATGGCTGATGTCAATCTCCTTCACGACGCCTTCTTCCTGCAAGAGAGCGGCACGGGTAAGAAACACAGCGAGGAGCTCCTCGGAACTGCTTCCTCCTTCCCTGACATTACCACGAGCCGGGGCTGCTATGGATTTTAGCGCTGGAGTTTAGAAGCGGAGACACCATTTAGTTTTGCGGAATCGCCCTGGAGACGTGTGCAGTCATTGTGCGTACCCACCTGGGCCTTCGCAGTTTGCTTTCTCCATTGACGTTTGTCATTTGGTCTTACCGGGACCTCAGAAAAATCTAAGGATACTCTCGATAAAATCCATTCTGCTCTTTAACAGTCTGGGCAGAAGTTCTGGAACGATGAATACAGCAGCTACGGAACAAAATGACCCCAAAGGGGCACTGACCGATTCCTACACGGAGAAGTGGTCTGAGAAATGCAGACGGCTTGTCCTCCTCCTTCTGATTCATGCCATTCCTAGAATTTTGTCAAAGCTAACGCCAAGAACCCTTCACTGCCATCCTATAGATTGTATTTCAGAAGAAGCAGTCAGATAAGATTTCCCAGCAGCCCAGAAAGCAAGATTTCCCTGTAGGAAAAAGAGTCTATAAGTGAACATACTGACAGAAAACACTACACATTTTCCCCACAGAGCTTCCTGTCCCCGAAGTCATATGACTTCCCTTGTAAAGGGGTAGGCCATCTGCCCAAGTGCCAGGCCTGGAACTGGAAACCTGGAAAGTAGGTGTCTTTCCCCGCATGAGACTTTAGAGCCCAACTGTTCCCTGAATTAGCTCCGTATTTCTCTGAGGTTCCTCTTCCATTATCGACACATGCGTACACCCCTTTCTGCAGTTTTCGCAGGGGGTGACGGGCTGAAAAACTGCAGAAAGGGCTGGCTAAAACGCTCATCCAAAAACAGCTACCGGGAATTGTATCGTGGTGCGCTGTGGGAACCAGGGCCTTTCATTCATGTCTTCTTGTCATTAAGAAACTGGCGATTTGCTCCTGAGACTCAGGTTACACATTACTAGCTGGAAAGTGACAGAGGTGGGTTTCCCATAGGGACTGACTTTAAAGCTAAGTACTTCCACCCTAAGGTCCTTAGCTTTAAAGTCAGTCCCTGATGGGAAACCCACCTCTGTCACTTTCATTTGAAAGTATTCCCTCTTAGACTAAAACAGCTAAGGCCCTGTTTTAGTGAAATTGTGAAATCACAATTGCGATAATTTACATCACAGTGTTTGTAAAATTCAGTTTCTCAAAACGGTTACTTATAAATCTTGTTATTTTACCTCCATGCCACAAATGCAGGCACATGTACAGGTAGGTAACATGTCTGAGCTGTGGACACTCATGGATTAGGGGCCTATGCAGGTATCCCTGTCGTTTCCATTCTCACAGCTAAAGGAAACAATTCCATCTCCATGTCTTTAAGGAGTATTTGCTGTTTTTGCAAAAACAGTGTTTTTTGTTTGGGAAAACAATAAGTACAGCCAAAATTGACTCTTTAATCCATCCTGAGGTTCATATGAGTGCAGCTGGAAGATACATAATTACAATTTTGTTGCTTTGTAATTACTTCTTGAAAAAGTAAGTAACATGCTAGGCAGAGCCCAGCCAATGGGCATTATATTTAGATGCTAATTTGTGGGCAGACATCACATGTGAAGCCCTTCCTGGCTTCACAGAGCAGGCTTTCTGGAATTGCAGGACCACACTAGCCACCAGGGACTGTGCAGCTTTCGTGGCGAAATCTCCTGGTTTACAGAGAGGGACAGAGATAAACGAGGCCCCCAGGGCTCCACGTGTGTCACTGCCTGTGAGAACCACTATCTTCCACGTGGCTGCGGGAGATGGCTTCCTGCACAGAAAACAAAGCCAGGAACCCAGGTTTGAAAAAATTCACCATAGAAACATGTACGCTATCTTTTCCCGTCATTGACCTACCTAAAGAAGAAAGAAATTGCTGACGATTTGTCATTGAAAGACCAACAAAATGCCCCTCTTCAGTTAATAAAACACTTTCCTCACAACGGGTCCATTAACGTCCTCCACCTACAGGACTAGCATGAGCATGAGTCATCCACACCCCAGCCTCCCTCCCAAAATAGCTCCCATCATGCAGCTGTGTTAATGCGACGCCCACACTATGAAGAAAGGAATCACCACCAAAGCACATCCTTCTGTGACTTCACTGTGGTAATGTGAGCATGGCAACAGCTACACTGCTGAACAGAAAGTAAAATCCAACACTGCCCAGAGGTGTGGGGCGGGGAAGGCCCGAGCTGGCCAGGGAGGCTTCCTGCTGCAGCCGCCACCCTCTCCCAGGGCACGTTTCCCAGCCCTTCTGTACGATTCTTAAAGATTTCCAGTTCCTTCCTTCTCTTCAGCAGCAAGTGGAGGATCTGAGGCCCACAGCTTTGGTGAATGAGCTCATGAAGCCCATGGCCCCGGTCCCCTTCTCTGCCTTTGCGGGACACACCTTTGTAGGACTGGGCTCTGCAGTGAGAGTGACAATGTCCAGGCCACCATGGAACCTGGCCCACCATGCCACCTGGCCATGCACGCTGGCACCTCGGGGTTCCCATGGGCGTTCCCTGGCTCCCAGGGCTTTAGGCTGCCTTCACGCTGTCCTCAGCACATCCGAATCACCCTCCTATGCTGCCCCCTGCCTCCCCGTCCACACCGCACCCTCCACTGCAGACGTTCGCCTTCCTGAGCCATGTCTTTGACGTTTTGAATCAAAGCCTTCGGCGCAGCTATCTCATAACATTTCAAATTCTGTGCAGACTCTTGCTGTCAAAGCATTTAGAGCAAATGTACCCAAGGTGCATATGTAAGTTCATCTCCTAGAATGACACGAGAAACTTCAGTTTCCTTCCCTGGTAATACAGCAGTAGAGTTAATTTTTCATTTAAAAGCAGTAAGGTTTTTAACAGCAAAGAAGCTGAAGTATCAATGGAAAAATAATCCCGAGAGTGTCACCTCTTAGACTTCAGAGTTCTGCCTTCAAAGAGACATTTTAGCTTGAACTTGCCTGCGGGTGCTTAATTTTATTCTTCACTTTCCCCAGAATGAAAACAAAACGAAACAAAAGAAGATCTGGCGTTCCCTGGACTCAGTGCGGACTCTGGAGTCTGTGTGAATAGGAAACAGCCCGATGAAGCCTGATCGCTGCACGCCGGGGCTGCTGACCACGTCTCAGGACAATCCTGCTTTCTGGATCCCTTCGTGGCAACTGCCCTAAGGGGCAGCTAGCATGAAAATTCTATTCACATTTCATTTTGAAATCTGTGCCTTTTCTCTCCCACAAGGCAGGTAATTTTATCTAGAGCTCTCTGTGGATTTGCATGCAATGCCTTAGGAAGTTCAAGTCTGTCCGTGAATCCGCTGCACCCACGGGATGATCAGGTGGTTTCCAGCACAGCTCCTGTAAACAGTATTTTTAAAGCTAACTTGAGAGCTCTGGGAGGAGGAGCTGGGACCACCATCAGGTGCTAGCTCCATAAGCAAAGATTCCAAACATTTTGTAACGTGAGAAAGAAAAACTAGAGGTATAAACTGTTTAAATGATGTTTGAATGTGATAAAATGTTTAAAATTCCTGCGGAACTGCACTCAAAATTCCAGTGGCTGCAGGAAGTCCCGGGTAGGTATTTCAGCAGCCGCTGGAAGCAGCTGGGAAGTGGGAAAGACAGGGAGAAAGACGAGGGAGGTCAGCCACTGCGGCTCTGCACACCTCTCTGGGCCAAAGTCACGTTCTTAGGTCATTTCCTCTGTTCTGAATCATCTGCTCTTCATGTCACTAAAGGGATAATATTTATGAAAAGTGCAAGTTAAAAGTTGCAGAATATTAGTGATAAAGATGTGGGAAATATAAGATATGCAAGGGTTCACATTACTTCCAAAAAAGGAGAGAGGTCATTCTAGAAATCATCAATTCACACGAAGGATATTAATTCCCAGAAAAATAACAGAATACATCATTAGACAGGTGGTTTATGAAGACGTAGAAAAGAACAAGGAAAGCACCTTAACTCCGACTCAGGGTCCCGTCAAGCCAGCTCCGCTCCACCGCTGACGGCGTGAACAGATGAGCAGGTGGATGAGAACCTGGCTTTGAGGGCAGCATTGGCAGAGTCCTCCTGAATCCCAGGTGACTAGGAGGCTGGTATCGTATAACAGCTTCAGAGCACCGCATCACAAGTCACTCGCTCAAGGCACAAAGCCCGGACACGCCTGCCAAGGAACAGCACTGTATTCCGGATGAATGTTCTGTGTTGCTTTGGAACCACCCCAAGGAACTTGTTAAAATGCAGATCCCAAGCCCTAGGTGAGGCCTCCTTGGTCTGGAATCTCTGAACATGGCTTCACCTGGAATCTGCCTTTCATGATCTCATCAAATGTACCCTTCCCAAGTCATCCAAATCTTACCCATTGCTAAATCCAGTGGCCATATTTCCATCCTCCACAGCACTGGACATGGCTGTTCACTGCCTCTTGCTGGAAACCCTCCCCTCCCCTGGATTCCAGAACATCCAATCCCCTGGGTTTGCTCCCACCTGCCGCTCCTTCTGTGTCTGCTGAGGTCACCTTCCCCTGGTCACAGTCCCTGGCCTCCTGTGGCCATGTAGTTACTCCCTCGGAACCTCATCCTGTCTGAGGGCTTTACATACCATGTAAATAAACACCGAGAACTCTCAAATCTCAATCTGCAGCAGGGGCTGCTCCCAGAGGTCCAGTTCTAGAGGCCCATCACAGGCGACTGTCCTGGGTGTGCGCATGTGTGTGTGGCCATGTGTGTTCATGTGGAACGCACACATGTGAGTGTATGTGAGGTAGACAGGCTTGTTCTGGCTTTTTCTTACACTGGGATGGAGCTCCTTCAAGTCCCAGCTTTATGCAGGCAGTGGGGCAAGAGGTCTGCCTGGGGCCAGCCCTGGGATTTGTCTCTAGTTCCCCGGCCCTGCGAGGCCGTGAACAGCCAGCCTCAAGTTCACCAGGTTGTCACCTGGCCTCCAGGAGAAAGCTGGCTTTAACCACCCCCTTGCTCTGGGTCCCTGCTCAACACGGGGTTTGGCCTCTGCGTATTCCTTACTCACTTCCCGACTCACTCACACTTTTAAAATCCTTGAAGAGATACTTTATCCAGGACTTCTGTGTTTCACATGAGGGCTGGCCACGCCTAGTCTACCATGCTGCTAGAAATGGAAGTTCAGGAATGCTTTTAAAGGGAGAGAAGATTCACTAAATAGCTTTTTTGCCTCTTCCTGAAAGGAAGAACAGGTGCACGCTTGCTGACGAGAGTAGAGTGGAGTCTGCGCAGGAAGAGCTCGGGAGCGCGAGATCCATCTGCCGCAGGACTCCTGACAGCGCGTGGGGCCTAGGCCTTTTGTTACCAGGAAAGCTGGCTACACCAGCGAACACAAGCCACCTATGACAAAAATCCTGCAGTAGGCCGTTTTTGTAATTACAAACACGAAATAAAAATAACTACACATTTGAACCACAGACTCGAAGAACCAGAAGGAACTTCCCATGTAACAGGTTGGGCATCTTATTATTCAAGGGACCAGAATTCAGATCGTCGGAGGCCCATGACCCACGGTCCCGTCAACACTGCTTCCACCCTGACCAGGGCCTAGGGCGTTTAGAGCAGGAACGGCTTGCAAATTCCAGGGTCTTCTCTGCTCTTTAAACTGCCCTTTCTGTGTCTCCACAAATGTGTCTGCTTTTGCTGGTGTGAGCAAGTGTGAAGTGAAAAGATGGGACCAGCTGCATTTGTCCAATCAACTCCTTAGGAAACCATTTCTACAGAAAGTTTCCCTTCCATTTCTAAAATGCTAAATATAAGCGAGCCATTTACTGCAGCAGAACCCGTACCCCCGAGAATGGAAATCAGGCTGGTGACATGGGTGCCTGTTGGAATCTAGGTGAAACAAGACGGCTTAATTAAAGAGCAATAAATCTGCCACCGAGTCACAGGAGGAAGGGAAGCAGGAGAAGGAAAGAGAAAGGAAAATACCAGCTGCAGTGTCAAGATCGCAGACAGAAGCTCTGAAATTTCAGGAGCGTGACCCTACATGCTTGACAGAGCGGGGGCCTGCTGAGCGAGCCAAGGTTTCCTTTTCAGCCCTGGTCATTTTCAGAGCTTGCACTGCCTATCTTCCATACAATGCTCAAACGGATGCCCCAGGATCCCGGAGGGAAAGCGACCTTCAAGAACAGGGCTAAGCTGTTTCCTCGTCCATCCTAGAAAATCGCTGTTTGCTTTTCTGACCAAAGTGATTTAGCATCCAAGAGTGGTCCCTGCAGTCACGGCACACACAGTGACAGTCAACGAGTGGGCTGGCGGCTGGGGCTCCTTTCATCTTCGGGAGAAGTCTCTGTTAAGATACGCGCTGAAGCTCCGTGGAACGGAGGCTGGGCTGAGTGTGAGGTGCTTAGAACACAGCAGCACCGGGTGACGGCCTTACAGAAAGAAAGGAGAAGCCGCAAAACCAGCTCAGCACGCCTGTCCTTTCTTTTCTCTTTCTCTCCAAACTCTTGCCTTTCTGCCGCCCCACCCCGTCCCTGCTCATGTTAGTGACTGGGGTGAGAGGAACCTCCCCCAGGACGTTTCCTCTCCGGTTTGAATGAAGCCTGCCACCCATCACGGATTCTGCCTTCCGCTTCATTGTTGCTCCCTCAGATTCCTTCCCTTCCCTCCTTCTCAGCCCTTAGTCTGCTGGCATTTTTATAAATTGCAGTCAATGCAGATTGGACTCTGAAAGCTGTGCTTATAAACGGTGACTGACAGATGGAGCTCCGCTTTTGCAGGGGCTTCCTTCCCACAGAAAAGACATGCAGAGTGCAGAGCCAGGGCTCTTGCACACACGGGGGCTCCCAGTCCACACCCTGGCCACTCTTCGGGTGCGCTCATTCTAATCAATCCTCCAATCCTTCACCTCCCCGGGAAACGTCAGTGCAAAGTCCTCACAGAAGCTTGGGGTGTTGGTGCTGGTGTCTGACACGGTGTTTCAGGTGTGGCTCCTTGACCTCTCCCACTCTGTCTTGAAAATGATCTCCATTATTTGCTTTATACAGACTAATTGCTAGCATGGGGGAATGAGACAGTAGCTGCCGACTGATGTGAGTGTATTAAGACGCACGGACGATCTCCGAGCAGCCTCAGCATTCAGGGCTGATGGGACATGAATGCAGGTGAGGTCAAGCCACAGTGTTTCCTCGTGGAACAGCTTTAGGTGGGACGATCTCTGGTCTGAGCAGTGGGATGAGTGCCTAAAGGGCTGACTACATCTGTATTATTTAGCACAATTTTAAATAATGCCAGGTGAAAACCCACAGAGGGTGGCAGTGACACCAGGAGATATGCTTGGTGTGCACCACATAGGACATTATTTACACCAGTGTGTCACCCTGATTTGGGAAACTAACATTTTTTCTTTTTCTCTGAATATATAGTATGAAACTGCACCAACAGATGAGAGAAAACTGGTAACACAGGATTTAAAATCACAAGCGGAAAACCTACATTATAATAAACGATGTGATCGGTATGACCAAGAAAATGACAGTCACATCCCAGTGAGACCTGCTGGGATAAAATTCCTACTTCTTTGCCAGAAAAGGGAAAACAGAGTCTCTACAAATACTATCTTCTCCCAGACTCAATGATCTATATACATGTTTCCAAAGTGATCTCATTCTTTTTCAAAAGCAACATGTTGGTAAATGTATGGTAAATACCTGTATAAGAATAAGCTGCTGATGGCTGCGATACTTCCATTAAGCAGAATAAAAAATGCTGAGTCAACATTTCCATGGGATGGAAAGAAAATACACATCCCATGAGTGCCCAGCCATCAGAAACTCTGAGCTAGTGGGCTCTTCTCAAAGTTTGTTTCCCTCCCTCCCTCCCTCCCTTTCTCCCTTCCTTCCTTTCTTCCTCTGTCTTTCTCTTTCTCTTCTCTTCTCTTTCTCTCTTTCTTTCTTTCTTTTGACAGGGTATCACTTTGTCGCCCAGACGGGAGTGCAGTGGCACAATCTTGCCTCACTGCAGCCTCGACCTCCCAGGCTCAAGCGATCCTTCCACCTCAGCCCCACAAGTAGACAAAATTTGTTTCTATTTCAAGTGCACTGAGCAAAAGCGTGAGACTGTATAGATCAGGGCGTTCAGACACCCAGTAGAGGGACACTTGTGGGGTAACGAGGCCGCTGACGTGCATCCTCCTCTCCAGCAGCTGAGATGGGAGTGCGCACAGGGCCAACTCACTCTGCAGCGCTGCAACACCACCACCTTAGAGGAAGGCAGTTTGGGCTCTGCAAGGAAATGCTGCTTAAGTCATGGTTTTTTTAAAAACGGTCCACCAAATTCATGGCAATCAATACCACAATTGATGGGGTGACGGGGAAAGTCTCATCCCCGAAATGGTTCCGAAAGCTCGGTGGCCAAGTGCGCACTCCCCGGCAGTGGTGCTGGCGTCCGGCTTGTCATGCGCCGTGTTTGTGATCTGGGTGACAGCAGGCAGAGCAGAAGCGTCAGGCTGCAGATCTGGGTGTATTATTCAAATTGATGGTACCTTAGCAAATGGAAATGATGTGCTAAAGGATCAGAAGAGGCCATTCTGGCGGGCAGAGTAATGGCGGCAGCCGCTTCTCCTGCAGCACGTGTGCAGCACGAGGTAGTGTTTTTGGAAAAACAATAATTGTGCCTTATATGGAATTGTATATTAATTGTAATAGAGAGCGGTCAGTGCAATGCAGCAAAGGATGGAAGTAACTGAGTTGCTGTTTTCAAAAGAGAAATATCACCGTGACTGGAAACGCACCTGTCCTATGGGGCGGACTGACAGGTCCTGAACAAAAAGCCTCTTCTATTCTGCATAAATTCCACCGTCCACCAACAGGCATAACCTGCATACCTTCTGACCCAGGGACCTCACTCCTCAGAATTATCAAAAACATTTACACATAAGAAGCTCTAACATTATTTATAACATGAAGAAACAAGAAACGATCAAAACATCCAGCAAGTGGGGAAGAAGAATAAGGAAAATGACTATCTTTCCACCAAATGAAAGTTTACATAGCTACAGTAATCAAAACAGTGTCTTACTGCTGAAGGGCAGAGACACAGATCAATAGAATGGAACAGAGGACCTAGGAATAGAAGCATTCAAATATGCCCAGCTGCTTTTGGAAATCAATTCAATAGAGGAAAGGCAGCCTTTTCCACAAATGATACTGGAGTACTGGACATTCATAGGAAAAAAAAAAGACATTTGACCTAAATTCCATCCCTTACACAATAATTAACTGAAAATGAATCACAGACTTAAATATAAAACATAAAGCTACAAAACTTTTAGTAGAAAACATAGGAGAAAAGTGTCCAAACTTAGGCTAGAGAAAAAATTCTTAGCCATGACACCCAAACCATAATTCCTCAAAGGAAAAACTGACAAATCCAACGTCATCAAAATTTAAACCTTTTGCTTTGCAAAGACTCTGTGAAGGAGGTGAAAAGACAAGCTATAGAGAGGGAGAAAATGTTTGTAAATCATACATCCAACAAACGTTCTACATCATATATAAGAAATTCTCCAAAGTCGACGTAAAACAAAACAAACAATCCATTAGAAAATGGGCAAGAGAGAAGCAGACATTTCACCACTGAAGACATGCAGATGACAAATCAGCACGAGAATAGGCTCAATATCGTTAGTCATTAGAGAAGCAGAAAGCCGTGACAAAATATCAATACACACCCATCGGAATGGCTAAAACAAAAAAATAGTGATAAACATCAGACACCGTGAGGATGCAGAGAAACTGGATCTCATACATTGCTGGTGTGAAAACAAAATGTTCCAGCCACTGCAGAAAACAGTCTGGCCAGTGTCTTACAAAACAAAATATCCCAGCAAAGGTATTCCAGGGCATTTATCTCAGAGAACTGAAAACTATGTTCACACAAAAACCTGTGCTCGAATGTTCATAGCAGCTTTATTTGTGATGCAAAAACCCGAACAGCCCCAATGATCTTCAATGAAAGAATGGTTTAAAAGGCTGCAGTACATCACATCATGGAATACTACGCACCAATGCAAAGGAATAAACTACCGTGAGTCACAAGGTGTATATATCTCCAGAAAATCATGCTAAGTGAAAAAAAGCCAGTCGCAAAGGATTATACAATGTATGATTCCATTTACATAACATTTTTGAAATGCAAAATAATAGAGGTGAACAGTTTAGTGGCTGCCGGCGGTGAGGGATGGTTGGTGTTGGGTGTGTGTGTGTGTGTGTCCAGCATGAGGGTTCTTTGTGGTGCTGGGACAGCTCTATGTCCTCATCAGGATGGTACTGCCACAAATTATACATGTGACATATTTGCAGAGAACTCACATACACACACACATGAGTACATGTTAAACTGGTAAAATATGAATAAGGTCTGCTGATTGTAGCAAATATCAAATTCCCAGTTTCATACTGTCCTGTGGTTGTACAAGTGGGAGCCCGGGTGAAGGACACAGAACCTCTGCCATGTGTTTTGCAGCTTTCTGGACATTTAAAACGATAAATGATAACTGGACATTTAAAATGATAAACTGTGACTTTCCCTTTGTTTACCCATTGCTATCCTATCCAGCTCCAGGGAATTATAATGGAAAGTTCAGGCAAAATTAACTGTGAGTTTTGAAAAGCAAGTAAGATCAAACAGCTTGCTGCAAGGGGAAAACCTGGAAGCCAATGGAAATCATTTGGATATCATTTCTGGATCAAAGAATAAACTTACTCATTGGTTAAAAAAAAAGAATCAGTATTTTTAAAGCTATTAACATTTTTTATACTCAACACACAAGATTCCTCTTGTGCATCAACACGGAATTTCCAATAAGGGTGTGGATGGAAAACATGAACACGTGCAATATGAACAGTGACATGAACTTCCCAGCACCGCAGGCAGCCAGGGAGTCAGTTCATAGAGTTTTTCCTGGGAGGCGGGTGTCTCTCAGGGTGGGTGGCAACAATTTACTGGAAACTGACAAAGGAAAGAACTTGTTTAAAAGTGAAATTAGGTACTACTCTCTGTAACACTAATTAGATAACTAAGTGTTATATGTTTATTTCTTTTACATTAAATAGTTTTCTAGATAGAAATATGAAGGATTTAATTTTTTTTCTTTCAAAGTCATTAGGATTAACTCAAGCAAAATCAGCGACAGTCCCTTTGATAATGTATGCGTGTGCTGGACCGATACTCAATCTTCGAAGCAAGGTTCAGTGTGAGCGGTATCCCCAGTGCATAAATGAGATACTTGGGGCAATGGAAGGGAACTTCTTCTGCAACACTCTCTGGTCCTAACTACTTTTCCAGTTCCCAATTCTCCTGAGAGAGGGTTTCCAATGTGGCCAGCGGACTTGACGTGCAGCATGGGGCAGCCCCTGCTATGTGCACTATTTCCTACCCTGAGGATCCTTTAGAAAGGATCTTTTCTAAAGATGACTTTAGAAAAGTCTGACGATCCTTATCAATGGAATCCATATGAACAAGAATCAACACTTCAGAATAAGTTTAAGTGATTTCAAAGGTAACGTGCACATAATATCTTAGCAGTTTCCAAAACTATTGAAAAGATATTAAAATTTTGGACAAAACCCCCATTCAAAGGAGTTAACTAAATAAGCATCCTCTTTCTTTTCTCTTTAAAATAACTTAGCTATTTTACATTTTTAAAGATTATGAAGTTTTTTTTTAAAAAAAGATGTTAGTTATGGCACAAAGTTCTGAAACGGCCCCACCAGCCCGCCGACCTTCCTATTGCCCTCCACCCCTGAGCCTGCAGAATGGTTAGAGCTAGAAGAACTTGGCGCAAAACAAATGGAATTATGTTGACTGCCTAAATGCACACATGCAGTAGTTTCTGCCAGTGTGAGCTACAAATTGCAGATTTCCAAACAGTCACAGGCACAGATAGGGTATTTCAAGTGAGGTGACAAACTGAAGTGGTTTACACAGTGCAACGTATCCTTTCAGACTGTCTTATGACATACCTTAAGTCCATCAGCGTTTCCACTGTCATTTGCAAGCACCAAAGACTGACAGGCTGGAGAGCCACACCTAGTGGATTTCATCTACCTAGAGATCCTTGGTACCCATTGCTGCTCAAAAGCAGTTCCCTGACTCCATAAACACAAGGGAAACCAGGAGTTGTGCATGCATTAAATACAGTCTCCATTTCATGGGTCTTTGACCCCCCACAGGACAGGCTACATTTTGTACTAATGCCTGCTTAACCCCTTCCACCTTGCAAAGTGTCTGGTACCATCTTTCTCCAGTCTTTGTTCAAGGGACCAATGAAAACTTGTGAAATGGTTTAGAGTGGTGCTTGGCGGTCCCCAGGAGGCCCTGCTCAAATGCCAGGCTGCAGAATCACCCAGTGGCAGGGCCTCACCATCATGATGACAGCCAATCCCTCTGTGTGGCAAAAGACATGCCATTGAGAACTTTCCAGACTTCAGAAGCCTTTACTGGCATTATACATAAATGTTCACGATCAAAAGAAATTGTATTATAAAAGTTTTTTTTTCCTTAATGTACGCTAGCTTGAGGTTTGGTAAAACGCCTTGGCCACAGCCCCCAATTGCAGGCATCCTGTTCTGCATCCGGACCACACGCCTTGCCTGGGAGAGACTTCAGTGATGGGGAAGACATCCCAAAAGGTTTCTGAAGCTCTCATAGTCACATGCCAAAAAGTCCACTATTTATTTTAGAAAAGTCTGAAGCTCTCATAGTCACACGCCGAAAAGTCCAGTATTTATTTTAGAAAAGGTGATCTGGAAACTTGGTTAGGTAACACATGCACTGAGGGTGCTATTTCTGAATTGTTAAGTAGAAGTTTTATCATTTCCTATGCACAAAGACAGCCAGTTCTTTTTCAGCGGCATAGCAGGGACGGGCCAACGACCACGCTGGTCCCTGGAGGCTGATGCGGGCCGTGGCAACAGCCACAGTGGGCAATGGTTCTCTCCGGATTCTGCAGTCTGGCTCTGACATTCACCCAGTAGGTTTTAGTAAGAGTGTGACATCTGAATGGTTTATTCTCGTTAGCATATGAACACATACATAATGTAACACGAGGAATGTCAAACTCGCAAGATAGGCTCAACTCATGCCCTGGAGGGAGCAGGTGTCTCAGCCATTTACTCATTTTTGTTTCTGTTTTCATTTTTGAAACAGGATCTCACTATGTTGCCCAGGCTGGAGTGCAGTGGTGCAGACATAGCTCACTGCTGTCTCAATTCCCTGGGCTCAAGTGATGCCCCACACCGCAGCCTCCCATGTACCTGGGGCTACAGGTAAGTGACACCATGCTCAGCTAATTTTTTTGTATTTTCTTGTAGAGGTGGTGGTCTCACCATGTTGCCCAGGCTGGGCTCAAACTCCCGAGCTCAAGCAATCTGCCCGCCTCAGCCTCCCTGGGGTTACAGGTGTGAGCCATCACACCCAGCCTCCACTTACTCAGGTTTATTCTCACTTTTTTTTTCTAAAGTTGAACTCTTTAATGTAAGACCATGCTTGGGAAAGAAGCAAGAATTATTAAAAAAAAAAAAAAGGCACCCACTTGCGGTGTTCCTGAGTAGCAAGCTGCCTGGGCAGAGTGGGAAGGACTCAGCGACAACTTGTGGACCTGCCCCCAGCCCTCCCTCTGCCGGCTCTGATGTGCGCCAGTCAGGCCTGACTCAAGTTCACATCTTATCACACGTGCGGCTCATCCCACTGTTAGACGATGCCATTGCTGAGCCCAACGCAGGGCACTGCTTTAAACAGACTTGGCCAATCTCTGCACCCATTACAAGCTGATACATTAAAAAAGGAAAGCCAGCCTACTATCGTCTGTTTTCAAATGTTTCCAAATTGCTCTTCTTTCTCAGAATGACAGCTTTGGAACATTAGCGCAAATCCCTACTGAGATTTGCATCCGTGTTCTTGGATCTTACTGAGAACTCAGCCCTGCTGAAAAACACACAGTTAGGTCAAAGTCTGTTCATGGGAAACTAGTACTCGCATCTCAGAAGGTGCTCTCACCTACAGGCTACCCCAAGGCAGTGGCTGGAAACTGCACCAAAGCCTGTGTGTGAATCTGTCTGTCTGTCCTGGGAAGACCATTTGGGACTTTCCAGCACGGTTCATGGCGCTGCCATCACAGAAGCCACTGATGTAGTTCGTAAGCTCAGCTTTCTGCTCCTTCTTCCCACAGAGTGACATATTTTTCTTATTATACTTAGAACTTTTCACATAATGATGACCTGAGAAATGACTGCTACTCCTTTCCCAGAAGTAGGAGATCGGCACATTTTTGCTCATTCATGAACAGTTTAGCTTCTGTTTCAAGACTTGGGACTAACGTATTCCCAGACCGTCAGGCCAGTTTTATGAAGCTGAAAGTGATCTAAAGCTTAACCTTCTTCCTTTTGTTGTAAACATTGGATGCAAAGCAGAATTAACCATGGAACTAGAAGCTGCTGGCTGAATAAAAATCCCACAGGAATTTCTGTTCCTTTCTAATCCTCTTCCCAGCTCCGGATGTGCATCCTGTGTGGGGGACAGAGAGAAGCATTCAGGGACAGAACCTAAGTCATGAGGTCTGATGCTACGTGAGAACTCACGGCCGGCACGCAGTGGCCATTGGGGGAGTCCAACCCCAGCATAGGACTCCATCCTCCTCCACTGCAGCCTGAAAGCAGGGAGCAAAACCAGCCTGCCGTCTAAAAGGGTTTTTGTTTTTTTTTTTCTAAGGAAACAAGTCTGACCTCCCATCCCTAGGAAAAGCCTACTTATGATGAGAATTCTGACTTGGATCCGAGGAGACATGGCCCGGGCCAGCCACTCCTTGGCAAGTCAGAAATACAAAGATTGCACGTGTGCTCAGGGAAAACCACGTAAAAAGTCTCCAGTTTTACAAAGGTCAATTGGTAATTTACAAAACCTGATTTTGAGATGATTTTAGGAAATTGCTGCTTCTATACTTTTTCCCTACAGAGCTAGAATACTGTTCAAGCAGCAGCAGAAAACATCAGTTTCCTAAACACTGTGTAAAAATTGATTATTTCTCTAGCAATTTGGGCTCAAAGACACTGTCATAGCTTGAACTAGAAACATACATCTTAAGCGGGTAAATCCGTTTTCTTCCCAGGTACATGGTAGGTTTCACAATGGGAAGAGGGAGTCACAGTTATTTGTACATCTCTTCAGAAGGGACAGGGTGAGAGAAGAATTGCATGCCAGCTTCTGGACAGGAATACAGTTCTAAGCAAGCATTAGTCAGGCCATACTCTGGCCCACTCCCTTGTTGTGGAAAGTCACACAGCTCTAGAAGCTGACCACCTTCACCCCCGCCGCTCTGGGATCTCCAGCCTTCGAGTCATAAAGCTTTTGTTTAAGGATCTCTTAAGATGTTTTTCAGACCCCAAATTCCAGCAGCCAGTTTTAAGACCTCCACAGAGGAATGAGATTGGTGTAGAATATAGCTTCTTCCTCTCCCTGTCCCACGAATTCACCCTGTACTCTTCCACCAATCAATGATCTCCACACTTCAGCCACTCCAAAAGCCTCAATCCTAACCCCAAATTCCTTGGGGAGGTGGATTTGAGGTTCCCTCCCATCACCTCGTTCACGGACAATATGATCACACCTGCTTCTCTGCTGCAACCCAGTCTCGATGTACTGATGCCTGTGTACATCAAGCGATGAACCTATTCTGGTTACGTTTCCCCAGCTGCCTTTAATGTTTGAGATGTCTCTATTCTGAAAGGGCACACAGAATCATCATGGAGCAAGAGCATCCTTCTCCCCACCCAGACAGGTCCTTCATCCAGGCGTCATCAGAGAGGAGGGCTGCTGTCACCTCGCACACAGTATCATCATAGAGCAAGCACATCTTTCTCCCCACCCAGATAGGTCCTTCATCCAGGTATCATCAGGAAGGAGGGCTGCTGTCACTTGGCACACAGAATCATCATGGAGCAAGAGCATCCTTCTCCCCACCCAGACAGGTCCTTCGTCCAGGCGTCATCAGGGAGGAGGGCTGCTGTCACCTCGCTTGTAGGTAAAAATACATTTTAGGCAGACTGTGCAGAAAAGGAAGGGGACTAGAGGATGCTCCTCTAGGAAGGATGGACTAGGGTGGAGGTAACCGAGAGTCCTCAGGTGACAGCTGCTAAGGGGGGCATCTGGGGGAAAACACTTGGGGCCGTAAGCTCAGGGCTGGGGTGGAAGGGCCACGGCTAGAAGCCCTGGAGAAAGAAGAGGCAGTTTCTGATTCTTTCTCCTGTAATCCATGGGTTATCTATGCGCACTTATCTGGAGTTTGTCTTTGGGGAGCAGTGAATAGCCTGTTCCTGGACCCTCCTCCTGTCTTCTGTGAAGTCTTAGATGGGCAGGAAATCAGGAGGAGGCTCTCTCCTGTGCAAGGGTCCTTGCTCCAGGCCCTACCTGTTGGGGGTCCCTGCTCAGATTCAGACAGAGCCTTGCCCACTGGGTGCAAATTCACTCACACCGACTCCGCGGCTCCACAGGTGACTGGGTGTGGATGTTACTGCATTTTCATTTTTCCTGGCTTGTGAGGTCCTAATGACTTTTCCCCCTAATTCCCGACGTGTCAGAAATGGTCATTCCTATATCCATTGAAAAATACCCATGTTAATCTCCACCTCTGAGTCAATTGGCTTTTTTTTTGGTGGGGGGGGTCCAAGTTTTGCAATGGCGCAATCTCGGCTCACCGCAACCTCCGCCTCCCAGGTTCAAGCAATTCTCCTGCCTCAGCCTCCCAAGTACCTGGGATTACAGGCGTGTGCCACCACGCCCGGTTAATTTTGTATTTTTAGTAGAGACAGTTTCTCCATGTTGGTCAGGCTAGTCTCGAACTCCCGACCTCAGGTGATCCACCTACCTTGGACTCCCAGAGTGCTGAAATTACAGACATGAGCCCCCTTGCCTGGGCTCAACTGGCATTTTAAGCATGCTAGCCCTTCCTCATAGAAGAAAGTGAATTTCTATGAGTAAGCTGTGGTTGGGAACCACTTACTCCTGAGAAGACAACAGAATCCCACCACTAACCTGTAGGAAGGAAGAGTACCAGGTCATGCTGGAACACACTCTAGAGTACAGAGGGGCATCTGCCATGCCCACATGAACATGGGACATAATACAAACCTTCCTTTACCACCGCAATAACAAAACCCCAAAGAGAATGTAACGTTACTGTTTCTATGTAGAGCAGAACCCCTGAGTCCAGCTGTCTGAATCAGGCAGCATCATTCTAGGTAAGCCACCCACAGCCTTCCAGTAAGCTCCACCAGAAAGCCAAACAAAACACAACAAAAAAAACCTGTCAGGGCACTCTTCGTGAGAGTACAATCCCCTAATAAACATTTCTATTCTTTCACCCAGGTGGATTTGGAAGGTTGCTGGAGGCTGGTATGCTAGGCGTGGACTCAATGTGTGGCTGGCATCCAGCGTTCTGGCCACATCCACGAGTTCTCAGGCAAGTGCCAGGAAACCTGCATGCCAGCACCTGGACCACAGGGCATTAGCCAGGGCTGACTCGTCACACCCCACCTCGCCAAACACATTTTCTTTTCCTGTTGCCCAATGCCAAGTGACCGTGCTGAACAAGAGGGCACAAAGTAGAACACGCCCTCCCCCTCTCTGCTAAGTTCCTCCCTGAGCTACGGCAGGCGGCTCCCACCCAGCCCATGGGCCAGAGGCAGCTGCCTCTGAGCGGGCAGAGGGTAGCTCCTGCCGGGGTCAGGAGTGTGGGCACAGAGCACACTTCCCAAGCACAGCACGCAGAGATGCTGCCTGAAACCCAGCTCAACACAGACACAGTCCTGGCCACTGTGTCCTCCACAGACTCAATGGTCAGGTGGCTGCAGTCACTCTGAAACTGAACTGTTCTCCCACTGAGCTGTGCCTCAACCCAAATTAACTTGAAGTTCTGTTTACAGGGATTGAGGAAAATGAATGGATCAAATTATGCTAATATGTGCCTTTCCTATAATCCTAATTGAGTGATATGGTCTAGGCTTAGAGTTTCTCTGCCACCTTTGCCAAATGACAGAAAAATCAGCTTTCGTGTTTCTGTGTCTGTTATTAAAAAAAGTTTTAATAAAGTATTATACCACATAATAGATACATAGAAAAGTCCAGGCAACTCATGGAAATAATACAGATATAGTATAAGAAAGTCAAGTTATTCCCAGGCAAACATCAAGAGGCCAAAATGAAACTTGAAATCCTTCTAGTATCTATACACAGACTTCTCTCTCTCTGTGAACCCCCAGTACCCTAATATTTTCCACAACAACTTGCAAAACATTTTAGCCCCAGTTCAACATCCAAATAGAAAGCCTGTTATACCAGTGAATGTCAGGGGTGTTCAGAAAAACAAAACCAGTAGGTGACATGTGTGTGTGTGTTGGGGGGGGTGTAGAGGTATATATGTATATGCAGAGGGGTGTATATATACATACACACACGTGTATATATAGGTGTGTATGTGTGTATAGAGGTATATATGTATATGCAGAGGCGTGTATATATATATACACACACACACGTGTATATATAGGTGTGTATGTGCGTATAGAGGTATATATGTATATGCAAAGGGGTGTGTATATACACACACACGTGTATATATAGGTGTGTATGTATGTGTGTATAGAGGTATATATGTATATGCAGAGGGGTGCATATACACACACATGTGTATATATAGGTGTGTATGTGTGTATAGAGGTATATATGTATATGCAGAGGGGTGTGTATATACACACACATGTGTATATATAGGTGTGTATGTATGTGTGTATAGAGGTATATATGTATATGCAGAGGCGTGTATATATATATACACACACACACACGTGTATATATAGGTGTGTATCTGTGTATAGAGGTATATATGTATATGCAGAGGGGTGTGTATATACACACACACGTGTATATATAGGTGTGTATGTATGTGTGTATAGAGGTATATATGTATATGCAGAGGGGTGCATATACACACACATGTGTATATATAGGTGTGTATGTGCGTATAGAGGTATATATGTATATGCAGAGGGGTGTGTATATACACACACACGTGTATATATAGGTGTGTATGTATGTGTGTATAGAGGTATATATGTATATGCAGAGGGGTGCATATACAAACACATGTGTATACATAGGTGTGTATGTGTGTATAGAGGTATACATGTATATGCAGAGGGGTGTGTATATATATATATATACACATACACACACACATGTGTATATATAGGTGTGTATGTATGTGTGTATAGAGGTATATATGTATATGCAGAGGGGTGTGTATATACAGGTGTGCATGTATGTGTGTATGATATCTATGCATGGAGAGAGAGAGAGAGAAAGAGAGAGAGAGAGAGAGAGAGAGAATGAATCAGCCCTTATATGTATAGAGGCTGATGGGTCCCAAGATCTGCAGTTAGCAAGCTAGAGACCCGGGAGGAACTGATGCTTCAGTTCAAGTCCAAAGCCAGGAAAACATCAATGTCGCAGCTCAAGCAGTCAGGCAGGAGTCCCTCTTCCTCTGGGCAGGGCAAGCCCTTTTCCTCTATCCAGACTTTGGCTGATGGAGGCGGGGCACATCTAGGGGACACATACCTCACTCAGTTCAGTAAACCCATCCACAAACACCCAGGATAAAGGTTGACTAAACATGTGTGCACACATGGCCAAGTTGACATATGACATTAACCTGCATCCCAAGCAGCATGTGCCCAGGGCAACACTCAAGGCTGGGCTGGGGAAGGGGGACGGTGAGAGGCATGCAGTGTCTCAGCCATTCTCCAGCAGGATGGTAAACATGCGTTGGGTGGTAAATGTGCTTATGACATCACTGCTGGGGGCCCCACGCTGCTAAAGGAAAAGGTTTTCTGGGAAAGTGGCAAACGCTGAGAAGCAGTGAGGGATCCCACAGGCCTAATAAAACCCACACCCTGGAGAAAGTCTACAGTCATGAAGCATCGCCAGTGCTGGCGGGACACATGACCCCATGGTGACACACAAGCTCTGACGTCCTTGCTATGAAGGTAAATTTAGTCTTGAGGAAACATTTGGTGTTTCAAGTGCTTTATGTGAGGCAGAAATTCTTGGTAGATTATATTGGAGTTTCAGAGATTTTGTGTATTTGGGAAAAAGGGTTGTGCTTTTGAGTTGGCTGAGCTAGGAACATACAATTTATGCCATTTAAAATAAAGGCATGTGGGCTCCTGATATTCATCAATTCCTATCCTCCATCTCTTCATGAGGATTAGATCTGGGTTAAGGAGGCGGCTTTGGACCTGGAACAGAACACACAGTGTCTTTCTGAAGTGAGCAGTGAGGGCAGGGATTCAGCAGAGGGAAAGAGTTCTGCGTTTTCTTTCTCAATGCTCAGGGCTGGAGGCACATAACTCAGGAGAACATACATGGGTAGGCGCGCACGACATACACATTTTATCAGCGTTGCCTCATACTTCAAATGTGCACCAGTCAAACACACAATCTGTATCCCAAGCAGCATGTGCCCAGGGCAACACTCAAGGCTGGGCTGGGCAGGGGAAGGGGGAGGGCTTCCAGTGCTTCCTGAATGCCAAAATCATCACATCAGAGCCAAGCCGAACGAGGCAGAAGCCTCCGTGCCAAGTGACAAATGCTTCCCTTACTAATGACCATGCCGTAGAGCACTACATCGTATGTCCAAAGACATCCCCAGTGGCCTGGTGAGTGACTTTCAGTAACTCGTAGAAGTAAAAACGATAAGCATGGCCTCCTAAACTCTCCCCTATCCAGAATCCAAATTGAGCAACATGGTCTGGCCCAAGTTACAGGTCACCTTTGTTGAATGAGAGAAAAATCAGCTTTTGTGTTTTTGTGTCCGTGTTATTTAAAAAAGGTTTTAATATGTATTATATTATGTATTAGATGTACAGGAAAGTCTAGGCAACTTAAGGAATTAATAGAGAAACATTACAAGAAAGTCAGGTTTTCTCCAGGCAAATATCAAGAGCCCTCTTAAAATGTTACCAAAAAGAAAAAAATCTATGCTAGAGCAAGACCCGCAGTTTTACAAGAACTCTCAGCAACTTTCTTCTAAGGGTATTTTGAGAAGAAACCAGAAAAACATGTACACGTAACTTACAAAAATGCAAAATGCATGGCCTTCCCTGACACTGCCACGGTGACATCCACAATCAGCATTATTTAGACTGAGGTATGAGTCTAGCGGGCATCTCAGTTAGACCACCCTCTCGGGACAGTACCAGACACAGCAGACACCAGACCACACCTGCTGTCCCCAGGCCATGGACAGCGGATGCCAACGAATCAGTGGGGCGCGCATTTTTGGCCCTGTGTGTTCTGCGGGGGAGGGCTCTATCGCCAACGGGCCCAGTTCCTGGGATTCCTAGCACATATTTCAATGCGCTCACATGAAATACAGATTTTTATTTCAAAGAACAACTAGTATTAGTATTTAAGGTCCTAACAAGTACCTTACACTACAATAAATAATAACCAAACACAACGAAGGCAGATAAAAAAAGATAAATTATCATTCCAACGAGGGGGCTTATGACTGTCTTCCCGACAGTGAATGTTCTCAGGCACTGTGCCAGAATGCAGCATGGAGAACAATGAGGCGTGCCATACATTTCGCTGAAGATACGTGATCAGAATTCAGAGGAGACAAGAGTCTTAATGTGCTTAGGGGGCTTCTGAGGAAGGAAAAGCACAAACATGCACCCACTGTGACAGGGAAATCACAGCAGAAGAAAGAGACACGAGGTGCTCATGAACCTCCAAGGCCCGCCTGGTGAGAGGGGAGGGCAGGGGAGGAGGCAGCCTGGGCAGGAGGGTGCAGGTGCAGCGTGCCCAGGTGAACGAGGACCGGCTCCCTACGCCCGAATCTGCACAGCTTTTATAAGACTCTCACTTTATGTTTTTATTCTTTCTTAACCCTTCCCCAAGCATACACCAAAGGAAATGCCATCAGTGGTCACTGAGTCTCGTGCAAGTGGCTCATTCCGTGGTCCTTTTGGGGCATAGTTCTTAGCCCAATAGGGTGTTTTCTTTCTGAGACTAATCCCATACACTCACATGGGCATCGGTAATCCACACCCCCACTAAGTAAAGCAAGCTTTCGTGGGCATCGATCAGAGAAAAGGGTTCAACTTATCCACCATGAAAATAAACAACTTAGGGCTACTGTTTCCAGTAGCAAGAACAATCAAGTAAATGGCCTTCCTCCAAGCTGGAGGCAGTTTCCTGGGTGCACCTGGGCACACACGCTCCCCCTGGAGCCCTACGCACCTCATTCAGGAGACCCTGGGAGGCCAGCGGGTAGGAGCCCCGACCTGCAAATGCATTTTCACTTTTACTCATCTCAAGACTTTCCTTCCATCCTTGGAGGATGAGACCCCGTGCCCTGCTCAAGGTCCCCGCCTTGTTCCCGATACCCTGAACTCTCGGTCTTTCTCCTTCCTCCCCTGCACCAGTCTTCAGCCTGCTCCCCTTCCCAGGTCTGTCCTTACCCGCCAATGGATTCCTTCCCTCCCATAAAGAAGGAAATCCGTTGAGCTTGGTTCCTCACTGCGTGCCGCTCTATGCCGCTAGTGCTGCCCCATCCTCACTGCCGATCCTGTTCTGGGAGTCACCCTAGACTCTGTGTGCTTGACCCTGTGAGGGGAGTTCTGGGGCAGTGCTGACCCATGAGATGTTCTAGGAGGCAGGACGGCTGAAGGGCTGTTAGGAAGGAGGCTGCTTGGCTCCAGTCACAGTTGACGTGCACCATGTCCCAAAGCCTTGGAAAAGTCTGTGTACCCCAGGGGTCTCCAATCTGCTGGCTTTCCTGGCCACATTGGAAGAACTGTCTTGGGCCACACATGAAATACACTAAAAATAACTGAACTAAAGAATATTGCAAAAAAAAAATCCCATAATGTTTTAAGAAAGTTTACAGATTTGTGTTGGGCCGCATTCAAAGCCATCCTGGGCCGCAGGTGACCAATGGGCTGCGGGGTGGACAAGCTTGGTTTACACACAGATTTTTGAGAGGGAGGCTTTGGAGCAATCACAGAGAAGCAACTGGCTTTCATACCACACAGCACAAGGGAGGAGAGCGCAGCCCGCAGGAGCCAAAGTCATAAAAGTGAGTGCGTCCAGAGCACACGTATGTCAGGCACCATGCAAAGCATTTTGCAAACATTACGTCATTCAATCTTCAAAGCAGGCAGAGAGGAAGGCATTGCTGGCTCAACTTTAGAGATCTGGGGAGGGAGGCACACGGTCACCCGAAACTATAAGCCTTGGATATTTTCAGAGTCCTTAGAGAAGGAATTGGATATTTTCAGAGTCCTTAGAGAAGGAATTGGATATTTTCAGAGTCCTTAGAGAAGGAATTAGACTTCCTACAGGATACAGGATGGGCAGCTTGAGCCAAATAAATTTCAAAGCAAAATCCAACATCTGAGAGGCACACTCCAAGCAGCATCTGAGAAGCACACTCCAAGATTAAGGCATACTCCTTAATCACTTTGCAGGTCTGGGAGAGCTGCCTCAGCTCCTGGGCCTCTGTAAAATGCGGTGATCGCAGTACCTACCTCACTGAGTTAATGCAGAGATGGCATCGACCAGCGTTGGTGATCAGACACTACCTATTATTCACACTACTGTTAGTATCACCCATGGACACATACAAGTCTCCACGTACACATTCTATGTGCACATGTACATACTACATGTAGAATCAATGAATGTCACACCTATCTCTGCGTCTCCTCTGTTGAAAGATAAAAAGTGATAATCCCTGCTCTCAAGGCGCTCAGACTCTGGTGATAAAGCAATAAACTAAATATGTAGACTGCCAAGCACAAGAAAATTCATTCCAACCTGGTCCTAATCACCTACTGAGAGCCGGGCTGCTGCCAAGCCTCAGGTATGGCAAAGTACGACCTTTTCTCCGCCTCAGGCTCAACCTGGCAGGAAAGACAAACCCGTTACAGGAAACCTTTCAGCATTCCAGGAAGGAGCCTCGGAAGAGGTCTAGCTCAGGCACTGGAGGTCTCCAGGTGGGACACACTGTGGAATTCCAAGATGCTGTGGCAGTGGATGGGACAGCGTGGCCACGATGGAGGGTGGGAGCTTTGCAGACAGGGTATCTGAGTTGAGCTCTGAAGACCACTTGGACCTCCAGAAAGCTGGGGGTGCAGGAGGCCTGGGAAGTGTGGGCCAGAGGACTGGTGCAGAAGCGGGAGTACAAGGACGGGCGCCCGGCAGGATGGACTGAGAAGGTAGCTGAGCCAGACCGAGGAACGGCGCAAAAGGTGTTGTCCGAGTCACACCAGGAGGCCAGAGGGTCCTGAGTGCGGGAAACACAGGCTCCCATGATTTGGTCCTCAACGCCCCTCGCAGTGTGTGGAAGACACCCAGCCTGAAATGACTGGGGTGGGTGTGGACAAAGTCTACTCTCGAGGCAACAAGGGGTCCTGGCTTTGCTGGGGGAGTGGAGATGCCACTGCGTTTATGATTCCAGAGAAGGAAGATGGAGAAGGGATCCTCGGTGGGAAGGGCTGGAGCCGGGAGAGGCTCCCCGAGGGAAGCACTCGAAGAAGGAGGCCCACCTGGAATCAGGCTCTGTTCCTTCTTTTCTGCAGATTACCTGTTCCCAGCTTTTCCTCCCAGTCTCCTGGGCTTGCTGGCGGCGGTGGGATCCCCTTCCTTCATGGAGGCGCCTCTTCCTTCCTCCTGTTGACAGGCGCCCCCATCCCCAGGGGCTGCGACTCCCCAGATGGCCAGCTTCAGCCTCCTGAGTACTGTGCCTGCCCCCTCCACTTGGTCAGCGGCTGACTGGTCACGAGTCTTACCCCCACCCGCCCTCTCCCTTCCACACAGGGAGCCCCCAACTCTAGCCAGAGGCAGCTAAGACCTACCCCGCAGGCAGACCTCATGGCTGGGTATCTGGTTAAAGACGTTGATGGATTTTATGAGGAAAATATTTAAGCTAATTTAAATATTTCAGCAATTGATAAGTGGCTCAGCTTTTATGGGCTAGACCTTTAGGGTACCGTTTATAAGATTTTATTATTTTATAACAGTGCTTATAATACTGTTTGCATGAAAAAAAGTTTCTCATGTTTACCATCCATTTACAAACGAGCTTTACCATTTGTAAATGACGGGCTTCCGACACACAGGTGGACGTGGCGGGAGAGGAGAGACGATTAGTCCCTGTGTTGTGTCTCGGCGTGAAGAAATGGCAGACGTCAGCATGCGACTGCTTCAGCACTGGGGCTCCGGGCTCACTGAGTAGGAACGGTTTGCAGAAATAGGGACAGCCCACTGCGGATGGTGAACTACGTTCCGGGCTCCGTTTCCCCAGGAAATGCATTTACTCAGAGAGGCGGCCTATTAACATTTCCCGGGAAAATGTAAGATCCATTTTGTGAAGCAATGAGGCCGAATCTTCATGGCCCTTTCCTCCCCCAGGTGTCTTCACTGCCTGCACGCCTGTCACCCGCATCATTCCATCAAGAGTCCCTGTAACATCACACGTGTCAAATCCTTACCATTTCTGCCTAATCGGCCGTTACAGCCTCGGCCCACCTGTTTCCGGGGTTCCCAGCTTCAGGCGGACGCTGGAGGAACCTCCCTCTCCCCACCAGTCTCTGGAGCAGATCCCCTTCAGCCTAAACACTCTGCACCTGCAGAGGGCATGCCACTCACAAGCAGCTTCTGTTCACGCTTCCAAATGACCCTGAAGACATTCCCCGTCCACCCCATGCCTCCCCTTTCTTCTTTCTCATCTCCAAGGTTAAAGAGTTTCTGGAGGAAATGACAGTGAGAGCTGACAGATTTCAGTGTGAATTTCCCTTTTCTAGGGCCCTCTTCTAGGTGTCTATCTTGCACCTGCTATTTAATGCGAAGCTTTTTGAGTATATCTGCTGCAGGAGCTCTCATTCAGACACTGTAAAAATGGCCCTCTTCCCAATACCCAAACGACGCAGTCCAGATAGATGGAAAAACTGGGAACTTTCTGTGGGGGAAAGTCCTTGCTTGTCCTCCCGAGCCACGGATCAAGGTCGAGGGCTGGAGCGTGTCCCTGCGGCAGCATCACCTTTCCGCGAGTCCTCGGGAAGCATCCTCAGCGCCCAGAGCCCACTTCAAGGGTCCTGTGCTTCAGGGATGGGCAGAAGCTTTGGGATATATGATCCCCTTCTGTGTCTAAGCTGTCCTCTGTAGGCCATGAACATCTTTTTAAAATGGCCATTTCAATGACCGTTATGAGGCTTTCATGTGGTTCCCCGTTGGATGCTATAGCCAGGGGGGACTAAGGCAGACAGGAAGAGCCACTTGGCAAAGTGAAGACGGCCGGGCTGAAAGTCACTCCCGAGTCTGCCTGTTGAGTCTGGCTTAAAATTCCCGGGAGAAAAGAGCAGGCTGGGCCAGTGCTGGGCCCCTGCTACGCAACCAGGGCCTCCCCAACCCTTCCCCACCCCAAGTGATTTAAGTCACCACCAATTCCAAACCAGTAAACTCAAACTAGGGAGAGGCCCATTGCTTAAGCCGAGACAGTCATGACAGGGGCGGTGGGGGTTGACTTTAACAGCACCCTGAGCTCGCTCTTCCGTGGTGTTCTTCAGCCATTTCTCCGGCTTCCCTTGGGAAATTCTTCAGCCATTTCTCCAGCTTTCCTTGGGACTGACTGAGCTCGTCAGACCCCAGGAGCCAAACCCTGTGCTGACACGTGGGAGTCCGCCCTCCCTGGCACCTGGCTGCAGGTTTTGCCGATGTGGCGGGCCCAGACCCCAGCTGCCTCTGACCCCCATGCCATCCATGGTAGGGACCAGCTGTCCCCACAAGAACCATGTGGTCCATATCCGAGCACTGACCACCTCACCTGCAGCCAACCCAACATTCCTCAGTGGTGGCTGAGATCCTGTGTCACACTCAGATAGTCCCAGTGTGGATTTTACTCAGCCATGGACACCTGCAGCCAGTGAGCTATCTGTTAGGCCAGTGGAGACCAGCCAGATACTAGACGGAGCCTGGACATGGGGCCTGCGGCTGCCAGGGGGCTCCTGTGTGGGCCAACAGGACAGCAGATGGCCTGGAAGACGGTGTGCACCGAGCCATCAGCTGGCACTGGGGACTCCACATGGATGCAGAGGTCATCACTGGCCATTTCAGGAGACACCACGCCTGGGAGCTGCTGCAACCAGCACTGCTAGGCGGCAACATCAAAGGAGCACATTTCTAACAAGACAAAAACCATCTTCCCATCTTCGTGGACAACTACCACGTGGTTCTGATCACTGCTTTTCAGAAGAGACGCATGGAACTTGGGATAGAAATAAAGAATGAGAAGAGTGTCACAGACACCTAGAGGAAAATGTAGGAATTAATCTTCACAGTTCAGCCCGAGGTGTGGGACACCTGGGAACATCCTAGGGTGTGCAGGAGGGGAAGAGGCCTACTCCCAGGCTTCCTGGACGTGATGGCCCTGGCCAGGCGCAGGCTGCTACTGCAGGGAGGCCATGCTCCTTTCATGATTGTGCCACATTGGGAAGAGCCTACACAAGTGTCCTTGCTGGAACATGCTGGAAATCCCAGGCTGCTTCCTGGCATCTCCAAAGGGCCCACTCACAGGTGTGGGCAGCATCTCAGGCAGGGACACCTGAGTTCTGCTGGCCATGTCTGAATGAGGGATGAGGGCTGCTACCTCAGTCACCTTGATAACCTCACTGCTGGCGCCACAGGTCTGCCCATTCCCCGTATCAATAGATGTTCTGTCTCCAGATGATTCTGAAGCACCAGGCTCAGGCTTCCAGATGGCAGAGCTCCACACAGGTGCTGGTGGTGGCCCTCTCCCAAGCTCTGTGCGATGCTTTGGTTCCTGGAAGTCCACGCTGGGTCCATAGTGTGTGTTGCACAGGCCCATGTGTCTCTCAGTACCTTCCCACCCTTGCCTTGTACTTCCCACCTCAGTACCTCTCCCTAAACCTCTTAAGGGAAGCAATTCTGTCCACTCCTGGCCCTGAAGCCTCTCAGCCAGGAGCCATCCTTGCTAAAGGGGTGGGATGGGCTCTGAGCCAGTCCCTGACAGCCCCACTCCTGCACCCGACAGGCCCAGGGAAGCCGGGGGACCAGCTGGAGATCCCCCAGTCCACGCAAAGCCGAAGGTCTCTTCTCCCATGCAGTCCTGTGCCTGTGACAGGATCACAGAACCCAGAGTTGTCAGTAGTGGATTTCCCTCAGGCATAGTAACTTCCACAAACCCTATATTACATAGGCACAGGTGCAAATGTGAACTCAAGGAACTTCTTACCCAAAGAGTTGCAAAAATGATGAAGACAGCTCCCAGAATGGGTCACGTGAATTGCTGTAAAACAATCCATGATGAGCCACTGAGGTAAACCAGGAAGACTCACAAACGCAGGGGCCTTCCCTGCCCTCCCGCAGAATGCCCTGCTTGCTATCCACAGAAGCACCCTTCGGTCGGCCGTGGGCCACATCCATCATGGCAAATTGGATGTTCTTTCTGAAGTGGGATTTAAGAAGTCCAAGTCCCTGATGTGTGCTTGGCCAGGAGCCTGCAGCCCTGCCTTTGTCCGCATGCACACCACATACCTCCAGGCAACCTCGGCATTCACTTTCCACGCGCCCCTACAAGGCAGTTACCCAGAGGTTCACGTGAGTCACTAAAATGCCAGAAGGAACAATGAGTGTCCATGTGAGAGCGGCCATCAGGGATGAGCAAACACCCAGAGGGAAAATAAGAAAAAGATGAAGAATTTTGATTAATTTCCCAGGGCTCTAATTTGACATACGAAGTAGACATGGACAGATTAACTATGAGCAAATGACAACACATCACAGTACCAGGTTTCTAAGAAAGTCATGCTCGCCCAGGAAACTAGCTTAAAAGAGACTAGTAAATCAGCGGCAGACTGGTTTGCTTACACTCCAATGTGCAATTCACGTATCACTGAACGGAGCGGGGGTTGCCTATAGAGCTGGGACTGAGATAAATCATAGCACATGCTTGGCCCCCAGTCTGAACTGAAAACCTATTCAGGGGAAACCCCTGGCCTTTCCAAGGAACTTGCCAAATTACCCAGACCTGCAGGAGACAAGAGATGACATCTCTTCCCAGCAATTGGTGATAAGCTTACACTGCCCAACGGTCTCACAGAAACAGAGCAACCTATTTCCCTGTTAATCTAAAAGCCAGCTCCCCTGGGGAAAGAGCACACTACCAAAGTCCAAGGGTACCCCCAGTCCTCCTGGGAAGCATCCCTTTTCAGGTCTAGGATGGAAGAGGAAATACCTCCACCGCCAGCCCCAAAATCAGCCCTGGGACGTCCCGCTCTCTGTAACCAAGAGAAAGAGGACACTGGATACTCACCACAGGCCTCAGCTTTCTTGAGTGACAGGAATAATTGATAATTTGATGAAATCTTAGACTTTTCTTCCCGGAAAAATGCACACATGCACATCCACATAAAATCTGTCAAGGACTGCCCGGAATTCCTGAGACCATCCACGGAAGTCATGTTATGAAAGCCTGTTCTCAGAGAACCATATGAAAAGAAAACCGAACCTGAAATCTATTAGTTGGCCAGGCACGGTGGCTCACGCCTGTAATCCCAGCACTTTGGGACGCTGAGGCAAGCAGATCACCTGAGGTCAGGAATTTGAGACCAGCCTGGCCAACATGGCAAAACCCCATCTCTACTAAAAATACCAAAAATTTAGCTGGTCATGGTGTCAGGCACTTGTAGTCCCAGCTGCTCAGGAGGCTGAGGCAGGAGAATTGCTTGAACCCGGGAAGCAGAGGTTGCAGTGAGTTGAGATTGCACCATTGTACTCCAGCCTGGGCAACAAGAGCAAAACTCTGTCTCAGAAAACAAAACAAAACAAAACAAAACCCAAAATCTATTACTGATCAGCACATTTTGGGGCTGAAACACTTCAGAGGCCCCACTAACTAGGCAGAGCCCTGGCCTGGAGCTCACGGTGCTAGTCCCTGCCAGAGGCCCCACTACCAGGCAGAGTCCTGACCTGGAGCTCACTGTGCTAGTCCCTGCCAGAGGCCCCACTACCAGGCAGAGTCCTGACCTGGAGCTCACGGTGCTGGTCCCTGCCAGAGGCCTCACTAACCAGGCAGAGCCCTGACCTGGAGCTCACGGTGCTGGTCCCTGCCAGAGGCCTCACTAACCAGGCAGAGCCCTGACCTGGAGCTCACGGTGCTGGTCCCTGCCAGAGGCCTCACTAACCAGGCAGAGCCCTGGCCTGGAGCTCACCGTGCTAGTCCCTGCGTAGCTCGTGACCGGCACAGGCTTGAAGCCATCTCTGAATGTGTGTGGATAGTTACTGACACTAGAATACAAACATGTAAATGACAGGTGTGTTTTGTATAAACAATGTGGTATTTTAAATCAGAAAATGTGGGTATCGATCTAAACTCTGCTTCTTCCTGATTTCATGATTTTGAACAAGGTTTTTTCATCTCATTTACCCAGATAATGTACATTAAAAGTGTATTACAAATTAAGCTTACATTAATAAATGTATACGAAACATTGTGTTCTGGATTTAATATCAAAGAAGTGTATTCGGAAAAAGCAAGTCTGTAAGTAACAAGATGCAGGGTTAGTCTAAGTTAACGGGTGTGGACGTAAGCATATCCCGCATAATCATTCTCTTTCCACTGGATTCCTCCCCAGGGACTGGCACAGTCTTCAACCCATAGGGGCTGAGAGGCTGAGACCCCACAGGGGCCTTGGGGCTGGCCCGGGCTTGGCCCCTTCTGCTCCTCCCGTCTTCCAGGGCAGGCTTTCTTCTGAGTGACCTCTCCGCAGGAAGGCAGCAAGGGCTGCGCTTCACGAGAGGTCAGCGCTGTGGCTGCCCTGGCCGCCCTTGAAGTTCTGTTCATTCTCCTCTCACTCAGCTCCCTTTGCATCTCGGATGTCTGCGTGGTGTGTGTCTTTTTCTGTGGAAGAACCTTCTGAGTGGTTTGGGAAAGGCCCTGGCCTATCATCAAATGCCTCTGCCCTCATTGACCTTCTTGGACATGGCTCCCGGGTGGCTGCTGAGGCTGCCCTGGGAAAAATCTCCAGGCATTCTCCCACCTTCTTGTGTCCTCTCTGGGCCCGCTCTCATGAGGGGTCTTTCTGGTCACTCCCAGGACTCCTCCACGGGCTGGGGCCACATCATAGGCAGCTGCACGGACTAGAGGCGAGGTCACCTTGTAAGCTCTGGACTTCCATGTCCTTGCAATTCCTCTGGGAACTATACTTACTCTGCCATGTGATTCGAGACAGGAAGGATGGCAAAACACTTCTCAAAGGACTGCTCCCTTGGGAAGAATGCATCTCCCTGCACTGACTTTGTGCTGTGTCCTTGCAAAGTGTCTTTCCCTCGTCCTGCAGGCTGCTGGCCATCACTGAAAGTTACATCCCAATTCCACAGTCCCAGGAGAAAAGCCTCATTCTGTACTTTCAACCTCTGCCATTGAACTAAGGATCACAAGACTCGCAGAAGAGATGTCTTATTTTCACTATGCAGGTCTAAAAACTCCAAACTCAAGTATTGGCTAGACAGTTAACAATTGAAAAAAAGTTCACAATTCACACGTATAAGTACAAGGAAGAGGCTGTCCAGCATGAGGGTGACAAGGGGACACATTCCCACAAAAGAAGTCTACTGAGCACCTGCCACCTTGTGCACCAACCCCAAGGGCGTGACAGCGACAACACGGTCTCAGACCCAGGAGCTTCCTGCTGCAGCTCCAGACCCTCGGGGAGCAGTACTGAGAAATGGCAGCACCAGGAATGGAGAAACACGGGCAGTCACTGCCTCCTCAAAGGAGGGTGCAAGAGGGGTAACCGTGGGACCTGGTTCTCTCCCGCCGCCCTGCATGCCCCGAAGCTGTTTCTGGCAGCTGTGATCACTCCACAGTCAAACTCTAGAGTCACCACTGACAACACTTCGATTTCTGTTTCATCTGCAAAAACAAAAACCTCTAAATTTAGGATATACACAATTGCCACCATTACTTAAAACTCTCCTGGAAATTTCAGCAAATGAAGTGAGCACAGAAATAGAAATAAGAACTATAAATACAGCTGTAAGGCGGTATGCTTGTAGACTCAGCGTTTTAAGAGCATAAACCAAAATAAATACAGCAGATCCAATAATACGGGGTTGAGATGCAACGTGAAATACACACATCAATTCCATTCTTATACATCTAAGTTAGCAAGACAGTGAACGCCACAGGGAAACCAGACAATGTTCAGAGATTTACTCTGAAATATTTAATAGTGAATATTGCAATATTGACAGTAACGACTAAAGGGGACGTAGAAAAGCGACGGGAACATGGAAGGAAGAGCTGAGTAAGCAGACAGGTAGGCTGGGAAGACTGAGTGTCTTAATTCTTTCCACGGTAATAGTGTTTAACCCAGTTTAAATCCAAATTTTAAGGGGTCTTTTTAGGAATCAAAAAATGGCCAAATTGTTTTTTATGTTTTGTTTTTGAGACGGAGTCTTATTTCTGTCACCCAGACTGGAGCGCAATGGCACAATCTCGGCTCACTGCAACCTCTGCCTCCCAGGTTCAGGTGATTCTCCTTCCTCAGTCTCCCAAGTTGCTGGGATTACAGGCGTTTACCAACATGCCCAGATAATTTTTGTATTTTTAATAGGCACAGGGTTTCACCATATTGGCCAGGCTGGTCTCAAACTCCTGACCTCAGGTGATCCGCCTGCCTTGGCCTCCCAAAGTACTGGGGTTACAAGCCTGAGCCATCACGCCCAGCCAAAAATGGCCAAATTTTTCTAAACTTTACATGAAATAATAAAGAGTAGCATAGGCATTCTGGGAAAACCAAGGCGTGAGAGAGAAGTTGCATTGCCAGATGCTAAACCATGCTATGAATCTGCACCGTCAAAAGAGTGAGGTGCACATGCACCCAGGACCCATGAGCCGGTCCGAGTGCCCCACAGGTCCGGGAGACAGATGCACTCCGCACTTGAAACAGGAAGCGCGGGACCAACCCATAAGGGTACCGGGGAAACTGCCCTGGAATTCGCCAGATGAAAAATTGAGTCCATCTCCAGCTGCTGTCAGATACCAAAACATCTTCTATTGGCTGAATGTTAAATGCTGACACGTACAACAGGGAGAACTAGGAGAAACCAGCAGAGAATTCACTGCTTCCTGAACAGCAAAGAACTCAGCCTAAAAGCAAGTGCAACCGCAGAAAGGCAATGTTTTACCTACACAAAAGGTTCTGAACTTGAATAGCTTGTAAGCAAAATGTAAAGGCCAATGACAAACAGAAAATATTGGGAACCACAAAACAGAGTGTGTGTGTGTGTGTGTGTGTGTGTGTGTGTGCGCGCGCGCATGCGTACATGTATGCACGCACAGGCAAGTTTTAACACTCCAAAATAAACAGCGGACAAAGAAATGAAATGCACAATTTACATGAAGGGAAATTTAAAATCCAAGAAATATATTCTTTAAAGCAGTCCCATTAGTAATCAAAGAAATAAAATTAAACAGGTGAGAGTTGTTTTTTTTTTTTTGAGACAGAGTCTCACTCTGTCGCCAGGCACCAGGCTGGAGTGCAGTGGCACAATCTCAGCTCACTGCAACCTCCGCCCCTCCCCAGATTCAGGCAATTCTCCTGCCTCACCCTCCTGAGTCTCTGGGACTACAGGGGCATACCACTATGGCCAGCTAATTTTTGTATTTTTAGTAGAGACGGGGTTTCACCATGTTGGCCAGGATGGTCTTAATCTCTTGACCTCGTGATCCGCCTGCCTCAGCCTCCCAAAGTGCTGGGATTACAGGCTTGAGCCACCGCACCCAGCCAATAGGTGAGAGTTTTGTTTTGCCTATCTAGTTAATCAAGACATGCCGAGAATAAAAATATCTAATATTTGCCATGTTGAGTGTGGTGATGACTTGCTGACGAATGCCAGTGTGAGTGCAGCCTGAATGGCCTCTGGAAAGCCATCTGGTGCTTTTGTATCGAAAATCATATTCTTGAAACAACTGACTTAATTTTCAGAATTTTGGGAAAAAATCAGAGGTAGGGACAAATACTTTTGTGTAAACATGAGGTGTTGGCATTATTTATAGTGAAGAATAGTGGGGGAAATAAAACCCTTACATCTTCTCTATTGTCTAAAGAAAGGCAAACAACAGAACATTACATATAAAATAAAATACATTCATAATATTTAATAACACAATAACATACTTACACTATAATATTGTTTCTTTTTAAAGAACAAAATTCTATGTTCAGAATTTTATTAATTTTATAACAAAACTCCTACACAGATATAAATTTAGGAAGACCCAAAATGTCCCCAGATATTAAATATGTGTATCTGAGTGGGATTTAGGAGGGATTTTAATTTTCTTTCCAGTTCTCTAATTGGAATATCTGATACAATGTCTTCCATGTATTAGCTACCCAATAAATATTGATAAGAATGAAACGATTTCAAACTTACAACATAAACATGTACGATTACCAGTTTTATCCTAAGAAGAGAAGGAACGCATGTCATAAAACAAACACTAATAGATACTGGCTTAGGAAGCTGTCTGGTGGCCTTTCAGGCTGGCTAAGCCAAGGGATGTTTACTTTCGTCAATTTCTGCAGAAACCACACAAGTGGCTGGTGACGTATTTAGCTCTCTGCTCACGGCAACCCTCCTGAGGACTCTGGGACCAGGTTCTCACATGGCTCTTGTGAGAGGCTTTCCCTGCCTGTCGCCCTGCGGCAGAGCCCTGGTTATGGGCTCACAGCTCCTCCAGGCTCCACTGGTCATATGGCCTGGGGATAGGGGATCAGGGTGGCTAAATCTGGACCTGCAAGGCCCCCTTTCCTCCTGCCTGTGACCCCCCTCACTGAGGGTCCTTGGGGGATATACGCAGAGGAACATAACCCACGTGGAGCCCACATCAGTGGCAATGGCACATGAGTCTCTACCCTCATGCAGGGTGTGAGACAGAGCAGCTCCTAGGTCCTCTGCTCCCCCAGCATCTGAATGCTCACGTCTTACCTGTGCCTGCTGAAGAAGGAAGCAGGGGAAATGCAGAAATGCGGCTCATGAGTTTGGGCCCAGGGAGCCCCTGCGTAGTCAGAGGGAGCAAAGCCAGGAGAGGAAGAGAATGGAGAGGTCTCCTCTGCATGCCCAGCCCCACCCACCCCACAAGGACAGGGTTCCTGGGGCGCCCAGGAACTCTCAGGAGCCCTCCTTTACTGGCAGAGGTGGGGCTGGCCTGGTGCAAGGAGGGCAGGAGGCTGAGACCCCTGGTCCGTGGGAAGCCGTATCAGATGCAGAAGGTCCATTTCAAAGACAATGCTGACCCTGCGCAAATCCAGCTCCTGTGCCCTTCGATGAGAAGGGCCCTCTATCAGGGCGGACACTCATCACCTCTGGTTAGAGCCTTCTGAACCTCGTGTTATGCAGCGCATGCACGGAGGAGCAGCACCCTCGTGCAAACTCGGGGAAAATAGAGGGTCCGCTGCCAAAGATGATGGCAACATCTGCCTGGGGAATTTATCATTTTTTGTGTCAAGGATGGAGGACCTGGTACACGTGTTCTGATGCTGGAAGAGGCACTGCTCTCCAGGTAAAGTCTGGACCAACAGCAAACCCGGGATTAAATTCCTGCTGAGGAAGGCATCCAGGTGCTTCCCTGAAGAATGTGCCCTTGGCTCGGCTGCAGCTGACTCTTTACAAAGCGAGCTCACCACTGCAAAGCCCATGGGCTTTGTCACATTGACTCCGTGGCTCCAGCCTGACCAGCCTTTGCTGCGCTTACTCCCGGTGACTGACAGGGTCATGAGCATAAATACCAAGATTCTCTTGTGGAGCCTAGCAGCGTGAGATTCCAGCCAGAGTCCATCAGCTGCGTGCTCAAACAGTCTGCGAACTTCCCAGTTTTGAAAAAAGTTAGAGATAGCTTTTAAATAGTTAATAGAGCATTGAGAGAGGAGGACGAGTTCCTTGTGCATGTGAAGGTGTGTCAGACACAGCAAATCCGCTTTAAAAAGAACACCGTTCCACACGGAGCAGCCATGAAGGACCTTCGAAAGGACTGTCCTAACAGCTCAGAATAAACCATCTCTGTGCCGTTTACTCAAGACATGCTTGGGTCCTGCCGTGGCCACTGTCTCTCTAAAGCACACAGACCACGAGGCACCACTCCCTGCTCTTCTCCTGAGTCCTGGCGTGCTGACCAAGGCCAGCTGCAAGAGGACTTTTTAATTTTTTAAATTCGTTTTAGAAATTCTGGATTCAGGAGGTCTGTGTGCAGGTTTATTACGTGGGTGTCACGATGCTGTGGTTGGGGTATGGGTGGCCCTGTCACCCAGGTACTGAGCACAGTACACAGTAGGCAGTTTGTTCTGAAGTTCACATCTGCCTCCTCCCCTCCTCCCCAGGAGCCCCCAGTGTCTCTTGTTTCCATCTTTATGTCCATGTCTATTCGGCGTTCAGCTGCCACTTTTAAGTGAGAACATTCGGTATTTGGTTTTGTGTCTGCGCATTCATTTGCTCGGGACGATGGCCTCCAGCTGCATTCATGTGGCTACAAAGGACATGACGTCATTCTTTTCATGGCTGTGTAGTATTCCATCATGTATATGTACCACATTTCTTCATCCAACCCCCCGTTAATGGGCACCTAAGTTGATTCCGCGCCTGTACTATTGTGAACATTGCTGCAGTTAAAATACAAGTGAGTGTGTCTTTTTGGTAGAATGTTTTCTTTTCCTTTGGATACAGACCCAGTAATGGAATTGCTGTGGTAGTTCTATTTTAAGTTCTACAAGAGTATTTTAAATGAAAACTTACATAAAGATGGGGTGAGATGGAAACAGGAACCATACAAATGCAGAAAAACCAGGTTAATTCATCAGGCAGCTTGAGGAGGACTTTATGAAGTAGCAAAACATCTGACTAGGCTCTATGTAAATGAAACTTATATTACCTTCAAATACAGTAAACTTAGCAAGACACCGAGAACCACCAGGAAGAGCTACCAAGGATCTACTTCTGTCAACGGATACGAATGATTTTAAATGAACAGATCAAGAAAGATGGAGCAAATCATTCAAAAATTCCCCTGTTCTGCCTCACTGCTCCTATAACTGACTGTGGCTGGGCTGGGCTGGGTGGGAACTGACCTCCCCAAAAATGACAGGCACGGCCATCATCAAAAGTAGACATGCAAAATACACAGCTTTTGTTTATGAAAACCATACACCTTCTCAGAGCACACTGGAGGGAAGATTTTAAACACATAAAAACTTTGAATAACTACAATGATTCATGTGATTTTCTTTTTTTTTTTTTTTTTGGTCTTTGCATTCAAAAGTCAGAAGCATAACACGAGGCTATCTGTGATCTGGGCTCAGAGAGTACGGAGAACTATTTTCAGTGCTGGCTTTTGCTGGAGTCCAGACCTGCCAAATCTAGCAAGAGAGGGTACCTTTTGCCAAGATGGAAAGCACTTTGAAATGCAAGGTTGTTCATTTCCTGCTCATTGTGTTTATCGTGTGGGGCTTTCCAGAAGGGAAAAAAGCCAATTTCTATTTTAAATGATGATCCACTGATGAGCAGATGGGTTTGGTGTTGCTTTTTGTTTATTCTCTCTACATTTGAAAGTATTTCAACATTTTAACTTCACAGAAGTATAATGATTTTTCTTTCTCTACATGCTTTCATTATAAAACGTTTTATGTCAGGAGAGTTAAGATCACAGAACAACACCCCCCACTGAGCTGAATGGAAGGACACTGATGAGTCCACTCCTCTTTATCCATGGGAACCATCTCTCTAAACATAGAATTTCCTCCATGGTATGGTTTGGGAGAATAAAATTTTCGGGTGCAAAGCAGCTCACCAACATATCAATCTATTCATTTCAGATGAAAAACAAAATTCCAAAGATAAGAGTGAATCGCTTGAGGTTCAGAACAAAACAGGTGGTATGGTTTGGTTCTGTGCCCCCACCCAAATCTCATCTTGAATTATACTCCCATAAGTCCCACATGTTGTGGGAGGGACCCGGTGGGAGATAATCTGAATCATGGGGGCAGTTTCCCCCATGCTATTCTTGTGATAGTGAATAAGTCTCAAGAGATTTGATGGGTTTATCAGGGGTTTCTACCTTTGCTTCTTTCTCATTCTCTCGCTGCCGCCATGTAAAAAGTGCCTTTCACCTCCTGTCATAATTCTGAGGCCTCCTCAGCCATGTGGAACTGTAAGTCCAGTTAAACCTCTTGCAACTGCATGAAAACAGACTATTACAGTGAATTGGTACCAGTAGAGTGGGGCACTGCTGAAAAGATACATGAAAATGTGGAAGTGACTTTGGAACTGGGTAACAGGTAGAGGCTACAACAGATTGAAAAGCTTAGAAGAAGACAGGAAAATGTGGGAAAGTTTGGAACTTCCTAGAGACTTGTTGAGGCTTTGACCAAAATGCTAATAATAATACAGACAATAAAGTTGGGGCTGAGTTGGTCTCAGATGGAGAAGAATAACTTGTTGGGAACTGAAGCAAAGGTGACTCTTGTTATGGTTTAGCAAAGAGACTGCTGGCATTTTGCCCCTGCCCTAGAGATTTGCGGAACTTTGAACCTGAGATGATTTCAGGTATCTGGCAGAAGAAATGTGTAAACAGCAAAGCATTCAAGAGGTGACCTGGGTGCTGTTAAAGGCATTCAGTTTTATAAGGGAAGCAGAGCATAAAAGTTCAGAAAAATTGCAGCCTGACAATGTGATAGAAAAGAAAAACCCATTTTGTGAGGAGAAATTCAAGCCCACTGAGAAAAACTGCATACATAAGGAGGAGCTAAATGTTAATAGGAGAAACGTCCCCAGGGCATGTCAGAGGTCTTCACGGCAGCCTCCCATTGCAGGCCTGGAGGCCTAGGAGAAAATGGTTTCCTGGGCCAGGCCCAGGGTCCCTGAGTTGTGTGCAGCCTAGGGACTTGGTGCCCTGTGCCCCAGCCACTCCAGCTGTGACTAAAAGTGACCATGGTTCAGCTTGGGCTATTGCTTCAGAGGGTAGAAGCCCTCAAGCCTTGGCAGCTTCTATGTGGTGGTGAGCCTGCAAGTGCACAGAAGTCAAGAACTGAGGTTTGGGAACCACCACCAGAATTGCAGAAGATGCATGGTAACACCTGGATGCTGAAGCAGAAGTTTGCTGCAGGGGTGGGGCCCTCATGGAGAATCTCTACTAGGGCAGTGCAGAAGGGAAATGTGGGGTTGGAGCCCCCACACAGAGTCCCTACTGGGGCACTGGCTAGTGAAGCTATGAGAAGAGGGCCACCATCCACGAGACCCCAGAATGGTAGATCCACTAACAGTTTGTACTGTGCACCTGGAAAAGGCTCAGACACTCATGCCAGCCTGTGAAAGCAGCCGAGGAGGCGGCTCTACCCTGCAAAGCCACAGGAGTGGAGCTGGAATCCACCTCTTGCATCAGCATGACCTGGATGTGAGACCTGGAGTCAATGGAGATAATTTTGGAGCTTTAAAATTTGACTGCCCTGCTGGATTTTGGATTCACATGGGCGCTGTAACCCCTCTGTTTTAGCCAATTTCTCTTTGCAATGGCTGCATTTACCCAATACCAGTACCCCCATTGTATCTAGGAAGTAACTAGCTTGCTTGTCTTTTTTCAGCCTCATAGGTAGAAGGGACTTGCCTTGTCTCAGATGAGACTCTGAACTGTGGACTTCTGGGTTAATGTTGAAATGAGTTACGACTTTGGATGTCCGTAATCCCAGTACTTTGGGAGGCTGAGGCAGGCAGATCATGAGGTCAGAATATCGAGACCATCCTGGCCCTGGTGAAACCCCATCTCAACTAAAATACAAAAAAATTCACTGGGCATGGTAGCACATGCCTGTAGCCCCAGCTATTCAGGAGGCTGAGGCAGGGGAATTGCTTGAATCTGGGAGATAGAGGTTGCAGTGAGCCGAGACTGTGCCACTGCAGTCCAGCTTAGTGAAAGAGTAAGACTCCATCTCAAAAAAAAAAAAAAAAAGACTTTAGGGGACTGCTGTGAATACATGATTTGATTGGTTTTGAAATATGAGGATATGAGCTTTGGAGGGACCAGGGTCAGAATACTATGGTTTGGCTGTGTCCCCACCCAAATCTCATCTTGTATTGTACTCCCATAATTCCCATGCATTGGGGGAGGAACCAGGGGGGTGGTTTACCCCATACTGTTCTCATGCCAGTGAATAAGTCTCAGGAGATCTGATGGGTTCATCGGGGGTTTCCACTTTTGCTCCTTTCTCATTTTCTCTTGCTGCCACCATATAAAAGTGCCTTTCACCTCCCACCATCATTCTGAGGACTCCCCAGCTGTGTGGAACTCTAAGTCCAATTAAACCTCTTTTTCTTCCCAGGCTTGAGTATGTCTTTATCAGAAGCAAGAAAATGGACTAATACAACAGGATTGGAAACCAGGTTTCCTGACCCCCAAGATGCTGGGCCTCGTGTTCCTTCCCTCAGAAGCCACATGCCATGCACTCCTCCATCTGTGCCCTGGACGAGGGGCTGTCCTGCTGCTGCACACTTACGTGCACTGTCCTTAAGCTTCTAACTGGGTGGCCCTAGGAAGCAGTGGAATAGTAGGAGCAGTTGAGAGGCCTGGATGCCGAGGTGAACAGGTGGGATTCGGGTCCGGGCATCAGTATGTAGGAGCCGTGTGACTGGGGACAAGCACCTTAGCCCTCCAGCACTGTGCTGTTCACTTTTGCAAAGCAGAGGTGAGTGCTTTGGCCTTAGGGTTGTGAAGTTTAGCAGTGTTAAATAATGCAGAGGAAAGCAAGCATCCCACAGATACTAGTGATAACTAGTACACAGTTCTCTCTTTAAAAAATGATGGCTTAAAAACCCATTCTGTCCAGGATGCTCCAACCTAGAGAGCGAGGTTTTGCAAAGCTGGTCTTCAGGTGACAGGAGCATCCAGACCAGCAGGGCTGTTCCCTGAGGTCACCGTGCCAGGGTCACCATGCTGGGGCAGCCTACTCATTCACAGCCTCTGGGCTCAGTTCTGAGGTCTTCCACCATGCCTTGTGCACTCTGTACACAGAGAAGAGTATAGACTGATCCAGGATATTGTTAGGATCTGTGCAGTGATATGTGAGGGACAGCAATGTCACAGCTTAGAAACGCAGTCTATGAGAATCTGCATTTAAAACCCACCTTGACTGAACTGCACTCAGAAAGACCAAACAGCCCCTGCATTCCATATTCCACATTTAGTCAGAAGGCCAGGCCAGAAGGAAATGATAATTCTGATGTCGGGCAGCATGGAAAACAGAAGCTCAGAGGATCATGGAAAACAAGACGGAAGGAGCAGACGTGTCAGTCAAGTCAGCCCCGAGCCGCCGCCGCCTGGCCACATTGGCCTCCGGGGTTTGTGATCTTAGATAAGTATCTGTTTGTGCCATTTAGAAAACAATCTATAGTTGTATTCTCTTTTCTGCATTCAGCTTTTGAGTATCATTATGATAAAACTTAATGTTCTCATAAAATTTGAAGTTATAATAAAATCCAGGTTATGATGTGCTCAACAGGTGCGACCTCTGTTCTGTGCAGAATGCTATAGAGTTCTCGGCTGCTCGGGCCCTTCCCAGAGCTGTGTTGGCCTGTCGTCCCCAGCCTGTCTCGGGAGGAAGTAATGTATGCAGGAACGTCATGCTTCCTGAGGTTCTGAAGGTGGCAATTCTACTGCAATTATTAAAAATACATTATTGTATTGGCTAGTTACAAGTGGGTTCTATTTAAAGAATATTTAGAGAACATTATTAAAGAAAAATGTTTTCAAGCACAAAATTGTTTTTGGAGAAGATGAATGCCCTGTGTCACCAGGCGTATTCAAGATCGTTTTCAAGAACTGGCGTATTCAAGATTGGGCCATTAGGAAACGCCACGCGTCACATTACAAGAAGGAAGCAGCCTGGGAAAAGTGACAGCCGCTCATCTGGCAGAAGACCAGTGCTGTGGCATTTAATGTTGTTAAATCTCATGATTTGACATTTTCTACATTTTTCTTTTTCTCAGATCTAAAGATCACATGATTGAAATTTTATCTCTGGAATAAGAATGGGCCTCGTAAATAGTCCACTTTTATGATTATGCAAATAACTCATTGTTTTGAGAAGGAAAAAAGAGACAACTAAATCATCTGAAGATAGCTCCTCTGTTATCTCAGCCGAAAAGAACAGAGAATGCACAGTGACAACACATTCCTAACTGTGGCCTTTAGGATCACGGCATTGAACCAGCTGTGTGTCTGTGACTCAGTCCCGGAGGTTCGGGAGTTGTTGCCCCCATCACAGTGGGCTTCGGGCCCCCAGGCCTGCCGCTTGGCACTGATGATCAGAGACACCCTCCCTTATGTGCCCACTGAGCTCCCAGGCTCAGGCTGACCCACACAGGACACACCGTGAAAAGCTGGAGAGGAAAGGGCCCCTGTGACACAGCCGCCCCATGGCTCTCAGGAAACTAGGCACCAGCGAAGGTAGAACAGGTGTCCACAAACCCTGGAGAGCGGCCTTAAACCCACTGTGCCCATCCACCCTGGATTAAGCCGGAGTCCCGTGTGTATTCAAAGGTCTGAAGTGATCCAATCTTTTTTTTTTTTTTTTTTTTTCTGAGACGGAGTTTCGCTCGTTACCCAGGCTGGAGTGCAATGGCGCGATCTCGGCTCACCGCAACCTTCGCCTCCTGGGTTCAGGCAATTCTCCTGCCTCAGCCTCCTGAGTAGCTGGGATTACAGGCACGTGCCACCATGCCCAGCTAATTTTTGTATTGTTAGTAGAGATGGGGTTTCACCATGTTGACCAGGATGGTCTCGATCTGTTGACCTCGTGATCCACCCACCTCGGCCTCCCAAAGTGCGGGGATTACAGGCTTGAGCCACCGCGCCCGGCCAAGTGGTCCAATCTTTTGGCTTCCCTGGGCCACACCGGAAGAAGCAGCACTGTCTTGGGTCACACATAAAATCCACTAACACAAATGATAGCTGATGAGCTTTAAGAAAAAAAGGTGAGTGCATAAGCCTTGTAATGTTTTGAGAAAGTTTAGGAATTTGTGTTGGGTAGCACTCAAAGCCTGCAGGCTGTGGGTTGGACAAGCTTGCTCTAGATTGCCCCCAGTCTGTGCCTGTCATTGCATGTGATCAAACTGAGCAAAAAGACCTGATTTTCAGTCTACCCCAACACCCACCCCTGACCCCCGAGAGGGTCCCCAGTGAGGACGGCTGAGACCAAAAGGCCCAGTGAGCCCAGCATGCCCTGTGTCCCTGCGGGAACCAGATCCAATTGAACATGGACTGGATTTTCAAGTTAGCGGGGGTAGGGGGGAGGAAAGGGGGGACATTCAATCTTTAAGTGGTAAAAGACACGAAACCCACAGCGATGATTTCTAATAAATAGAAAAAGGGCTGAGGATTTTTTTTTTTTGAGACTTAAGTTTCACTCTGTTGCCCAGGTTGGAGTGCAGTGGTGCAATCTTGGCTCACTGCAACCTCCACCTCCCAGGTTCAAGTGATTGTCCTGCCTCAGCTTCCCAAGTAGCTGGGACTACAGGCACCTGCCACCACACCTGGCGAATTTTTGTATTTTTAGTACCCAGGCTGGTCTTGAACTCCTGACCTCAGGTTCTCCACCTGCCTTGGCCTCCCAAAGTTCTGGGATAACAGGCACGAGCCACTGCGCCCAGCCAGGGCTGAGGAATTTAATATTGCACATACATATTGCCTACAATTCTTTAAGTGAAAATCCACTCAAATATCCACTCTGCTTTTGATAGTATCAACTTTTCTCATGACAAATCCTTCCCCTCAAGGCCTCTGTGGAGAATACACGCAGCACCTGGGCTATGTCGCCTTCTGGGGCCTAGGCCTCTCCACACCCACCTAGATGAGCAGGCCAAAGTGTTTTGCTTCTCAGGGATGGAACTGACATCCCCTCAGCCCTTCTTTCTGCTGGATGTCCTCAAGTGGGTGTGGCATTTTCCATAAACCCAAGGACCAGGCATGGCAGCCTATTCAGGCCACAGAGAGCCCAGCTTTGAGTTTGTGGGGCGGGGGGTGGGTATTTCACTGTGTGCATTCTCCTTATATTAACTTTCTATTTGAATTACAGAGAATTGCACCCAGAGACGGACGAGTTTAGATTTGAAAGCCCTTAGAAGTCACCACTTTAAATGAGAACCCACACTGGGTGAGATGGGGTGGAATAACCGCTGGACAGCTGGGCTGAGTGGGAGGGCACAGAAAGAGGGCAGAATGGGGTGGAATACCCACTGGGCAGGTGGTCTGAGCAGGAGGGCCTGGGGAGGGGGTGAGATGGAGTGGAATATCCAGTGGGCAGGTGGGCTGGGCAGGTGGACTGAGCAGGAGGGCATGGGAAGGGGCGAGATGGAGTGGAATATCCAGTGGGCAGGTAGGCTGAGCAGGAGGGCACAGGAGAGGGCAAGCACATTGACCACTGAAAGCTGCTGAGCCATCCACGGAGATCTGAACTGTTAGGCTGGCTTCTGGTGGCATGCGCTTTTTGAAATAAAGCTTTTTTATTTGACTATGAACGTGTTCAACAAAACCAAACTTCCTGGGACAGTGAACACATGTTGAAGGACCATGTACTAATCTACTGCGCTGACTGTTCATAGTTGCTCGGCACCATGACCTCGTTAGCTGGGTGTAGATGAATACAGTCACTTTACCAGCACAAATTCCATTCCACAATGGAAATGCAGCATGGAGCTCTGAGAGATTTTTCATAAATCACAAGTTTTATAGTATGCAATGAATTTTTATCAAATTCATAACATAAATTCATACATCTTATTTTGGAAAACGAAATGGCATTTCTCTACAGAAAAAGTGCCAAAAATGGGCAGTAATACAATTTCCATTATTCACGACATTAGATGTGATTTCCATCTTGACTGAAAAAGCCGGAAGACTTTGGAAGAACCTCTTTTAGGGGTTCTTATGTAAGAATTGCTATTATGAATCCAACTGACAGAGAAGGAAAAGACAAAACACACAAAAAACCTTTTGAATAATAAAAGCTACAAACTACAGTAGTATATTAATAGGCTGGTTTTAAAACTTAAATATATTTGGTAGCTTGATGTGGATAATAATTTGAAGACTTAAGAAAAATAACTCACTGTATTTTTTACCCTCCACATTTTCTCCTACTTCACAATTCATGTCCTTTGTCTTGACTTGGGTGTTGACTGCTTTTACTCATAATTCACTTGGGACAAACAGACTAAAGCATATATACAATAATTACTTCAATATCAACTCTAAAAGGGCAAAGCAGTTTGATCAGTTTTACCTGCATTAGCATGCTTTTCAAGGTATCCTATTACACATGATGAGATCCTAGAAACAACCACATTGCCATTTGTGAGCTAAAAGTGCTGAATCTGTGCTTGTTCAGACAGCACATGGGCTCATGCCCAGCTCACCCCAGGGTCTAGCCCTCTGCACCCCACAGGACTCACACCAGAGGGCACAGCCTTCTCAGGTCAAACCACGGCACTGTCACTGTGATCTGCAGAAGCAGCTCCCTCACTTTGCCTCCTGTGAGTCTTGGTGATTAAACTGTTGAGCACCTTCAAAGACCAGAGGCCAACAGGAACCAACAGGAAGAAGCTGGTGCTGGAGAGCTTATGTGCCCTGCACATCCTCTCTGAGCTCTGGCCAGGCTGTGCCAGAACACTGAAGAAGTCATGTCTACACCAGGGTCTCCCCGCTGTATAGAGGTGACAAAGGACGGACGCTCCTGAGGAATGTTCACACGTGACAGTTTGTCATGAAAAACTGAAGCTAAGCCCACTGAACTCCTGAGTGCTTATTAAAGCGCCAATGGCCAAAAGAGATGAGCATGGCAAGACAGTGCCTCTCTCCTCTGGATGGCAGAGGATGTATCTCACCCGGCTTGTTTCAGTCTGGGAGGCACCATGCCATCCATCGGAAGTCCTATGCCATAGGAAGAAATTTGCAAAATTGCCAGTTCTCATGTTTTTCTACAGCATTTTACTTCCATCAATGTACCATGGATTCTATCTAATGGTAACATATGCTAGAGCAAAACACTCAATACATTTGTTTTAGTTCTAGTAATTTCATCACTTTACCCCATAGTGAGTGACCCTCTCAGAGTCAATAAAAATGTACATCTTAAAATATATTTTATAGCTCTGGGAGGCCTACTGTGCAAGGAAACAAGGTCAATAAATGTAAAATGCCCTGGTGTGTTTTGCTCCTGTCTTAGTCCGCCTGAGCTGCCATACAAAGTACTATGGAGTGGGTAGTTTACAAAACAGACATTTATTTCCCACAGTTCTGGAAGCTGGAAGGCCACGATGGAGGTGTCAGCCATTTGGTCCTGGTGAGGACCCGATTCCTGGCTCACAGAGGGCTGCTTCTGGCAGTGCCTTCGGTGGTGGAGCAAGAGCTCTGGTCTCTTCCTCTTCCTCTAAGGAAACTACTCCCATCAAATCAAGGCCCCATGCTTAGGACCTCACTTCACCTCAGTCACTTCCTTACAGGCCCTTTCTCCGCGTAGAATCACACTGGGGGTTGGAGCTTCCAAATGTGAATTTGGAGGGATGCAATTTCGTCCATAACACCACAGCCCTCATTTGTAGTAACAGCATGACCTTACTCAGCGGTGACAGGGACACTCTAAATGTCAAAATTTACATCTTCAAACACATTTATAGCTCTATTAGGCTGGTTATGTCATGACATTAACAGATGAAAAGTGCCTGCGTGTTTGGGATGCTCGGCAGCTCTCCGGTATCTCAGGAAACTCAGCACCCCCCAATCTGGCCATTTCTATCTGCGATTGTGATCTTTTGCACCTTATTTTATAGTATTTTTAACTGAAATTTTAACTGAAACAAAGGGATTATGCTGTCACGCCAAGTTTTCAGTAAATACACTGAGGAGCTGTGAGCACAGAAAGTATCACAATATAATTCATTTCTCATGGAAACACCATGATTGATGTATTTGAAATGCAATATTGGTCCAGAAGCTCAGAAACATTTGGTGGAACTCAGGGTTTACACTAACAACATGAGCTAAAGATTCAATCTGGATCTATTTTAAGATCCCCGAGGGGGTGGCACCTTGGTGTGTCATTCCCAAGATGTCTCAAAACCCACAGCAGATTCCGCTGTAGCTGTAGTGTGAGAAAACCCGAGAGCTTCTCCGTCGTCTTTGTGCCTCTGAGCGCCGAGCACACGTGTGGGGACAAATTGCTACGATGATGTGGGGCTCAGGAAACTCGAGTTTCTAAAGAAGATCATAACTAACACATTTTTCCTTCCAGCCAGAATGCCCTGAAATACATGGAAAAAGACGCAGCTCTGGCTATATGAAAAAGAGGGAGTGAGTGACTCCGGGCTGGAAACAAAGCCACCCTTGCCTTTCAGTCTCACAACCTCAGCAACTTTAGCTTCTTAATTTTGAGTTTTTTTCTCTTGAAGATTAAAGAATTAAGGATTGCTGACATATCTGTATTGATTAGTTATGGTTCTCCAATATGTTTACTGCCAACCAAATTGCAGAACCTAATTTTCACATTTACTTATAATTGGGTGCAATTGCCCAGGCTAATCTTTCCAGGTTAAAGAGCAAACCTCAACCATGATATCAAACAAGTCTTTTAATAAGGCCCATGAACCAGTCTATATATACAAGAGGAGGACAGACAAAGAATGACCAGTTTATTCCAAAGACATGACAAAGGTAATACACATCAGTTATACACAAAGTCAAATTTCAGCATTACCTCCAGGGCAGAGAAAAGCAGCAGCTTTCAGAAATCTCTGCTCCTGCCATAGGCTGGGGCTCCTGCCAGGTGGCTCCCAGTGGGGACTACATTTCCCAGCCCTCCTTGCAGCCAGACGTGGTCACATGACTAGTCCTGGCCAATGGGGTGTGCGTGGATGGTTTACCTTTAAGAAGCAGGTGCTTCCTTCCTAGTCTCTTCCCCTCCAAACTGACTGTAGGGCCTACAGTTCTAACTGCCGTCACTCTAATTGTATGGCATCAGGCAAGCTCCTCACCTGTCCCTGGCTTCATTTCCCTCCTATGTAGAATGAGGGGGTCCTACCTAGATTGGTCATTGCGAGAAATAAATGAACCCACGCATGCAAAACTCCCAAAACAGTACTTGGCATAGAGTGGGTCCTCAGAAATAACATTTTACTTCTTCCTGAATTTCTAATGCAGTGATATAATATCTCTCTTGAAAAAGTCTGCCCTTTTTGAAGTCTGTCACTGGCTTAAAAAAAGAATAAAGCAAACCATCATAAACATTATACATATACAAAAATGTAAAACATGAAAGTGGATTCCAAAGTAGAAGACAAAGGGCCCATGTCTCTGAAAAGCCGCAGCTGAAGGTGCTGGAACTAGTGGTCCGGCCTCACTAGCTTGGGGGTAGAGTCTGAATTCCTGCTGGCTGCTGTCACTTTTGGCAGGACTTTCCAGGACAGTGTGCGCTCTGCCCTGTGGAGAAGCCCCCGAGGAGGTGAGATTGCGACCCTGCATCCAACTCACTCAGCCTCTTTTGTTTTTATCTGTTTGGCTTCTTATCACATCTGAATGCAAAATATGCATTTCATTCATTCATAAAATGAATGAAAACAGAGACCCCAGTCACAGAGAATTTTCATCTTTCCAAGGAACAGGGGGCCTTCGTTTTGCTCCCCAATGTATACCCTGGGCCGAGGTCTGAAGTAAACAAGGCAGGAGCTCAGCTGCTCCCTGAGTGTGGTTTAAAAAGAGGAACAAGGACCTCCACAGAGTTGCCTCCACAGTCAGCAGGGGGACAGCAGAACCAAATCTCCACAGAGAAACAGCACATGTACATGTGCAGCCGCTCACAGACCCATTATAATTTCCAGGTGGGGCCGGCGAGTCTTGGCAGGGGCGGCTTTCTGCAGAAAAAAAGAGGGGTGGCTGGACTGGATTCCATAGGCCCTAGCCACACAGCACATCATGCTCCTGAACTGGGAGTCTCAGGGGACTCCTGTTAGGCACCTTTGCTGCCTCCTCTCCACAGGGACCCCCCGCTGGGAACTTGCAGCACGCTGCTGAGACACCAGGGCCTGGAGAAGTTGCCCGTCCCCAACCTCTCACTCCAGCTGAATTTGCCATCTGCTGATTTGTAGCCTTGCATGTACATAATTCCTATTTGTACAGAAAAACAATCAAAGATAGAACTGGATCTTCTGATCTCAACTCCAGAGTGTGGGCTTTGTTGCTGCCTTGTAACCTGGGGCTGCTACTGTGCCAATGATGGGCACAGGGTTCCTGGCAGCTCGGGCCCTAAGGAAGTCCAGCCAGGCAATGCCATATGACAGACAGGGAGCGGCAGCTGACAGCCCTCCATGCTCACGGTCAACCCGGCCAGTAGAGGCCATGCAGAGGCAGCCACGTGTGACTGCCTGTGTTCCGGCAAGTAGCTGGGAAAGGAACACAGTCACTTTCTCAAGGCTGACTTCCAAACCGGGAGGAGGAGGAGTGGGTGGTTAAGGGCATCTAGGAGGTGGGTGGCAAGGGAGTGGCCCCTGAAGAGAAGGAGAAAGCAGCTCTAAGCCCTTGATGAGTCAGAGCTGAAATTAGTAACATTGGGTTGTCACTACTCTTTCAAAATTTAAGTCCTTTATAAACGAGCCCCAGGCTTTCTGGAAACAGGTGGTCAGATTGAAATCAAAACACTGGCTATGGGGCCAGCCTCCTCCCACCACCAGCAAAAGCCAAAAGTGAATTTCTGTTTCACAGCCAGCGTGGAGAAAGCGTCTGCTCAGCAGCTCAACGAGAGACCACAGTGCGCTCCAGGGTCCCTCCTGGGTTCCTTTGCTCATTTACACATGAAGAAAGAAAAAGGATGGGCAGTATTAATCTGCAGCACTAAAAGTGCACTTTTGTGAACACTTGTTCTAAGTTATTTACATTACATATTCACACTGGAATCGAAAAATAACCCAGATCAATTCACCGGCCAAACAGACCCAGCCTCCATGGTCAGAGTATCTTCTATGCCTGACAGGTTGGACTGTGCCCTTAGAATTGAAATCAGATGAAATCAATCACGCTTTATGGAAGGCCACGTTAACAACGCCATTCCATCCTCATGAAGTCACAGAAAATAAGAGCCTAAGGGGAAACTGGGAATTTGAACTTTCAGCTTTTACTATCAGCTCCAATAGAGACTGTTGGTAGAAATGGGCCCCTGTAACCTGTGTCTCCAGCATCTCTGCATTAAAGCATACACCATGCTCTATCAGTCCTAGAGAAGACTCTCACAGAACGCTTTGGCTCATACAAATCAGATTTGTTAGAAACATTTTCAAAATTTCTAACTCCCAGATTTGATATACAACAAAACCAAATTCTGGCGTGAATAGAATGGAGAGAGACTTGTGATCTTACCGGGAGACAAGACTATACCCACTAACACAAAGACATGTAAGGCCACAGGCATGCAATGAAATACACAGAAAACACAAACAGGGGAGGTCAGAGGAAGAAGGGCCCTGGGGCAGCTTGACTAGGGATGCCCAGAGGAGGAGCAGGGTAATGGGGGGCATTACTGACTGTGGTGTGGAGAGGGCATTCAAGGTGAAATACAACAGCTCAGCAAAGACACGGGCAGAATTGGCAAGCGTTGTCGGGATGATAAAGACTGAATCTATCTGATTAGAGCACCCTTCTTGTTTTTGCTTGTTTCGCTTATACTTTTTGCTTAAAGCTTGGACGTAGTGGGAAATAAAATCAGAACAGTAAATTACCAGTTCCCACATCGATAGGCTTGGAGGAGCAAGAACCTACGGAGAGCTGGTCAGAATCAGTCACTGGGGTCTGGCTGATGCAACGCCCGTGTGAGATTTAAGTTCCTACTCCCGTGCGACCTCCATGTCTGCCCCTGCTCTAGGAGACGGATCCTATTTCAGGGCTGGGCACACCTGAAGATGGAGCCTAGAACATGACCGGGGTGAGAACCATGCCATCAACCTGCCCCAGAAGACTCCAGAAAGGCAGCAGCATGATTAAATCCTCACTGAGGACCTGTACGATACAGGGGATTCCTGTGGAAGGAGTTGATGGCTTCAGCTCTTGCCCTGCCCCCCACTCATGCGGGTAACTGAAAGCATGACTATATGAACGTGTCTCACTACGGTAACCTTCTTACCATCTGCATACATTTCCCATCACGTCATGTATACCTTAAATATACACAATAAAAATTTATTTTAAAACCTAAAAAAAAAAATCCTCATTGGGGCATGAGTATAATCAGCTCTAACGGATAAGTGACGGCCCTGGGAAAGAGCATAAATAAGGGAACGGAAGAGATCGTCAAAGACAGGACACAGAGCAAGGCCTTGCTGGATATAAAAACAGATTAAAACCAACCCACACAAACCTTTGCAAGTAAAATGGATCTGCCTGCCGTGGTACAGTCAACGAAGGGTCAAATCTGAGCGTTATTTCATTACAAGCATCACAAAAGCAGAAAAACAGGCTGTCTCGGTCTGACTTTAGAATTCTCTTCTGCATATTAAATGCCAGAAGATGCCAGAGAGCCATGTTCACTGAGCATCAGGTACAAAAAGGCTGCAGCCCAGGCATTTCGAGGTTGCCCAGTCACCCTTCATAGATGCAGGTGACGTGGAAAAGGCCAGTGTGCAAGGACTCAGCAAATACAACCCCCAAGGGAGGTGCTGGGGGCACCTGGGCAAGATGGCAGCATCATTCCACACGGCCAAGAGCGCCACATTACAGTTCTGTCTGGGATGAGCAGAATGCCTTTAGACGAGCCACAGTGGGGCTGCTTCCATCAAAACAGCACCCGGCATGGGCTGTGGGTTGAAGTGTGGCCCCCACCCCCGGAAAAAAGACATGTTGGAGTTGCAGACCCCGGCATGTGACTTGATTTGGAAACAGGGTCACTGCAAATGTAATTAGTTAAGATGAGATGACAGAGAAGGCGAGTGGCCCTAATCCAAGATGACTGGATGACTACCTAATCCGAGATGACTTCTAAAATGGCCACTCAAAGGCACACACACCCAAGAAGGCGGCCCTGGGATGCTGGAGGCAGCCAAGGAGTGCCCGGGCCACCAGAAACCAGAAAATAATAAAATGATGATATTAAGGATTTTGAGAATCTAGAAGAATAAACATCTCAGATACCTCAGGTAACACTACTACAAATGTAAATGCCTCTGTGCATGCCAGTGACCTAGCAATTCCATTTCTGAGAGTTCACCCTAAGAAAATCAAAGTGCATGGACTAGTCTGTGTTCCAGACTGCTCGTCATGGGAGTTTTAGTAATACACAAGCTGCAATAAACTTAATATTTAAAATGTATGATGAAATAAAGCTTACTTTATTTGATGTGTGACTATTGTATTTGCATGTGTGGAATATTTAATGGTGAAGGTAAAATTCTGAAAATGTAGTAGTAAGTAATATGAAGCAGTTTCTACAAGGTGATTCAAATTTTTAAAGAACTGCACCTCTGTATACATGAAGAAAGGATCAGGGGAAATCAAAAATTTAACAGGAGTTATTTTAAAGTAGGAGGTGTTAAATAATTTGAGTTTTTAAAAATTCATTTCCCTCATACTTTTCACAATCAAATGTGTCATTTTAGTAATCAGAACCAATATCTTATAAAAAATTGTCAAATGTATGTCCAAACCCACTGACTTTTCAAAGATCTGTCCTAAAATATCACTTTCATAGTGCTTTTCTGTTATAAGGTTCTCAGAACGCCAAAGTTATTTCCATCCAATATTTATTGAGATGCAAAGAAGTAAAACAGTAAAAAGATAAAAGAGGCAAAATAACAATAGAAGGAGATCTGGTCAGTGGGTCTGGGATTCTAGCATTAGTTTTGAAATTAACTAGTTCTGTGACTTAAGCCCAAGTTCTTGGTCTTGGTTTTCTCATCCAAGGAAACGAAGAAGTTGGAATGAATATTTTTTGTTTGTTTGTTTGTTTTTTGAGACCAAGTCTCATTCTGTCATCCAGGCTAGAGGGTGGTGGCCGGATCTCAGCTCACAACAACCTCTACCTCTCAGGTTCAAGCCATTCTCATGTTTCAGCCTCCTGAGTAGCTGGGATTAGAGGCACACACCACCACTTCCACCTAATTTTTGTAATTTAGTAGAGACGGGGTTTCGTCATGCTGGACAGGCTGGTCTTGAACTCCTGACCTCAAGTAATCCAACCGCCTCAGCTTCCCAAAGTGCTGGGATCGCAGGCGTGAGCGCTGCACCCGGCCAAAATGAGTAATTTTGAATGCAATTTTGTACCCTAAAGTTCTATGAGGGTATTTCATAATTTCCCCAAAAAGCCAAGTTCAATGACAGCAAAGCTGCCCGGGGAAGCACCTGGGTCCTACAGCAGCACAGACTGTGCCTGTCCCCTGGGACTTCAATCCCCAGATACGCTTGCGACTGTGAGACCTTTCTCCTCCCTGAAATGTAGAAAGGCGCTGCAGTCACAGCTGGTTCTGTTTTGCCACTCACAGGCAGACACACATTTTTATGCATTAGTAACCTTTAGGAATCTCAGCCTCTCAGTGACGTGAGTCAAACACACACATTTAATGTTTCTAAGGAGAGAATCCAGTCTAGTGTAAAATGATATTAAGGAAGACGTTCTGCCCTTACATGATCTAACAGTCAAGGGAGACAGAAAGGTATAAGGAGTAAGGCTGGGTGCACACAAAAGGACTTGGAGGGAAACTCCCTTTGATTATTACCCATAAAGAAACGGGGTTCCCGCACCCACCAGTCCTGAGGCAAGCACACCCAAGCCCAGCCACAGGCCACAACCTCTGAAAGTGGAATGGCTTTTAGAACGTAGTGTAATAGTATCCAACCAGCTTTTTAAAGCTTAAAATAAGATCACACAAGGTTTGGATACAGATATCCTTGAAGTCTCATCGGTATCTCATCACATAGAAAGGGAAAGGCTTTCAAGGTTTTAAGCATGTGACCCGCACCGTGATGCCAGGGAAACTGCACTCACTAGTTGACGTGCAGGAGGTCAGGAAGGCAGGGCGGTCTCCAGACAGGGGCCACAGGCCACGGGGAGGAGGGAGGTAAGGTCCAGGCGATGACCAAGGAAGGAGGTAGGCTGGCATTTACAATTAGTGACACTCTATGTGATGGTTAATACTGAGTGTCAATTTGACTGGATTGAAGGACGCAAACTATTGTTCCTGTGTATGAATGTGAGGGTGTTGCCAAAGGAGATTAACATTCAGCTCAGTGAACTGGGAGAGGCAGACCCACCCTCAATCTGGGTGGGCAGCATCTAATCAGCTGCCGGTGAGGCCAGAATAAAGCAGGCAGGAGAAAACGGAAGCGCAGACTGGCTGAGTCTCCTGCCTTCTCCTTTCCCCCGTGCTGGAGGCTTCCTGCCCTCGAACATCAGACTCCAACTCCTTCAGCCCTTGGACACCAGTCCTTTGCCAGGGGCTCTTGGGTCTTTGGCCACAGACTGAAGGCTGCACTGTCACTTCCCTACTTTTGAGGTTTGGGACTTGGACTGATCCACCACTGGCTTCCTTGTTCCTCAACTTGCAGATGGCCTATTGTGGGACTTTACCTTGCGATCGTGTGAGTCAGTTCTCCCTAATAAAGTCCCTCCATGTATCCATCTGTCCTATGAGTCCTGTCCCTCTAGAGAACTCTGACTCATATACTCTGTGAGGAAACACTGGGCCTGAATACAGGAGGCAAGCGGGGTGGGGGATAAGCGGGGTGGGG
>CM052651.1:152374556-152392257 GCA_028533165.1 Leontopithecus rosalia
AGGGTGGGGGGTAAGCAGGGTGGGGGGTAAGCGGGATGGGGGGTAAGCGGGATGGGGGGTAAGCGGGGTAGGGGTAAGCAGGGTAGGGGGTAAGCGGGGTGGGGGTAAGCGGGATGGGGATTTCCACCACTGAGCTCCTGACTGAGGAAGCAGCAGAGCTGTCCCTCAGACGGACAAGCTTCTTAGGGGTGAGGGGCACAGATGCACCAGTTGGGAGTTAGAGAGAGAGGGCCTGGGTGATCGGTGCCTGCAACGTCAGGCACGGCCATGGGAGCGGATGGAGAAAGGAGACGGCGGGGGGTGGGGGGGGCCCACAGATGCTGAGCACCGGCCCATGGTGTTCACCCACAAAAACTAGACAAAGTGAGATGGAGAGAAAGAAAAAGAAGATAGTGCACACTATGGGAGGCAAGAGAGGGGCACAGGTGGCTGGGCACACAGGCTACAGGGTAAGTTGAAAGAATGGAGTCTTTGGAGGGCAGAGCTGGTGGCGAGGCCCCTGTGAGGCCCCAGAGGACACAGCTCCTGAGGCGAAAGGGACTTGGCAGGTGGAAACAGCTCTTCTCTGAGGAGGTGGCAGTCACTGCAGGGAGAGAAAAAGGACAAAAGACAAATGTGAAGCCAACACCTGGCAGCCAGGCCATGGGGACCACTTGAGCATCTCCACAAGACACAGAGCTGGGGGAAAGGACGCTGGTGGAGGGGAGGCTGGGCTGCAGGTGGAGGAACTGGCTTCAGAAGGAGGATCTGTTCTTCTGGGTAAAAATAGGAGGAGGATTGGTAAACAGACATTTAGCATAAAAAAATGTAAGTGATTTTAGAAATGATCTTTCTGCAATGCAATGATTGTGGAGTTGGTAATATGCCCGGTTACAGCTCTAATAGATACTGCAGGCAATCCAAAATTTTCATGAATTTTTCATGAATGTAAGTAGTCACCCCAAAATGACCATTTCGTATTATTAAACATCAGAGACAAGAAATATCCAATGGGCAACGGTATCACTGAGAAGAGAACAGAAACAGATTTCTGGAGCCCACGGGCTGGTGAAAGGCTCCAGTTTACGGGACTCTGCTCTGTGGCGTGCCAGCCCCAGCCGGGCACCATGCTATTGTTGGTTTTCATCACCCAGTTCCTGATGGAATCACTGCAGTCATGCAACAGATCGAGCTTTTATGCAAATGGTATTTTCCCCTCTATTAAAATGTTCTACTCTGTTCCCATCTAAACGGGTCCGGGTCCAGGGGCAGCCACAGAGACACCTGCAGTTGCACAGAGGCATAGTTTGATTTCACATGGCTCCTGATGATGGTAACTGTTGCTGTTATTTGCCTTACTATTTCACCTCTCAGGCAGAAAGTAAACAAAACACTTCTCAGGAGATGGGGGGGAAGGGAAGAAAGAAGACATTGTGGGAACAAATCAGAGCACAGGACGGCATTTGTTGAGCCTTTCTGATTTCCTTTGATGCTTTCCCTCCCTGCTGTTCAGGATAAAGCCTTGTTCTCCTCCCAAGCCTGGTATGGAAGGAGTCCCTACAAAAGGCAACAGGGGCAGACAGACCATGCTTCCATTTTCTTATAGGCATTTATGTTCTTACAGGAATAGCTGAGAGAGGCTTGTGGCTGAATTAAATGGTTTACAAAATTAAGACTGGATTCTCTACCACGTAGATAGGCAAGGACAAGAAAGGAATAAAAAGACAAGTCACATTTGGAGCTAATGACATTTCAGAACCAATTCTGGTTGGAGGAGTTGGAATCAGATTACCCTTTGAACTTGATTTGGCGAAACAGCCTGGAGTCTCCCCATCACGCACTGAGTCATGGGTGGCTGGTGTGAGTAGACGCTCTAAGTATTTTGGCTCTAAGCGCCTCTGTTTATACACATTCTTTCCCATCGTGTCAGGAACAGGAAGCCTGTTTTCTTTGAGATAATGGAGTCAGGAAGAGAAATGATGTCCCAACTGTAGATTTTGTAGCAGTCCAGGAAACAACAAGGGTTTTCTTTGTGTAAGGACACAGCACCTCTCTTTCCTGTCTCCCTTCTGTCTTCCCTCCATCCTTGTATTCCACAGCTGACCAGGACTCAGCTCATGCCCATCAGACACAGTTCACTCTCAGGTGGTCCCCCGGGTGGGGCTGAAACGGTGGGGTGCTCGATGCCCAGGCAGGGCTCAGCCTCGCATGTCTCAGGGGTTGTTACTGCTTGTCTAGGTTTATAACTAGTGCCTCAGTTTCGGTGATTAAAATCTCCAGGATAAATTTCATCCTAAGAAATAACTAAAGACTCCAGAGCAGGGGTCACCTGGTGTGTGCCATAGGTAAACACCCACTCTTGGGCATGTGTGAAGAAGCACTGACAGTAGGTAGAGGTTTTTAGAAAGGTACATTCTGCAAACTACAGACAGGGAGACTGGAAATTAGCTTGACAGCATCTTAGCGAGGAAGCGGCGATCAGCAGTCATCAGGAGAGTTTTATGAAATCTATGCTGATTTCCTTCTCTCCTCTGATGAGGTTACCAGATGGGTAGATGTGGGGAAAATGGTAAACAGTGTCTCTGGTTTTCAGGAAGAATTTAACAAGGTTTTCTCATTATGTACAACAAATAAAATGAACAAATGATGACTGGCAGATTAATAGCTGCCTCGCCCAAAGGGAAGTAATTAATCACTCCATGTCAACCAGGAGGGCAGGTCCAAGGGCACTCTCCCAGCCTCCTCCATTCAGCCTTCTCAGCGCCAGGGGAAGCAGGAAGCTTCAGGACACTGGGAAGACAGCACGACACGTGCAGGATGTCGGGATACGCGTCTCTAAGAACACCAACCAACTGGACATAGGAATTTAAGGACAAAATAAGAGAGTAAATGTAATGTCTTACTCTTATTAAACAAAGAACAAATAAGCTGCCGGGGTAGGGGCCAGATGAGCAAGCAGTGTTAGCCCAATACGCGCTCAGTAATGTGAGGATTGTGTACATGCTGCGGGAAACGATGCAGGCTTCGGGGTACGTCTGCCCAGGGCAGGCCTCCTTCCCATGCCATCTCCACTCCCTGTGTCACTCTCAAAGCCTAGAGCCAAAGCCACCTCCTCCCTGAGCCCTTCCATCATGAGCGCAACGAACACCCAGCCTCCTCCTCTGCATGCTGGTGAGGGAGGTGGGTTTTTTTGTTTTTGTTTTGAGACAGAGTCTTGCTCCACAGCTGAGGCTGGAGTGTAGTGGTGCTATCATAGCTCACTGCAGCCTCGAACTCTTGGGCCCAAAGCATCCTCCTGCTTTCAGCCTCCCAAGTAGCTGAGACGTACAGGTGCACCACCACGCCCGGCTAGTTTATTTTTGTTTTTGGTGCAGACAAGGTCTCACTATGTTTCCCAGACCAGTCTCAGGAGCTCATGTGATCTTCCTGCCTCAGCCTCCCAAAGTGCTGGGATGACAGGCATGAACCACTGTGCCCGGCCGAGGCTACTGTTTAACATCTGGCTTCCCAAGTGGACCATGGGCTCCAAGAGCACAGACAATATCTGTCTTATTCTCTCAGATGCTTAGCCAGGCAATGCCTGGCACCTTGCAGAAACTCATCAACGCTTGCTCCATGAAGATAAATGAATGAGTCACCACCATCAGATGTGATTTTTCTTCCTATCTAAATTCACCTGGTTTTCCTGTTCGACACACTGTCTTGGGAATTTGGAAATATCTCTTACTCCCGATGGGTTTTGAGATCCTTCAGTGCAGGAAGTGTGCCTGATTATTCTTTGAAAAAGAACCCACCAGAGTACCATATCTAAAGACTGGTTGCATAAAAAATAGGAGAAGAAAAGGATGATTCTTTTAACATACAAGTTGCTCTATTTACCCTATTTTCAGGACTAAATAATATAGTTACATGTTGCATATTTTAAGCAAAGTGAAATTTCAGATGTGTAGACATCAGTGAAAGAAGCTCACTGCACACAGTGAATAGAAATGGCAAATGGAATATGCAAGCATACTGAAATTGGTCTTATCAAAATCAGTAGGAAATTAAATTTTAAACTCAAAGTCATTCCTATTATATTTTCCCTATTGAAATTCATCTTGCTTTTGCCTGTAGGCAGGGAGAAATTTATTAAAATATGCTGCATATCCAATATTTCTTAAACAAACAAACAAAATCTCTTACACTCAGCTCAAAAAGATGGTGATAGATGAAAGAAGAATTACAAGTATTAAAAAAGGAGAAAAAGAAAAAACAATTAACTACGTGGTCTATCTGGGATCCTGACAGATGATTCCATTCAGATAAGACTTCTTGGGTACACACAGGCCACATGACATTACAGAGAGAAAATGATAAAAATCAAGCTACATTTCTCTACTTGCAAGCAAATTATATACTAGCAGATACATACAATACACAAAATGCTTTTGAATCCAAATAAATCACATTTTCATGATGCAAATACCGACAGCTTAAATCTATACCGCATTCCATTGGTTACAAAGCGCTTCTACATAAAACATCTTATTTAATTTGAAAGTAAGTTAATCTAGTTAGATTAAAGAGTTGTGTCAATCACAAGTTGTCTCCAAAAGCTACTGGGAGCATAAAAACACAAGAAGAGCTACAATAATACTGAGAAAAGAAACCCCAACAAGATAAAGGTAGGAGAGCCTTGCTGTATAGCTACCAAAACTTATTTTAATAGGACAGTGTGGTTTTGACACAGGTTAGACAAATGAAGTAGAATAGAGCCAGAAACGGACTCCGTCCCCACAGGGAATGGTGCAAGCTCCGCGGTGGTCTTGCGGGTAAATGGGGAAGAACAGACAATACAAAGTGGGCGCTCACGAAATTGGTCATCTTACTGAAAAAGCAGAAAACAAACCAGCTCCATTCTTTAGACCATGCAAAGAATGCAAGTCATTAAAGACCAAAGTGTTAAAAATAGAACTCTGAAAATTCTAGATAATAACAGATGATTTTTATGACTCGAGTGAGGACAGACTTGTTAATTAAGACGCAGAAGGCATGTAATGTAAAGCAAAGGTTGAATCAATTCAACTACACACAAATTTAAAACTTCCGTATAAAAACGTTTAAAAGATTGGCCACAAACTTGATGGCATTTACAATGTATGTAACTGATGAAGTTATTATACGGAATATGTAAAGAACTCTTATAAATTAACTAAAAGAGACAGAGAAAAGGAGAACAGGAACACCATAGATGGGGAACACAAAGAGAAATTACAAACACCCCTGACATGCGAAGGGAGTCTGACCTCTGGGTTGTTAGGCGGGGAGCGTTCTGGCCTCAGTGGGACACCATCTCACACACAGCAGGTGGGCAACGGTTCAATGCCGAAGCCCTGCCAACAGCAAGGAGGGAGAGAACCAGCACTCACATCTACTGCTGCTGGGAATGCATCCTCTATGCATTCTCTATTTTGGAAGAGAATATTTTCTAGAGTTGAAGGTCGTGTGCTCCTTCAATCAAATGATCCAGCAATCTCACTCCCAGGGATATATATACCCTAGAGAACCTCCCCGCAACACCTGCCCCTGCTGTGCTCACAGGACAGATGCACGAGGTGGTTCCCAGAAGCACTGCTCTCAGCAACACCAGAAGGAAACAGCAAGCATCCAGCCAAAGGGCAACTGACAGAGGAGGGCCGGCACAGTCAGAAGAAACACCACACAGAGCAAACGTAGGAACCAAGCCCCAGCCACAGCATGGATACAGCTCAGGAATACCGTGTGGAACAAGGCGAACTGTTGTACACACAAGGTGACTCAATTTACACGACATGTAAACTGCAAAAAACAATACAGTGTTGAGGATACACAAAGGAAAACAGGAAGAAAGAAACAGAAGTGGTAGACATCAAATCCAAGGTAATGGTAGCCTCGGAGTGGGAGGAAGGAGGATGAGATGGGGAGCCATAAATGGTGTTCAACTGTATCAATAACTTCTTTATTTCTTAAGCTGAATTTATGGGTGCATTGGTGTTAACAGTATTTTCATTCCTAAAAATGTCTAAAATATTTCATATGAAAAACTTGAAAAGGGCTCAAGTCAATATTTCTGTTCATTGAGTTGAGGAAGTTTTCTGCAGGCCAATGAGCTAGTCACAGTGAAAATCTAGAGAGAGAGAGAGAGAGGTGTTGGTCAGGGGCCCCTAGGAACCCATTCTGCTTTCACCTTCTGGATGAGTTCGTTCAAAGACAAAGAGACCTCAACATTTGGAAATATACACATTCACTTAAATCCACATGTGTTCAGTGTCAAGTTCTGACATGACCTCACTCTAAGAGGGATCTGGGTGGGATATCAAGCACCAAACATCACAGATTCAGAAAGAGCCTTCCCTCTGCTACCTCCCTGTCTACGGTCTCTGCATGATGCATATTATGGTTTCTAAGGGACAGGGAAGCTTCGCTGAGATCACTGCATGTGCTCTCGGCTTGTGTGGGCCATGCCACTTCCAAAAAAGATCATGCTCCTTAGCAAAATTAAACCAGAAACTCAGTGCAGCCTCGGAGTGCGTGGGGTGGGGAAGGGCTCTGGGAGGCCAAGTAGTGACATCCTCCAGCCCAGCATCCACCAGCCACATGGGATGTGGTGTGGGACATGGGATTGAAAGGCTTCATTCGGCCTCATAAATGGGATTAGTATGGTGGCAGTTACCGACCAGTCATTTGTTGGAGTGGAGGGTGCCTGGGTAAAGGGCTTTGGCATGGAAGTGCAGGTTGCCGAGGGAGTTCTGGGAGAGAACCTGACGGGAGATGCTTCCACCTGGACCACACCTGTCACTGGGAGGGCACCGTGAACGTGGCTGACACATGCCGGGCAATCTAAGGCTCAGGTTAGACAAAGTCACAGGCACAAGAAGGATCCTGAATATTGCGAGGTTGTGGGAGGGAGGCTGGGGAATGGCTGTGGCCCAGGTATATCAAGTAAATGCCCCCACACTGCTATTTGCAATATCAAGTCAGGGAGGTTGGAGGAGCCAAAGACCCCCCGCCCCTTTAACACCCACCAAATGGGCAGTCCAGGTTGTTTTAGGCAGAAACTGGATCGTCGCAAAGCTGGCATGTTGGAAGGGGTGAGATTAGAGCTAAGAACTTCTCCAACTCACGCTAATGTGCCCTCCTAGAAGTCAAAGGGCAGGACCATGAAACAAGGATAAAGTCCAGGTCAAAGTGTTTAAAAATGGAAAGAAGTGATTGATAGTAAAATTGAGAAGAGCTCCATCCCGATTAACCCTCCATGGAAAAGCTCCAGAGGTGACTCTTCCAATGGAAAGTTTCTAACTGTGACACTATGTAAATTACATCTGTACCAACACATTCCCCTGTGGGCAGCTGTGTGTGGAGAGGGGATGGAACATGGGATCTAGGAAATAACTGCTTTCACATCAGCGTTTGGAGGTTTCAAGGATTACTTGAATTGGAACATAACAGGGCACTAATAAAAAATGAGGAACGTCTTATACTTTCTTTTTAAAATTTTTCCCAGAAAGGCTTACTTATGTGATCTATTTGGGGGTTTGGAATGAGCATGTGGAAAACAAAAAAAAAAGAAAAATTCAGAAATTAATAAAGACATAAACTCCATATTTCATAATGCCCAGAGTAGTGCATGTTTCCCCGTAACTGGGGTAACTGAAGTTGCCGGAGCTAGGTTCACTGGGGACCGTAAGGGAGGTTCCCGGGCAAGGTCATCCACAGCTTGGGGAGGTGGCGTCCAGCTACCTCATACTCCGTACCTCAGGCCTTACCTGTAAGTCAGAGTTTCTAAAAGTCCTTCCGTCATGGGCTTGCTGTGCGGATTCAGCATAAACATGGACAGTGCTCAGAACATGGGGCGTCTGACATTGGGAGCAGCAAACTGTTATCAAACACTCTTATTTCCACAGCAAAACAATGATCCACACTAATGGAGGGGAAGGAGGAGAAGACTTAGGAGCCCTCCCCATCCAACGCAATCTGCCGGGCTCTCCACGCCAGTGCCACAGGCTCTCCCACAGCTGGCCCTGCAACCAAGTCATCTGCACAGGGGCCGTGGCCCTCAAGGGGCCTGGTGTTGCCAGTAGATCCGAGTTCGTTTTACGAATGATCTTCCTCCCCTCTAAGGCCATATTGTGTTTGAAATCTACAACATGCTGGTGATATCCAGTCTTAGAGCATTTACAATAATTTCAAGACAATGTCTCTATCTCCGTAATTACATTACAAGCTCCTTCAAAGGCAACCTGTGGGTGGTCACATAGCCTAAAAGACAAATGAGACTAAATACAGGGGTGTGAATGTTCTGTTTGATGATTAAATGTGCTTATTAAGACTTAATCCAATTACATTATTGGGATTGAGATCTGTAAGTCTCTAGCAGACACTCCTATTTAAGTTTTAAAACATCATGCTTCCTATCTAGGCACGTAAAATGCCATGTGACATTAGAACCAAAAATTAGCATGTAGAATATGATTGGCAGGTGAAATGTGATGTGATATCAGAGCAAGAAATTAATGTGTAGAGTATGATTTAATGTGAAAGGGCCGTGTGAGGCAGCATTTTAAATAGAAATGCACACACACACTTCCCTTCATGCATCCAACTGAGATCTTTCAAAGGTGACATCAAAATTTATGGAAAAGAGCAAACCAAAAGATTGTTTTCTGTGGTGATAAGACCTGAAGTGAAAACACATGAGCAATGGTTGAGCTATAAAGGCATTACGCTGCCCAGCGGGGCTGCAACCAGAATAGAGAGCTTTTTACTTTGCAGGTTGATGTGATTTAGTCTAAGGCACTAAATCAGCACCTGTTCTCAGATCACTGGCCCTGAGTCCTGACTTCCTTCTGCCAGCAAAGCACCTTGATGAGTGTCTACAAGAGGGCAAAGGCAGCGCGATGCCACCCATGGCAGGATTGAGGGGCTGCACGCGTTACACTCCTTGACACCTTCATTATAGCTACAGCCTGAGGATGCAGTTCCAACCACTGCCCTGAGGAAATAAAATGGTGCACGCCATATCAGACTATTTAAACAGACCAGACTTCAGCCAGCTGGACCCCGTTTCTTTTCAGACCCACAAGACCAGAGTGCTTGCTAGAGAGGTAAAATGATTTCCTTGGAAACACGCTCACCTGTGCACCATGAAATAACCAAAGCTAAAGAGACCCCTTGCCTTCCTTGCTCAATTACACAAGAAAAGCAAGAGCAAAGAGCACCTGGTATAGTGAATTTAATTCTGAACAAATATATCCTGAACACAACTCCCTGCTGAAAATTTGAGCATCTAAGCAGGGTTGTGTAGGCCCTTCAAAGTGACTGCAAATTACAGTGGAATGATATGTATAAGACAGAAGTTACGGCATTTTTCCTATAAACAATAGCATCAAGAAAATGAAAAGACAACCCACAATGGGAAACAGTATTTGCAAATAACATGCCTGAGAAGGAACTAGGATCTAGAATATATAAATAATTCTTATAACTCAACAATAAAAAGATAAATTGCCCCATTTTAAAAAATGGGCTAGGGACATGATTAGACATTTCTCCAAAGACATACAACCAATAAAAATATGAAAAGATGCTCATCATTTGTCATCAGAGAAATGCAAATCAAAACCACAAGGTGGCACCACTTCATACCCACCAGGATAGCTGCATTTGAAAGGCGAACAATCACAAGTGTTGGGGGGGAGAAAGGACCCCAGCCAGGCACATTGGCTCATGCCTGTAATCCCAGCGTTTTGAGAGGCAGAGGTGGGTGGATCACCTGAGGTTAGGAGTTCAAAACCAGCCTTGACCAACATGGTGACACCCTGTCTCTACTAAAAATACAAAAATTAGCTGGGTGCCACGGCATCTGCCTGTAATCCCAGCTACTGGGGAGACTCGGGCAGGAGAATCGCTTGAACTTGGGAGGCAGAGGTTGCGGTGATCCAAGATCATACCTTACCAATTGCACTCCAGCCTTGAACAAGCGGGAAACTATGTCTGAAAAAAAAAAGGATCGCTTTATTGCTGCTGGTGGGAGTGTACAATGTTGCAATCACTTTAGAAAATGTTCTAGAAACTCCTCAAAAGCTCAAACAGAGTTGCCATACGACCCAGCAATTCCACTCCTAGGTAGAAACCCAGGAGAAATAAAAACATATGTCCACACGAAAACCTGTACAAATATGTTCATGGCTCCGTTAGTCACAAGAGCCAAAAAGTGGGAACAGCTGAAATGTCTATCAACTTAGTAATGGATAAATAAACTGTAGTCTATCCATGCAGTGGAAGATTACTTGGCAATAGAGAGAAATGCCAGCTACAGCATGAATGAGCCTTGAAAACATGAGGCTACGTGAAAGAAACCAGCCACAAAACCCCACGCTGTATGATTCCGTGTATGTGAAATACTCAGAATAGGCAACTTTATGGAGACAGAAAATGGATGTAGGGCTGCAGGGGGTCGTGGAGGGGAAAAGGGGGACAGGGTTCTGTTCTGAAGTGATGAAAACATTCTAGATATGGTAACAGCTGCACAACCTTGTGAATATACTAAAAACAGGGAATTGTACACTTCAAATGGGTGAACTGTTTGGTATGTGAATTAGATCTCAAAGCTATACACAGAAATAAAAACAAAAAAAAAAAGGTTACAACATTCACGGCAATTTGGAGCAAAATAAATACTGAGATAGTTCTTAAGAAGAGACTTTCCTTTAGCCCAGTGTGGGGGCGTGTGCCTGTGGTCCCAGCTACTCAGGAGGCTGAGGCAGGAGGATCGCCTAAGCCAGAAGGTGGAAGCAGCAGGGAGCCATGATCGTGCCCCGGCACTCCAGCTGGAGCGAGAAGGCAAAAGTCTGTCTCAGAAAAAAAGAGAGCGAGAGACTGTCTTGGTGCCTTTTATTATAGCACACCTTGAAGAACGGAGGGGAGTGCCTTCTTCCACATGTCTATCTTTCATTCCGAGTCCATACTCAGGAATGATGTAGAATTTTTCACAGACTCCCAGGAGGCAATGGCTTAGTATATGATAAGCAATTTCCTCAGGATATTTGCTTCCTGGCAACAAAAGAAAATTTAGAATGCAAACAATACAGCATATTTTGAGATGGAGCACCCAAGGGTAGACAATGCTTCTCTTAGCCACTGTATAAAACAGGCTAGAAGTTGGATAACCTTATTTGTAGGGTGGTAACCAACATCTCTATATCCAGTGAATTCAATCCAATTTGGTGCGACAAAAGTTAAAAATGCTTGACTCAAAATTCTTACATCTAACCTGACTCAACAATCCATCGGCGCATGAAAAAATAAAATTCCCCTTTAAGAATTTCTAGTTAATGAATTCACGATTATTTCTCTGAGAGGGAGATAAAGTCAGGAGTAAGTTTAGAGTCTCAGGGAAAGCATAACACTTTGATTACTGTTTAAATCTAAAAGGCATTTGAAGCACTTCTCCCTGGGTACCGTTCAGACACAGGCGACATTCAGCTCAAGTGCCTCATGGCTTTTTTCCTATGAGGCTTACAGTATGGTCCTTCACAGGGTTTCTATTTCTATTCTGCTTCGAGGAAAGATTTTCTCCACTTTTTTGGGGCTCCAGCACTGGCTCATGGTGAGAGTGAGATATTCTTTAGATGTTTGTTCAGTTTTTTCTATTGAGACCCAAAGTCATGTTTATTCACAAACCCAAACAACCAGCAAGCTAAGGTTATCTTTTTCATGTAGAATATTTATAAAAGAAAACAATGAATAAACAACTTAAGAGTGGGGATTGACTCTGAAGGGAACTTTCCGGAATAGGTCATAGGCTCAGCCCCAGTTCAACCCCATCTCCACTGCGGTTGGGAAAATTATCAAGCCGGAGAGACAGCAGTGGGTTCTGTTTACTTCACTCTAGGACTAAGGGATGGAAATACAGGGAGAGCCAAGTAAGGAAGTTGTGACTCACGTCCTCCCCCTGGATAAATGTCTGCACAGACGCTACACTCCTGGTTTTCAAACTGGGGTTCAACAGGACCCTAAGTTCCATGGAGTGCGAGGTACTACAGAGACAAAGCAGGCGCCCCCAAAGAGTGGCTCTTTCTGAATAAGGTGTTTAAAAAACTGGGTTCCGGGTATGAGATAAATGGCAGAACCTTGATTTAGATCTACTTTCAGGCTTATTACCGAGGATCTGTTGGGCTGTGTGGGGTGTGACTGGATGATTCTCATTATTTTTCTGTGGTTAATATTGTTATAGTTACTGTGGTGTGCTGCAGTGTTTGGTGTTTGTATCAATGACTCAGGATCACTGAGACACTGGTATACTGAATTATCAAAAGCGTATTTATTTATTTTGAGACCGAGTTTTGCTCTTGTTGCCCAGGCTAGAGTGCAACGGTTACAGTCTCGGTTCTCTGCAACCTCCACCTCCCAGGTTCAAGCAATTCTCCTGCCTCAGCCTCCCAAGTAGCTGAGATTACAGGTGCGCACCACTAGGCCTGGCTAATTTTGTATTTTCAGTAGAGATGGGGTTTCTCCATGTTAGTCAGGCTGGTCTCAAACTCCTGATCTCAGGTGATCTGCCTTCCTCGGCCTCCCAAAGTGCTGAGATTACAGGTATGAGCCACCTTGCCCGGCCCAAAAGTTTAATTTTATTTAGAAACATTTTAGTGTCAAGTATATTTTATTAATCTGTAGTTATTAAAAAATGGGAAATTTACAAACTGGAACACTCAGACAAGTGGAAAACATCTTCTATACTTATTTCAGGAGAATTTTAAAAATGTATTAGCTTCATATACTTGTTCTTGTTCTCTTTTACATATTTTTCTAATCGTTCCTACTCGTTTTCTTGTTCTCATTTTTTTCTCTACTCCTATCTCCTCATTGGATCTCTTGCTATTTTGTTCAACACGAGATCTTTTATGACCAAATAGCTTGCTAGAAACCGCAATGCTTCATGGTAAATGGCACGAGAGAAACACGTTCTGAAATGGTTACATAGGCACGCGTGGCATCAACGGCAGCATAAGGCACATCGTTTGATAAACGTATAAACAGCAAGTCATAAATTATTCTTTTCACTCCCGAGCAGCCTGGCAATATCGTGGAAGGTAAATGCAAATGGCCTTCCGCTCCTTTCCCCTGAATAAGAAGATAATCCCGGCAACCTAGACCACGGCGGCAGGAAGCGGGGCAGGAAATTAATGAGAATTTCTGAATTCTGAGACGACTAGAGGCCCGTCAGCTGTAGGCAAAAGTCAAGGACACAATTCAAAGGAAAGAACTCACGGTGGTTAATACAGACAACGCCTGTGCAACTGGGTTACATGTTTCAGGAGGCCAAACACTTGAATATGCATTTACATTAAAATGCGTTTCTGCCGATGGCCATGGAGGCCTCTGAAAAGGCTACTTTCACCCAGGGCCCCTCAGGAGTCTTTATCTTCTCCACTGTTTCCTGTATTCACAACAAATTCCTTCTGGTAATTTATCGAAACATAATCACTGCAGTTAAAGGTACTTTATAGTTGACCATAAAAGCATATGGAAAGTAGTGGTTAAAAAAAAAAGTTACGATGTTTTCATAAAATTCATCCTACCAGTGAATAAGTGCACATGCATCTATTATAGACAGTTATCACAGAATCGGTTTTTAAACAGGAAAGCCACATGTAGTAAGTAATATACTTTTCCTAAAAGCAGTACTTATTTCTGTCTTTCATTTTTGAATCCTCACTTCTTTAAATTACTATCTGCATATTCTGAATTTTAGCCGAGGAGAGTATTATGAGAACAAGAAGTAGAAAGGAAAAGAACAAAATGTCCTTAAACCTACTAAACACACTGGAAGAATAAAAAGGGCGAGTGCAGACGGATAATACGTTTCTATTTTTCAATGAATGAAATAAATTTAATCCTACTTTTCCCAGTTTACTATCTCAAATAAACTGGTAAAATGGAAGAAGCACTTCTACTACGTTTTGAAACAAATTTAAAAGTATTATATTTTCCAAATATACATCCTATTAAGAGACGCCCACATTTTTCACATGGAGCCATTTAGCAGAATTTCAACATGTCCAAAGCTGCTAAATAAACCATATTTGCCCATTTATTCTAATGAACCAATAATCACCAGATACATCACCAGATTCAAGCCCCTCCGCTCAGAAAGTATCACTAGCTTGCAGCTGCGGAGGAACTGTTCTGTCTCACCGTACACTCCGCCATCATCCAGTACAACCTACCCTACTCCTGGCCAGAGGACCTGTCAGCACTGGATTCCATTTCCTCATCTAGGCCAAGGGTATAATATACTTACCCTCAGGTAAGCTTCTTGTACAGAGTGAACGAGATAAAAATATGTGTGTCACAATGCCTTTATTTGTGTAAGAGAATATCTAAATTAAACTGGCTTAAACAATAAAATTCTGGGATCATATAACCGAAATATCCCCAGGTAAGACAGACTTCAGGCTCGGGCTGATCAGGGCTCCAATCTCGTTTCTCTGAGGATTTCCCAGCTCTGTCCTCCCATGTGTTGGCCCCACCCTTAAGCTGGGTAACTTACGGTCACAGATGGCTGCAAAACTGCAAGTTGGGACTCCATGTTTCATGTTGCTCCACAGCCACCGGGCAGGGGTCTCAAGCTACATCCTATTTCACTGTCTTTGGCCACATCCTCCACCCTGAGCTCAACCCTGTGAGCAGGAAAGTGCCAGGGCTAGTGCATACACACCCAGGATGCGGATCTCCCTGGGGGTCACACAAACATACTAAACACAAAACGTTTCTCTAAAAACAAGGTAGGCCTGGCTGTCTCCAACTGCCTCCTCCTCCAGCTGCACAGAAATACTGTGAGTTAACTAGGCATCCAGCCTGTTCTCCAACATCCCTTTCCAAGGCTTGTTTTGTTCTTTTTCCTCTTATTTTTCATCAGTCTCCCAACACCAGGATGCAAGGGCCACAGTCTGAGTGTGAGGGCCAGGGAACTCACTGACCATCTGGGGGCTCTAGGAAGAGCCTGGAAGAGACTCTTCATGGGAAGCTCAGGGGAGTCTCAGCACGTTCTCCCCTGGACGAGCTGTGCGGTGTGGGCAGGTGTGATGGAAGAACAGGGCCTGGGACCTGTCCTTTCCGGCATCTCAGAGCTCTACTCAGACATGTTTATCCTCCTTGCAGTTGCTGCATGTGTGAAACTCTGAATTTGTAGCTTTTCCTTAGAAGGAAGATGGCATGCGCCCCTGGGTCGCCTAGCAAAGGTATAACGCACTGTGGCTCCTGCAGATCCATGGATCCCGCAGGTCTGTGGCTCCCCCCATGGGCTTGTAACAAGGCACTCTTCCTCTCACCCTCCACGACAGGCCAGAGCAAGGAAAGCAGGACTGAGGAGCTCTGTGCTGGGGCCTTGCTGCCCGACTGCCTCCACTGATCCTACTCATCTCACTCAGATCAGACACCACTTTGCAGAGCCCGTGGGCTGCGCTCGATCTGCCATGCTGCCTGGGTGGCCGTTGCTACCCATGCTCGGGTAGGAAAATGCTGAGCTAAGGTAGCAGGACTTAACAGTTGGGAAGCTCGTCTCCTCCTACATTTGGATCCGTTTTCCCAAGTGGCCACAGTCAAGTTCACTCCACACCAGCCTCTCCCTCTCTGTGCCCTTGTCCGCCGGTCCTACTCCCGCTGGCTCTGCGCACCACTTCCCACCTGTTTCTTGACCCATTCTCCACCCCTCCCCTTCTCTTGTCTTCCTTCTTCCTGTCTCTTCTCTGCCCTCTCCACGTGCCCCTTAATTATTATTTAAAAAGACAAATGCTTGAGGCAGTTTTCCCAGGCCTCCCAGAGAGAGCTGAGCCAGAGGAACCGGAGCTATCCATTCGGATGGACTTTCCAGGGCCTTTCCCTGCGTTTCAAGTACTTAGTAAAAAGCACGTGTCTGAATTTTCTAAGTTGGAGGGAAAGTTTGATTTAGAGATCAGAAAAAATTCCAGCCCTGAAACATGCCTGCTTTTACCGGCAATCCTTCACTTCCAGTGGTATCTGCGGTTTGACACGAAAGCTCCGACACTGCGTTTAATAGACCTGCTGATTCGCAGCTGTCACCAGCATTCTGGCAGCCGGGGTGCAGGAACTACGGGCAGGGCTGCTGAAAGTTATTAAGACTTCAGTGTAGCCAACAGACTGCAGTATAACGAGAAACATGGAGCTTTTTCAAAGCAATTTCGTCTACTGCTGACATTTGCAAACCACGTCACTGAAGAAGTCTCAGGTTGCTCCTTACAGAGGAGAGCTCTGACCTGCCTCACTAACCCACACCCTGAGCTACTGTCCCGCCTCAGGATCACATCTCTTCCTAAAAGGTAGCTCAGGCCAAAGATCTAGGAGTCATCTGTGATTTTTCTTGCACAGATGCTGGGTCCAGGCCATCTGCAAGGCCTGTCCATCAGGTGTCAGATGGCAGCTCTGAGAGCTTGCTAGCTCAGCTTCTTCTCCGCCACCCTGCAATCTAATTGCCATGTACCACCCAAAGCATCTTTTTAAATTGAGATCTGATCCCATCACTCAGTTGTGTGAAATCATCAGGGCTTTCCACGGCCCTCAGGACACAGTCAGACTCCTCCCACGACCTGAAGAGCTCTGGGCTCTCAACCCATCCCCTTCCTCCCCGTCTTTCTGGGGACACTGACTTCTGGCAGGTGCCTGATCAGGCCAAAGCCCAGCCAACTTGGGAACCAGGCCTGAGCCACATGTCCCTCAGAAGCTCTGCCCACACCTCCTGGGGCCAGTCATCTCTTTCACTCAGCCCTGCGGAGATGCTTCCGTGGACTGCCCTCTTGAACACTGTCCTGTCACTCCCGGCTCCTGCTCACACCATACGATGTTTGTATGATTGAGATGAGCATATTTTTCTACGTAGACTTGATTTGCAGACAGATCTAGAAGCAGCCAAGCTCCCTGTGCCTGTCGGAGGCTGGACACCAGGCCCTGGCATGCCACGTGGATGTCTAGTGAATGGACGTGCATTATCGTAACACAAGCCCCATTCCCGCAAGGACACTGGGACACAGCTGTGCGCCCGGCCAGCTTCCTGCATGGTCCCGAGTGAGGTGTTCACCTTCTGTGAGCAGGCCCTGCGCTGCCCTGGCTCCCGCCAGTGTCCCTCCCACCCTGGGACCACAGCCCTGCGTGCGTCCTGTCTGCCACCTCTAATACAACATGGAACCTTCCTCAAAGCTGGAAGAATATTCGCTGTGTCTTGCTGCTGTGACAAACTCCACAAACTGAGCAGTTTGAAACACGGTTTTTCCCTCCCAGGGCTGGAGGTCGGAAGTCTGGGATCCATTTTGCTGGTGTGGGCAAGGCCAGTCCCTCCAGTGACTCCATGGCCAGCCCTGGGGGGCGCCTGCGTTCCTTGCTCCTGACCTCTTGCTACACCCCTGTAACCTCTAGCTCCTCTGCCTCCTCTTAGGAGGACTCTTGCGATTATAGTTAGGACCCCCCCAGATCAGCCAGGAACATCTCCCTACCTCCAGATGGCCCCCCAGATCAGCCGTGAACATCTCCACACCTTCAGATGTCCCCCAGATCAGCCAGGAACATCTCCACACCTCCAGATGCCCCCCAGATCAGCCAGGAACATCTCCACACTTCCAGGGCCTCCACCCCAGATCAGCCAGGAACATCTCCACACCTCCAGATGCCCCCCAGATCAGCCAGGAAC
>CM052651.1:152392757-152410017 GCA_028533165.1 Leontopithecus rosalia
AGATCAGCCAGGAACATCTCCCCACCTCCAGATCCCCCCTAGATCAGCCAGGAACATCTCCCCACCTCCAGGTCCTTAACTTGATCGCACCTACAAAGTCCATTTTGCCACATATGGGAACAGTTCCAGGTTCCAGGCTTAGTCTGTGGCTTTGCCAAAGAGCTGTTATCTAGCCTTCCACACCTACCAAGGAAACCAGGGGCTCACACCTGAGCACCTGTGCAGGGGCTAGGCATGGGGCTCTGCCGGATGAAGCCCTGTAGCCCAGGCCCCGCCTAGTTCTACTTTATTTCCTGCCATTGAGATCCCAGCAGGATGCGGCCACATTGTTCATTAGCGCCTTTTTTCAAACTCCAGTTCTAATAATTAACGTTCCCTCTCAGCTCACTCATCTGACTGGGAAACGGATAAAGATGTTCCTCTGGGAGCCGTGTGGCTCCCGCCCCACACACTAGAAAGAATGTCACGTGTCACACCCCCACGCTGGCCTTCCAGCCACTGTGGATCCCTTGGGCACAGTATTTTGGTCATAGGTCACACAAGTAAAAAGGAAACGTGGAGGAAGAAGAATCGGAATAAAGGGAGGAGGAAGGAAAGCATGTTAAGATTTCGGAAGATATCAGAGGGGACGCCTTTTTCTTTTTAATGAAGGGACGCAGTGGACGAGGGCCCAGCAGAGCTGCGCACTCACATCAGAAAGACCTGCCGCTCGACTGGGGCCTCCGAGATGCCAGCCTTTCCTGCTTGAAATGCAAACCCAGGGCACACAGGCTGACGGTGCCCACGCACCGTGTGCCCGCTCCGCTTGCACCAGGCAGGAGACAGCAAAAGCAAGGGCTGGGTGCATGCTCTGGAATGAGGTACTGAGGTCTCCGGGACCTCCCTCCTCCTCCCCACTCTGGCCTGTCCCAGACCATCCCTGAGACCCACTGAAGTACCCCGAGGGGAGTCTCGAGCATCAGAGAGGGAGAGCACACACCCCCAGACCAGTGCTTGGTTCCCTGTGTCGCCTGTGGGAGCTAGACGCGGCTGGGGATTTGCCCACTCAGCGCAGGACTCCGCCTGCTCTGTGCCCTTTGTGAGCGCGTGGATGGATCTGCTGCATTTGGGAGGCGGCTCCCAGCACACACGGACCTCAGTGCAGTCATTCTCATTCCCTGCCATTCAGCCTACACGACAATGCTTTCTAGACGGCCAACGCTGTGACAGTGGTCCCTGTGCCAAGCCTCTCAAGTTTCTTGTGGTACCCTGCCACCCACTGTGTGTGGGACACGGGGATGCAGCCTCGGTGGGGAGAAGGTGGCAGTCGAACCACACCCTAGCTGATCTGCCTGCTGCCTCAGAACCCCCACACTCTGCTCGGAGTTTCAGTTATTCCAGGTCAGCCCCTGTAAGGCAGGCATTATGCTAATTTTACAGAGAAGAAAGCTGAGCCTCAAGAAGGTCCCACTGGTGACCTTGCCGTATGAGTGCCACGTAGCAGAGCCAAGATTCACATCATGGGGGTTACCTCCAAAGCTCCCACCCCAACACAGGGATTGCAGGCAATGGTTCCCCTCAGCGACTGTGGGAGAAATCACCAGCAGCACTAATGGAGCCCGCCCCGCCCACCAGCACCAGTGCTCACACCTGCCGGAGGCCATTCAGCCAAGTCACTCCTGCCCAGCAACATGTGCCCAAGTACATGGCGTGCAGCTGTGAACAGCTCCGGCAGGTGCACGGCACGCCTTCTATAGCCTAGGGACAGGCAGGCTCCAGGTAGGAAGACAAACGTGCAGACTCCCGGCCCTGACTCGAGGGAACAGCTCCAAAGGCTCTGGCTGCAGGTCCAGCCTTCCCCTCCTCCTTCCGCCAGGCCAGGGCCCAGGCCCACAGCTTCCGAGCTACATGCGGGGGTCTGGTCAGTCTGGAGCAGGGCCTGATGGCCACATGTGGTGTCGTGGAACTTCTGCCCCAGAGACCTGGGCTCACACAGGGCGGCGAGCCTGCTGTGGTGCTTGTGGTGGGGGGCTGGCAGGAGCCACAGCACCGACTTAGCCAAGAGCCACTGAGGCCCCTGAGAGCAGGTGCCGGACACTTCTAATCTAAGGTGTGCCAAGGCACCTAACACCCAAGAGGAAGAGGAGCAAATGAACGTGGGAGAAAGAAATGAGCCCAGAAGGCTCACGGGTGCAGGCACAGGAGAGCCCTTGACACAGCCCGGCTCGGCCTGAGAGAAGGTGCCAGCATCCATGCCATTGCTGCATCGTGGGCCGAAGGCAGTCACAGGCTGAACCACTGAGAGGAAAGTCATTCATCACAGAAACTCAGCTCCAGGAGTCAGAGACTTTAAATCTCACTAGAAATCTCGATCAGCCATGTCACAAAGGCCATCTTCCTCGAATAAGGCCTATTCTTCTAGAAGTATCAGCTTTCAGAACAGAAATCCTGATGGACTTTTCCTGTTTCTCTATTTCTTAAAAATTACCAGCATTAATACATGTGGAAATCTGTGCATTTAAAAAAGTGTTGATAGTTTCTCAATCTTTTAAGATATTTTGCTGCTTTAAAAATTTTTTAAGTCATCAAAGTAATTTGGAGATTTCTTTCCCAAAATTTTTATTGCAAGATAACGCTATGTCAGCTGTATCATGAGCCTAGATTAGACGTTTTTTCTATAGAAAAATTTTCAATGCCAAACAGCAGTCAGTCTGTAAAAGGCCCAGTGCCAGCACCACCTCATGCTGCCATGTGGTCCTCTTGTGGCTTCTGAGTAATCTGACTTCTGCGATGGTTTCAATGACCTCCTCCTCCACTGGTCTCAGGTAAGCACCACTTTCTGTCTGCATTTTAACCCTCTACACCTAAGTCCTACTGAAAATTTTTAGGCACGTAGTGAATCGTCAGTCCATGGCTAATTCCTAAGATAAAATGTCCTAAATGGCGTCCAAGGACTTTGCACACATTAACCCAGAAGCTGTGCATTACACAGAGAATGGCCACATGTGGCTCACAGGCAACAGTCCCAGAAAACCACAGCTGTCCATGGCCACTGAGCAAACAGAGTCCACCCTGCGGCATCAGCCTGTGGCAACTTCCTTCCAGAGGAGCTTCGCCAGCATTGTTAGCACCACAGCCCACAAATCAGCCTGAGTTTTTCTGTAAATTCACAAACAGCAAAGAAGTATTGTGGGGTCCAAGCTGATGACACCATCAGGGAGAACGAGTGTGCTCGGCCCCGACGGCTGAGAGACTGCGCAGCTCTGCACACCCAGAGCCTGGCCATGCAGGGGACGTGTGATTCAGGACACTCCTTACAACTCCAGAATGTTACCACCAAGGGTGACCGAGCCACATCAGAGGGAAGAAACTGTCAAGGTGCGTCCTCTCTTCTGTGATCTGAACACGAACCACCGCCTCTAAGCTATGACTCAGATGCAGTGAGCTCCGCTATACCCACAGCCACAGAGCGACGGACTCTCCTCTTCCAAACTCCTGTCCAGATCCAAGTGTCCCTGGGCCAGAGTCTCCCAAAGAGACAGTCCTGAATCCAACCACGGAGGAGGGCCGAGCCATGCAAAGCAGGAAGTCTGGTGTGGAAGAGTGTGGGTGTGGCCTGAGAATGGATGGAGGGGCAGAGAGTCTTGGGAAGGGGAGATCCCTGGGGTAGAAAGGCGACCTGGAGTGAGGTCAACGTGGGCAGGGGTGAGACCAAGGAAAAGACTGATCGTCAGTAGATCAGGCTCACAGGGCGTGAGAGGCTCTGTGTTTGGCTCACCCTGGTTGAGTGGGAGGTGGAGACGGTAAAATGAAAACACGGGCACTACTCTGTAATTCTTGTGGCAATTTGGGCAAACGCCTATCACTTGTTATCTCCAAGCTCCGGGAAGTTACGGTGGGCGTCTCAGACATTCACCTCTTCTCCTGTCGCATGCACACCGAGTGACTGCGGCCAGCTCATTTCAGCAGGTCACGCTCCCTTCCCTACATCAGTTGCTGGAGTGCTACCTTCCTCAGCCTCGACACTGCAGTGCGACGCACTGGAGAAGATGTCAGGACAGAGGTCTAGATGCTTACATACAACCCTGAGACACACACTGGACGCTGTGCGCACAGGCCCTGTGCGTAGGGACTCTGATAGATGCCGTCGATGGAAAGTGCTTCCTCTTTTCTGTTGGGTTGTACTCTACAAGGACTTGACTGAGTCACACGTCATGCTCCATGCATTCTCTTTGCTGAGATCTAGAAATAAGAGACAGACCCAACCTCATGCTGTGTCTCGGGTTCTCTGGAATGAAGGCAGTCAGCTACAGTCACCGCTTGGATTCCCGCAGCCTGTCTGTTCTGTCCCTAAAGTGATGACAAACCAGGAATTCAAGAAGTCAAAGGTGTTCTAAAAATAAGTGCTCTTTTAAAAGTTGTTTTGTCTGTGTTTCTTTCCTTTGCTATGTTCGAAGTCAACCAGTCAACAGAGTTCCTTGAGCAAGTTACGGGCAAGAGGCTTTCCCGAGGCACCTTTGCAAGCACAGTGTAGAACGCGCCAGTCTCTCTGGCACTTCACCCTGTGACAGGGAGCCCAGGGCCACTGCTGCCTGCGGGAGCTGATGGCCATGTGGCCTGTGAGTCTAGGGGCTCCAGGAGGGCCTGCAGAACCTCTGGAGCTTCCTGCCTCGTCCCAGTCTTGCCCAGCTCCCCGCTTCTCTCATACAGAGGCCTCTCAAAGGCATCTTCCCTACTGCTCTTGTGTTTTACCCACAGTTCAGAACAAGAGGCTTCTTTGGCTTTTCATCCTTAGAAAGAGATTCTCACACGGTATTTTGGATGTAAGACTATATTTGGAAGCTCATGTGATATCCGACCCTAGTTCTAGAGAAGTTGCAATTATCCTGGGCTAACAGCATTCGAATTGGGACCTGTGTGAGCTTCTTAAGTAGGCGCTGGCATTTCTGCCATAACCATTCCAAAATAAAGTCATTCAAAGTGAAATCCTTTGGCCCGCTCCTCTTATAAATTCGGCCTCACAGTTTAATGAGTAAAAGCTGCAAGCCCACAGGCCGCTGGCAGGATGTGTGGCCAAGATGCCGTGGTGCAAAGAATGTTACAGCACACTTTGAGCACAGAAAATGCTTTCCACAGCGGGCCCCGGGCTTGCATTTTGGCTAATGTCCATCTGAAAATTCAGACTGTGAAAACACAGCATACAAATCATTCCACAGGTATGAGGCCTGTTTTTCTTATTGCCAGTCTCATCCAAGCCTTTCTTTTCTCTGGCAGCAGGAGGAAATACACGGCCAATACCTAAGTACTAATCTGCGATTCATTTTTTAAAAAAAATCTTGCTAATTTCATATAGAAGACAGAATAATGGAAAGAAGAAACAATTCTTTTCTCTAAAAAGCTGGGTAATTTCTACCAATGCCTTCTGCCTTCTCCCAGCGGTCCCCACTCAGCCATTTCTTGTGGGCTACCACCAGAAACAGCGTGGAACACAAGTCTGTTTTCCAAGAGGGGCTATTCCCCTGAATTATGTTTCAAATGACAGTATGAAAGATTAAACCATCACTGTTTGTAAACCTAACATAGCTATAACCTAGGAAAAGCTAGTTTCATGGTGATAACACTAATTTAAAACAGATGTGTACTCAAAGGGCCAAGGAAGGAGGCTGGCAGGAGAGAAAAAACACTTTCCCTGTAATGTAGCATAAGCGCCTTTACAGAAACGTGTAACCAAAGTGAGCTTTGTGCAACACCACACACGCCAAGTGCAAGCTCTTTCCTGACAAGGCACATATCACTGCTGCAGCGTTTACTGACTTGAAGACAAGCCTTTTTACGGGGCTACCCCTACTGTATACCTGGGGAGACAGGTTCTCAAAAGGACTCAGCGGTTTGACAAGGCAGACAACAAGAACATGAGGGCAGCGTGAGGTGGCAGGGAGAAGGGGCAGCCGGCAGGATCAGGCACATCCCATGGAAGAGATTGGCGCCATGCAGGGGCGAGGGGAACAGGACGCCACCTGCTCCATGCCTGCAGACTCCTCCCTCCACGGGGCAAGGCCAGGGCAAATCAGCCAGCCTGGGAGCTTTGCACACCAAGGCTCATCGAGGAGGCTGGCTAGGGAGCACTCTCGGACTGGAATCAGGTACGGGTCTCAGATCAGCCGAGGTCTTGGGAACACCCTCTAACTCATCTCCAGGAATATATGCAAATGACTGCATAACAACAGGTACACATCTTGGCTGGCCTGAAGCACTGCTTCTGGCCTCCCTGGCAATAAATCCTAGGTGAGTGGTGTGTCACAATTGTCCTCCACGCTCTGAGGTGCAGGTGCCTGCGGCTTCCTTATAGCTGCACCATTATTTTCAAGCTAAGCAGTCAGCAGGCAAGGCTTCTCACACAGCTGCAAGTCAGATGTGATTAACAGTATTTCAGACAGAATATATTTGTGTCTGATCTGTTTACTTGATTAAATCACACTGTAGCTTAACAGCCTATTTGTTGATAATTTTTACTTATTTGAGTTCAACGTAATAGCTTTTACTAGTGAAAATATATCAGCAAACACAGAATGCTGAGAAAATGCAAGACAACGTAATTCAGTGTAATCAGAAGTAAGAGCAGAGCATTCTAGAGAATGTGGCTAGTCTTAGACCAGCTCAGCTTATTTAACAAGCACAGTACTTGGAGCAAAAAAGGTAGAGTATTTCTGGCTAAACTACTGGTTACTACTATCTCCATGTCATACAAAATCAACTCATCCTGGCCCCCACATCAAAGGAGCACTCTCTCCTGGCAGCTTCCTGAAGGTCTCCAATGCGACACACATCTCTGGTTGGCCTGAATGTTGCCTTCATCCTGAAGCCACAGCCCCAAAGCCTCTCTCCTCCCTTTCCCCTTCACGGCCAGTAACCCTGGAAGGTGCCTCAGAGTTCATACTTCTCCCACCCACTATGAATTTGCCACTTCTAAGAAACTATTCACTCCACATGTGAGAAACAGAATGAAATCCCAGGTAAATGGTGAGTCAGAGGATGTGAAGAGATGGTCCCATTTTTATTTAGTCTGCCTCCGATTCATTCTTCTACTTGTGAAGGCATGAAAAACAGTCTGAATAGTCTTTGCTGTGCTGGGTGTGTGGTCAAAGACAGCACATGGGCTTATGGAAAGGGATGGGCAAAGCAAAAGGGGCAAAATCTCACTACATTTGTCTTTTCACACAGTTTAAAAAAGCAACAATACTCGGGGAGTTTTCTGGAATGAAAAGAGAGAAAGTAGGTAATGAAATTCCAGACATAAGGCATGTCACAGAAACTGACCACAAATAAGGAATTAAGCTTAATGTCTTTAAAATAGAATCATGTATGTAAATGAGCAAAAAGATGAACAAATTCAGGATTCACTAATATGGACTGTTTATTGTGGTCCTCTCTTTTTTTTTTTTTGCTGTCAGAAAATTTAATAAAATTAGGATAAACAAAATACTGAGAGTACCTGGAAATTATCTTAATTACAAATGGATTTCTTGGAAACCACCCAAGACCTAGAAGAGCTCACCTCACAAGCACCGAAACAAGCCTTGACGGTGAACTTTCCAGGAAGCTTCTTTTTATAACGACTGGAGCCAATACTGTTCCCGACGCCTGCTAAGAGTCCCTTCACGTTTCCTTTATTAGGATACCATGTTTTCCTTAAAAGGAATGGCAATTAAAATGTCTTTATATGTACATGCAGATAAATTCTGATGCTCTGTGACCAGCAGAAATAGGAACAAGTTGGCAATTGATCTCATGAGACCATTTAAATCCAAAGTTGCCAATAATTTCACAGCACTTACACCCTAACAGCAAGCTTCTTTTGACTTGTTTGCCTCTATTGATAGACCTTAAGCTCACTGAGGGCAGGGATCCCATTTTTATCCCAGTTGCTTACCACAATGCACACGATATGTGCTAAAATCTTTTGAGTGTATGAACAATTGAGCAACTAGAGACATAAAGGGAAATCCTCCTATCCACTCAGCAGTTCATCACTAGCAACATCCCAGGTAAATCCTCGCATTTTGTCTTCCCCATTCACTCCCCACTGTCTTTCAGGAGAAACTCCAGTTACAGCTGAAATAGCTCAAATAATAGGTTACCAAAGATAATCCTCTGGCTTTGGTAACTCCACACTAATAACTGTTCACTAATGAAATGACTTTTCCTATTGACACCTTTAGCAAATTGGTTGAAGTCTTACCTTGAGTTAACAATATCACTTTTAATTCATTTAAAATCTACATTCCCTTTTGGAAGAAATATAAGCAAAGCTTTGGAGCTTGCAAAGCCCATCTTTTGAGGCTCTACTGGTGTGTGGGAAGGTTGAGTGGGGAGAAGATTCCTGTCAGCTCAGTGGACCTACGGTTTGGCTAAGTTAGGATGCTGCAGGTGGTGCATTTCCTTGCTCTCAAAGCCACCTTAGCTTAGTGGCAACTGGCACGGGTAACATATTTGTAGATAGGTGCACTGACTTATAGGACAGACACCGAGAGGGTTTCCTATACCAGTCGGATGATGGGACTCCAGCTTAGCAAATGGGCCAGTGCCCCACTTCCTCATCTATGAAATGGACTGTCCGATGAGACGCAGGTTACTCTACCCAGCAATGTGTCCTGGTTCTTAGGCAATACTGCCAATGGCCTGAAAGCAAAGCTGTCTTGGGGATGAGGGTCTTGTGGGCACTGAGACCTGACACCTTCCTTTCTGGGGCACACCCATGAAAGTCTATGCAAGATACCCAGTTTTCCTTTAGAAACCCCCAAAGTTATAGCTGCCACAGTTAATGACTTGGCCTACTCACTTGGTTCTATGCTGATAGAGGACAAAATATTTCAGTGAATTTCATTTTAATCTGTAATTCATAAACTGTTTCCAAATATGATTAAGTAAGCTGGCTTCTCTGTCACTTAGGGTTTAGCAAATGTTGGGTTATAGATGTAAAATTTATTTTAAAATCAAGTACGTTCAGAGAACTTTTGCCAAGCATAAATGTAAAAAAGAGGGGGAAAAAAAAGAAGTGACTTTAGAAAGTTCTTACTATTTAAAAAAACAAAAATAAATAAAATCAAGTATGAAAACATTAGGAGTCTCTCTCTGAAAGCCTTTTAAATGAAGATATTGTTTTCACCTTCAAGTAATTACGTTAATTTCCTGTTTCTGTCACGAGACTTTAATTTCAAATGACAAAATTGTTCAAAGTCTCTATATATTTCAAAATATAAATTTCACAGAAACACTTTTAAAATGTTTCCTATTATAAAACAAGTTATCTTTCTCATTCATCCAAACAGAGGAAATACACATCTGTGTTCAGTACTTTGTGTCCTATTTCTCAACCACAATCCATTGACAGGCCTCCCTGCTCAGTTTTACATTTTTTTGATGAGTGCTTCTTGGCCTATAACCAGCTGTGAACACACAAATGAACAGGCAGCCTTCTCAAGTATGGGTAGAGAGCTGGGGAGGAGCTTACTGGACTGGGGCACAAAGTCAGCTGTTTGTGAGACTCCTCACTGGGTGGAAGTGCCCTGAGGCCAGGACTTCTATGTCCTGTGTCTTTCTGGATGCAGTGCCCAGAAAAAGACCAGCCCAGACCAGGTCCTCCATATACACTTGCATAATGAATTCCTTGGAAAGATTTTAACAAGACTTTCAATCTCTCAGGGTTTTTTTCCCCTTAGTAATAGAATGAGGATAGTAACATATGTGACCCCGATTTTTACAAGCATCAAATAATAGAAATCTGGGGAATGCATTTGTAAAGAAGAGAGCATTGTATTAGTACTAACCATCTGAATGAGACCTCCAGCACCTAGAACGGGACCTGGCACATAGGACACACTAATCGATTATCTATTAGACTACATTTATTTTCAGCCCATTTGATCTCCTGCATCGCTGATGGTTTATGTATGACTTCTAGAAACTGTATTTGTACATCAAAGAAACTGCGTTTCTATTCCCATCCTCACCTTGTTTCCCACTATCTTCTTTTTGGAGGCACTTCCGCAGCGCGGTCCTCCCAGCTGAACCCTAACACCAGAGATGTGTGCATCCTACAGGCAGACTCCTCAACTCCCACTGGTCAGCCAGTGTCTAGAGCTGCTCTTCATAAACAATGTCTAGAGTTTGCTCACACGTTTGCCTCTTCTTGGCAAAGGCAATAAATGGAAGGAGACGAGGAGTTGTCTAATAAACTGTCATTGTGATGAAACAGGAAATAAAAACACGTATCTGGGTAAAGATTTATCCGTAAATACTGTTCTGAGTTTCTGATCTGTCAACTTTAGATTTTTAAGTGCCTGTGTTCCGGGAAAATGATTTGTGTCACTGAGAGGCTGCTGAATTTCTCTCAATATTAGACTTAAAGCAAGCCCCCCTCCAGTACTGGATTAACAGTTTTGTTTGAAAGATGTGTTTTACCCTGGGGAACCGGCCACACTGATCCTATCTAGCACTTCCAATTCTGATTAAGGGATGCCATAAGAGAAACTTTTTAAACAAGTAATTCTCTTATTTTATGTCTATTCCTGAGCTCTGCTTAGAAATCTCTGAATTGTTACAAAACGCATGCCTGTGTCTAGTAGCATGGAAGCTGGGACAAAGACAGCCAACGTGAAACATCTGAGACTGTTCCAGTTGAAACCAACCAACCGAAACCCTACAGGTACCAGCCTGGAGGCTAAGGCAGGGCAGTGTCAGGCAAACTCTGGGTCACAGCCTCAGTCTCCCATCACCACGTCTCTTTTTCACTTAAACACGTTTCACTGTTTTGTCATCTATAGATTCAACCATGTGATTTGGATACCAGGATTAAGAGAATAAGAGTTGATGGTTGAAATAAAAAACACAGTAAGAGAACCGTCCACAAAGAAAGCCTAAGATGCCAAGATGTCGCACAGGTAGAAAGGACAGTGCTTCGGGAGCACCCTGGGTTTTCAGGACGAATCTGTATCAACCCCGACGCTGCGAGGATATTGCATCAGGCTCTTCACTCCCGAGCGCCTTTTAGACGAGACGCCTGAGTAGATTGTGCTGCTGCCCGTTCTTTCCCGTTCTGTGAATTCTACGCTGACTTCAAATGCACAAGCGAGCTACAAGATGAGGTGGGACCTGCCGGCCCGGCGCGGCTGACAGCACCTGATCGGAGCTTTGGAGGGCGGAGCTGAGGGGCCTCTCCACTCGGAACTTTGATGGACCACCGCGGAACGCCCTGTGCCAGGCACGATCCACCTGCAGAGAAACCCCCTCCTCACCCGGGACACCTTGTGGCCCACAGCGGACCACACCACACCCGGGCAGACAGCGGCAGAGAAACGAGCTGGAAATGCGGTGCCGGTGGAGCTGGCCCTCGCGAGGACCCACGGACCGCCCTGTTACTACGGAGTGCCGGCGATATCGTTTGGGGCCATTTGGTTCCATTTCGGAACCGGACTAGCTTTCCAGTAACTTGAACTCCCCGACGGGTCTCGGGTCCACCCAGGGGTGGCGAGGCGGGCTCGGACGGCCACGGCCCGCTCCGCGCCCGGCACCTGCGCGCCCCGAGGGCGGCCGCATTACCTCGAGCCGGCTCAGGCTGGAGCTCTTGGAGCGCGACTTCCTGCGCAGGTACACGGAGAAGAACCTGCGCACCGCGAACTTCTTCATGCTCAGGTCCATCGCCCCGTGCCCAGCCTGGAGCAGCCGCAGGGCCGGGGGATGCGCATCCCCGGCATCCCAGGCGCGGGGCTCAGGTCCGCGGGCGGGCGCGCGTGGCCGGGGAGCCGGGCGCGGCGGTCATGGGCGCGGGGCGTGGGGCGCGGGCTGTGGTCACAAAGGGCAGGCCGCGCCGGCCACCGCGGCCGGGGCCCCAGGCGCTCCCTCCGCCTCCCCCTCCGCCTCCCTTGCGAGTACCAGCGCCAGTCAAACACCACGCCTACGCCACGCCCACCGCCACTACCGCCAATCAGCACCCGCTGCTCCCGCCCTGGCACACACACCTCCTCCTTCTCCGCCCCGCCCCGCCACTACCACCAATCAGCGCTCAGCTCCCCGCCCACTCCCGCCCACCACCAGCACTGCCAATGAGAGCCCACTGCCCCGCCCGGGAGTGCCCCGCCTCTGCCGAGACCTCCAATCAGCAGCGTGGCCCTGCGACTCCAGGTGCTCATCCCTCCTCCTCTTTCTACTTCTTCCTAGGGGTACCAGCTCCAGGCAGCCCCGCCACCGCGCGGTTCCGCCCACGGCCCCACCCACAATATTGTCCGCCAATCAGCGCCCATGGCCGTCGCATGCCTAATGAGCCTCGGCCCAAAACCGCTCCCGGCTGGGGCGGGCTGTGCAGCAGCTCTGGAGCCGCGCGGTCGCGGGCGTTCCTGTCCTGCAACTTCAGCCCGGCTGCTCTTCCTTCCAGCTTGGGGCCGTCATTATGTTTTCCTTCTCAAAACACCCCTATGCACACTTTGTCATCATGTTTTTCTCGGCCGATCCAAACTTTAATTGTCGATCGGCAAACGCTTCCGGAAAACCCAACCCAAACGGCAGCGCACAGCGAGTAGGGCACCCTCCCCCGGCCGCGGGCCCTGCAGCCCGGCCCGGAGCCGCCCCCCGCTGGACGGCGCCTTCCATCTGCCCGGGCGGACAAAGGCGCCCGAGGGCGGGGGCTCCCTCCTGCGGCTGCAGAACAAAGACGCATCCGCCCTCCGCGCCCGCCCGCTCTAGGAAATGTCTCTACGGATGGCTTATCAGGCCCGCGCTGGGAATACCCGGGGCGGGGTGACCTGGGTCTAGAGCAAGGCCCTCGGGCCCACTGCTGGCGGCAGAGCCGCTCGGGATCTGCCTTAAAGGGAAACATTCGTTTTTTCCCCTGGAAATGCTCACCCAGGGCGGCAGGAGGCTGGGCTCTGCGGGCTCGCGACCCTGCGCAGCCGCCTCTGCTTCCCTCCTGTGCACGTGTTGAGTTTGTGTTTAAAGCAGGGAGAAAGGAGCCCCCTGACCTAACGCCATCACCACCTGCAAAGACCGGAGACGAGCGTGGTGGAGGGCTCACAGGTCTTGCCCGTTCGCAGTGCGAACTGCAGAAATCCTCGCGTGGTTTTGCCTCGTGGACTAGTGAGACACCGCATTAAAATTTGTGACAGGCTATTTTGGCTAAGGTGGGCAGAGAGGTCAGAATGTCCTTGAATAAATAAGAGCTTTAAAAGCTCGCGCTGCATCCGGGCTGAGGCAGGTCAGACAGGCTCTCTGGGTTTCCTGGAAACCGGCATTGAGCGGCGCTGCTCGGCGTGGAAGCAGGGGGACAGTTTAGCTCCAGGACTCTGGCGCTGCTCCTTCCTTGCTTGGTGAACTTGGGTACCATTGCACGTTGTTCCCACGGCTCATCTCTAAGAGGAAAATCCGAGTGAAACCTGCCTCATCTCCCTTACTGGATACCAAGAGGCTTATGCAAGATCAGGAATATGGGAGTGCTTTGTGAAATTAAACAGTGCAATTGATTTTCATATGACGTATTAAAGGATCTATAAAGACTATTTTTCCTTAAAAACAGAAGTGCAGGGCCCCACAAGGACACCAAACACTTCTTTTTGCTGCTTTTCAAGAGGGTGCGCCAGTTGAGTGCCCATGAAAACTGATTTTCCTGCTTCCTTTAAAGTTCTGCTGGGAAGGTAATAATCTGTGCTCTCAGAACCAGCCTCTCAGTGCCCTGTGTCCCTGCTGGGACCCTCAGGCATCCTAGCTCTAGGCAAACACAAAAATCCTAGCTCTAGGCAAATACTGGACCCATCGTGGGAAGCAGTAGATAGGCCTGCGACTGGACACAGACTCCAGGGATGAGGCAGGGCCACCCTGACCATGCTTGCCTCAGAAGGGGAGCCGGTAATACTGTCCAGAGACAGGGGTGCAGAATGGCAGCTGTACCAACCAGTGGGCATCCTGTTCAGGACAAAAGCCCTGAGGAAGGCCTAAACCAAGGCTTGTGTTGTACCAACAAGAGTATTTTGACCTGCTCAGCTCAGACAAAATTGGAAAGGAAATAGCTCATTGGACATTCATGAGTTCCTCAAATTTGAAGGCAACAAAACTGTTCTGTTGGACTTGGGGGGGAAATCAGATTTCAAACATGGAATTCATGCTAGAACAATAAATCTGTTTGCCTTTTTGTCCTGGTAAAATGCAGGTATACCACAATCTCTAGTTAACACTGAATACTACTTCGTGTGTTTGTATAATGAAATCCTCCAAAATGAATAAATCTAGAGTAGGTATAATATCAAGACCCATTGCCACCTACTTCCCAATTATCCATACCGAATACCAGAAAAGAAAAGTGAACTTGATGGAGGCCCTTTCCCAGATGACGGAACGGGAGAGGGCTGGAGAGAAGATAAAGAGCTTGGCAGACCTCTGAGTATCCCACATTTTCTCCGACTCAAGCACAGAGTTTGAGACTGAATGCCATGGCTCCTGCTACCTCTGAGCACCAGATTAGCTGAGGTGTGATCAGTGCAATTCCACAAGTGATTATCGAGCACCTACTAACATCTGGCACCGTGGCTGCCATTCGGGCCACAAAATGATCACGGCATCCCGAGAGGTAAACAGTCGTATGGGAGAGAAGGTGAGTGAACTGACAACACTGATGCCATTTTTATGTGATGTGAAAGAAATGCCCGTAAGAGAGGAGTGAGAAGCCAACTGTAACTGGCGAAGTCAAGAAGGAGATGGCCTTCGCTCTGAAGCCCTGAGGATGAAAACATGAGGGAATACGTTTCCTAGACAGACAAGAGGAGGTGGGAGTCCCAGGCTGGAGAAGAACAGGGCAAAGTCAGGGGGCTGCGACGAGGTTTCTCATCTCTCCCGTCCAATGAGGAAGGGCATACAGAAATCAACAGCAACAACACAGAGAGAGGAAGACCAGAAGAGAGACACAAAAACCAGGAGACCAAACGTAATACAAAGGAAAAGGAAATGGGAAGCAGAGCTTAGTGAGGGAGCAGGGAGCAGAGCCCCACGGTGCAACTCAGGAACGGGTAGGAGAAGCAGAGGAATGCTGAGCGGTGTGGGAGCCCAGAGAACAACGTGGACCCAATGCAGGCATGAAATGCATCAGGACCCCTGCAGTCCCAGCCCTTCGGGAGGCCGAGATGGGCAGATCACTTGAGCCCAGGAGTTCAAGGCCAGCCTGGGCAATATAGCGAAACCCAGGTTTTCTCTACTAAAAAATACAAAAATTAGTTGAATACGGTGGTGCATGACTGTGGTCCCAGCTACATGGGAGGCTGAAGGGGGAGGATCACTTGAGCCTGGGAGGCAGAGACTGCAGTGAGCTGAGATCGTGCCAGTGCACTCCAGCCTGGGTAACAGAGCCAGAGCCCATGTCAAAACCCAAAAAACAAAAAACAAGATCAGAGGAGAAATGCCTAAGTCCACCGAGAAAGAAAGGAAATTGGGGCAGAGTAAAGGAACGAGTTTCTTCTTCTACCTCTGGGCAGTGTGTAAGGATGGGATGCTCAGAGCTGGGGGTGTCTGGGGCCCTGAGGTCATGCTAAGCATGGCACAGCAGAAACTGGAAACATTCTGGATCCTTGATAACGCCGTTGAGTTACTGCATTAACCAATTCTACAGCCAAACCCCTTTGAGGCTTGTTTTGGTGGAAAATACCAAATCTTTTCATTGAGCCGAGTTTTCTGTCATTTGTACCTAAAAGAATCCTAACTGATAGATTGAGCAAGTCACTCGCTATTCACTCAGTTAATCCATAGCTTTAAATCTAGTCACTAGATTTAAATTTTTATAAAAGTTACTTAAAGATTATTTAATAGTCATAATATTTGTAAAACATGGTAGAAATGCTGTGAGATGATAATTACAGTTATAATTATAGGATAGAAGAATTCCTTGTTTGAATGCATTCGCATATCATGCGTTTCATGATCTCGTCCTCTGCACTCAGCACTGTGCCCTCTCACAAGATCATCACAGGCGAGTGACAAATTATCAGATACAAAAATACACTATGAGTCAGTGGAACGTGCCAGGCTTCAAGGAAGACAAACATGCTGCTGGCCCACGCGGAGGGACGAAGGGCTAGAGGGACACTGGGACAGGTTTTCAAACCAGGCAAGTGGAGACGAGATCAGAAAGAAAAAGCGTCTTGTGCAAAGGCCCTGGGGTGAGAAACACTGTGTGGCCAGAGCATGGGCTCAGGTGGAGGGAATGACGTTTGTCCTAAGTTTAGCAAAGGGGCCACTGAAGCGTGAAGCTGCGGACAACAGGGACACGCTTGCATTGGAGAAAGCGCTCCTGGCAGCAGGGTGCACAGCAGAGGAGAGTCCTGGGAAGGTGGACACAGAGTCAGGGAGACAACCCTGTGACAACCTTGCGGGCAGGACAGTGTCCTCATGAAGCGCAAACCGCAGTGGCCACTGTGGTGGAGAGCGAGAGGCTGAGGTGGGTGGTGATGCTGGCAGCAGAACTTGCCAGAGACCCACGGGCTGCGGGGGAGGAAGCAGGGCAGTGTTTCCAGGGCAGGTCCTCACGTCCTCAGGCGCCATCTCCGAGTTCCTCCCCCTCCTTCCTCATCCCTTCCATTTTACCACCTTGAAACCAAAATCGCTGAGTCTTTACCTAGTACACTCAGATAGTTCCCTGTAAATCCACGACTTGCAAAACTGTCAGGTTTTATTCCAACGTGACCACAAACGTGGAATAACAAAGATACCTACCTGTAAATTACATGAGATGAGAAAATAACACGTTAATTCTAAAGACGGAATTTCATTTGCAAATGTTTTAGGAGGCAGAGTCTCACTCTGTCCCCCAGGCTGGAGTGCAGTGGTGCAATCTCAGCTCACTGCAACCTCCTCCTCCTGTCAGTCTCCTGCGTCAGCCTCCTAAGCAGCTGGGACTATAGGCGAGTGCCATCATCCCCAGATAATTCTTGTATTTTTAGCAGAGATGGGGTTTTGCCATGTTGACCAGGCTGGTCTCGAACTCCTGACCTCAAATGATCTGCCCACCTCAGCCTCTCAAAGTGCTGGAGTTACAGCTGTGAGCCACTACACTCGGCCTTCATTTGCAAAATTATTAATTGTTTGGTATAGTTTCACACCATAAATACCTCACATCCTTAAAAACCTATAAAAAAGCTAATTTTCAAGAACTAGAACAATTTTTAAAATATGAAGCAAATGAGACCACAATGTAAACAAGACCTGTGACAACAGAGCCAACGGTAGCATGTGAGGCCGACGGTGTGGGGCG
>CM052651.1:152410117-152477340 GCA_028533165.1 Leontopithecus rosalia
GGCGTGCTTGGTGTATTCATGTGAGACCGACGGTGTGGGGCGTGCTTGGTCATATGCATGTGAGACCCACGGTGTGGGGCGTGCTTGGTGTATTCATGTGAGACCGACGGTGTGGGGCGTGCTTAGTCGCATTCATGTGAAACCGATGGTGTGGGGCGTGCTTGGTCGTATGCATGTCGACTGTGTGGGGCGTGCTTAGTCGCATTCATGTTGGTGACTCACTAATAATCATTAATTACTTCTCTCCCATGCGCACCTTGGCAGGCAGGAGTTGGAGAGAAAGCACAGCGGGAGGCAGTGTCAATCGTCAGCCCAGGTCGTCTGCACATCTACAGTCCTGCTGCTGTGGGCTGTGCTGAGCCTGGGAACCGGCACAGGGCACAGCAGGGACTCCTGCCCCAGCGAGTGCTGCAGTCTCTGAGGTAGCACAGACAAGCCAGGGTGCCTCCTCTCCCAGGCAGGAAGGGCTTTAGAGGGGGGAGAGAGCCCCAAGACGTCCCCCAGAGGAGCCCTTGGTCTAGCAGGTGACCACTACATTCACAGGTGACCATGAGCGAGCTCCAGCCGGATAAACGAGGACAGGCGAGGGCATTCTGTTGGAGCTCAGGCTAAAGGCCAGCGAGAGCCTGGTCCTGAGGAGGTCCATTTGGCTGCTGTGAGGGTGTGGAGGGGGCACAGGGCAGAGGAGGGGTGCTGGGTCAGGTGGTAGAGAGCCCCATGGAGTTTACCCCTGAAGAGGAGGAAGAGCCCAGGAGGCTTTGGCAGGAGGATGCCAGGAGCACCTCCTGGGCTTGTCTGGTGAAGGGTGTCTCAAATCTGACCCTGTTCACCTACTGTGCCCACCCAGGACAAGCCACCATCCCCACCCTGGGGAGAAGGCTGTGTCCACCTCAGGGGGTGACCTGGACGTGTCCAGCAAAGGGTGTCTCAAATCTGACCCAATCATCTACTATGTCCACCCCAGGACAAGCCACCACCCCCACTCTAGACCAGGGTGGTCACCTGCTAGCTTGCCCGCCCGTGGCCGTTCCACCCAAATCCAAATCCAAATCCAATCCTCCACTTCTCTGCCAGGCTTCTTACTGTCTTGACAGGAAAGTATAATTAAACCCAAACGTCTCATCCTGCCTATACTGCCTCTTCCACAAAGGCCCTGGGTCTCACCCCCCTGTCCCACCCTGCCCCACGCTGCTCCTGGGCTCCACCAGCCTGGCCTCCCTTTCATTCCTAGAACCACCAAGGCCATCCCACCTCCAGCCTTGGTATCTTTTTAAATTGGCATATTGCTCCTCCCTCTGCCCGGGCCCCTGTTCCGCCACCTCTCAAGCTTTGGCTTCCAGCTTGAATGAGCACCTCCCTGCAGAGACCTTTCTGGATAGCCCATCTAACAGGGGGCCTCTCTCCTGACTCTCCAGGGCACCTCACACTGATCTTCTTTACAGAACTTCTGATAGTATGTGATTCTTCTTCCTTTTCTCCTCCTCCACACCTCTCTCCTTCTTCCCTTCCTCCTCCTCCATCTTCTGCCTTTGTCTTCTTCACCTTTTAAATGCTTGTCTCCAGCAATCACAGTATAAGGCCCTAAAGGACAGGAACTCAACATCCCCAGAGGCTTTGGTGACACAGAGCCCTCAGAGCAGTCATTCAAATGGATATCTGCTGCCCTTGTTAAATAAGCAGATTGAGGATGAGGCCAGGAGAACGGCAGGGTGTGGCCAAGGGAAGTGGATGAACTCCAGGGTTAAATTTAGAACAAACAGGATTTCAGGATTGATCGTTTGGAAGGAAGGTTTCTACCAACTCCCTGAGATACACTCAGTTTGCAAATTTCAAGGACAAACAGCTATATGCCAATTTAAAAAGATACCAAGAGGCTGTTCCACAACTCTGGCGCTGCCCAGGTCTCTGAGAACGCAGGAGGGCCTGGAGGGTGAAGGAGGGGAGCGTGGAGGGAGGAAATCCGGCAGCATCTGTGCTGAGAGCACCCTTTCTCTCCTTTCTACCACCCAAAGTGCCGGGGAGGTGCCGCCTATATTGTTCCAGCCCAGGAGGGCTGACTTTGTGGGGCCCCTTGGGGAGTGCTGATGTGCCGGGACCAGGTGGCTGAGGTCTGGCACCCACTGGGACCATCTGGAGGGAACGCAAGGACGGCAGAGAGGCTGTGTGCTGGCCGACCCTGTCCGCGCAAAGCTTGTTGGCCACGGACACACCAGTGCTTCCTACAGGCCAGGCCTGGGCCAAGGAGGGGCCATGTGAAGTCCTCAGAGACGCTGCCTGGAGCGGCGCTAACAGGAACCTCCAGGAAAGAAGGGTCAGGCGGGGGAAGAGAGGGGAGCAGTCAAAGCCCATTCCCTCCTCTTCCTGGCTCCCGGCCCTGGCCCTGAGAGGAACAATGATCAGGTGGCAGGTGGGGAGAGAGGGTGGTAGGGGACACATGAGATGGGAGAAGCCAGCAAGCTCAGACTGTAGGCTGCCTGCGCAGGTCAATGAAAGGGCCCCATCGTGAAGACCGAAAATACTAACCAAGCACTCAGAACTTCAAGTCAGTGTGGGCTGTCTGTTGTCCAAGAGTGGAAAGAAAACCTGTGGAAAGTGACACTGGAGAAGGGGGCATTTGTCCCACTGGGAGACATTGAAACGTGTTTTGACCCAATCTCAAGCCAGGTTTGTTCAAGTCAATAAGATGAGTAAGCAGAGGCAGGAACCGAGAAGTGGGTCCAGGTTTGCAGCATGCGACCCTGTGTCCCAGCCATGGGGGCTGCAGAGGACAGAGCCTGCCCCCCAAAAGTGGGAGTCCAGCAGGGCGCTGCACTTGGCCTGAGGTAGACCCCATAACCCTCTGGATGAGGAATCACGGTCGAACGCTGGCACGAAGCAGGGTCCAGTCGCATGAGAAATCCCCTGGGATTTGTGGCCGCAGCCAGCCTTTGCACAGGGGCATGACCTCAGCTCACCGCCCATGTGAACACAGCAGCACCAGCTCCAGCTGACAATTTAAAGTGTCTTGCGTTGCTATTGCCCTGGGTGCCTAGCAGAAACAATCACAGATGCTTTCTAGAGGAATCTGTATTAAAGCCAGCTCCAAAGAATTCCTCAGACACAGCTCCGAGGGGCACAAGCTCACAATGGCTGTGCGTGAAATCCACAAGAACGCTGAAGTCAGGAGCACAGCCGCAAGACAGCCCACCGCAGACTCGACTGTGAGCAGGCTCTGGCCGCTGGACCAGCAGGGCAGAGCAGTGAATGTCAGATCAGATCAGCTTAAGGAAATAAAAGCAAGAAATGAAAGTACGATTAAAGACAAGAGACTCAAAGTGACCAAGTAGATATAAAAATGAACAACATCATTCCCATCGAAAGATGGAGTACTTCACCTGAGTTACACATAGCTGAGCACATGGACTGTTTGTTAGAGAGTAAGTTAGATGTAGCTGGCGACAGGTGAAAGACGGATCTAAAAGCAAGCACGGTACCGGGAACTCGCGATGGAATGTACACTGGGAAGTAAAATGTCTTGAATTAAATTTCTACCCGCTGTGCAGATCACATGCCCTGACTTTGGCTGATATTCTCTGAGTCTCTACAACAGCGGCTCTGGGCGGTGGAGGACGGGTCCCCAGTGCTAGAGACATTTTTCGTTGTCGCAGCTGGGTGGGCGCTGCTGAACACTCTACACAGTACAGGAAAGGCTCAGGACCAAGAGGTGTCCATCAAAAATGTCACTAGTCTCTGTTCCTTTTGCTCAGTTTGTCTGGGAGCCTAAAATGACTGAAAAAATGAAGCCTGTTTTTTTTAAACTGTGGATGGTGAGGTTGAAAAAGCTCACTCTAGGATGAAGAGGGAGGAACAAGAGGGAAAAAACCCTTTTCTCACTAGGTCATCACCTACGAAAACAGCAATTTCATGCAGTTAAACCAGTACGTGGAAGCGCTTTGTAAATTGTAAGGTGCTCAACAGAGTTACTCAGAAATCGTAGCGTTGCACACACAGGAAAGTAATGAACGGGAAGAGAGTCGACTCCCAAATATGAGAATTCTTATCTGAAAACTCCCCTGTTAAACTATGTGTCTCATGCAAGGCATGACCACGTGCCCCGCTGCCCAAAGCAGAACGTAAGACTTACCATGAACTCTGGACACATCTCTATTCCGACATCTCTAGTTGCTGAGATTCATCAACTGTGCCTTCTAAATGTTTTCCCCGTCTTGCCTTCTTTCCAACCCTGCCCTCCATAACACGGCGTGGGCCCTCCTCAGCTCTTGCCAGAAAATAGTAATTACTGGCTAGAGGCTTTCCCTACAATGCCCACTGCGGTCCCGCCACCAGCCTGATCCTTCTAGAATCCAATCTGGTTCAATCCTCAGGGCATGCATAGTTCCAGAGCTGGGAAGCCCCAGGCTACAGCAGTCTGTTCTTCCTGGCCAGGCCTTCTTCCACCTTCCCCCGGGGCGCAGTCTCTGTTCCTGCCCCGCTGACTTGCTCCTGAGAAGATGAACTCTGGTGTCCCCGTGACATCGTTCATGCAGTGGCCATGGCTGTCCTTCCTGCCCACTCTGCATCTGCCCACTGACCACGTCTCCTTCCATCATCTTCCAGACCCAGCATTGCTCCAGGGAGCCACCAAGATCCCGCCACCCTGCAGGCCATGTTGGGGTGTCTCCTGGGCACCTCTAGTTTGCTCACTGTGCTGTATTACAACTTTGGGTTCCCCTTTCTCTCCTACCAATGCTAAAATTCTTCAGAGAAGCAACTGTCTGTAGCATTCCATGCTTGTGTGGAAACAGATGTTACCAGGATTATTTTCAGTGGTTTACTGATTAAGAACTTTGGTCTACATTATTATTTCTGTGACATATTTATCTATGAAACATAGAGTGAACCCCCTTATGCAGTGGAGATGCTAAGGGTCTAGGAGGTCAACCCAGAAATAAGGGACTTTCCCAGCCTATACATGAATTATAGAGGAATTCAAAAGGAAGGGAGTTAGCAGGAAAGAGGAAGCAGGTTACAACTATGTCAGGAAGGAGTTCTTAAAAAGGAAAAAAAAACCCTCATCATAGAAAAATTTCTCTAAATCTGGCAGGGGTACAAAGGAGAACATAAAATCCTTGCTAGATTTTTTTAGCAAGAAATTTTCATTGTTTAAAAATATTTCACAAACACCTATAGTATTTAGGCACTAAATACCTCTACTAGAGATGAGAACTAGATGAACACATAAAAGCCCTACGTGGGAACTCAGAACAGCAGGTGTGGCAGCTCTGGGAAAGGAGCACCTTGTCCCGCCACCTCCCCTCCCCTCGTCAGGAGAACTTAGGAGGACGCTGGGGCTGGGAGGCGGCACCACCCTTCCCCGCTCCACTGTGCTCTTTCCCGTTCTCAGCAACCTGCTGGGTCACGTATGTAGAGCGAGCCTTCCTGGAACGCTTGAGAATGCTGATCCGAGAGTAAGTAGGTGGTCCGATAGTGAGGAGTTGGTCCAATAGTGAGCAGGGAAGAATAAAGGCAGGCAAAAAATGAGGATAAGGAGGTATTCTGAGGGCAAACACTGTTATGAGCAGTGTCTGTCCTGCAGTCTTATGTGAGTTTCAGCATCTAGACCAGGGGTTCAGTGGGGATCTGCATACAACACTGGGGGCCAAGCAGGGTGTGGGGTCGGATCAGAGTCAGCAGTCCCTTAGAGCAGACTCGAGCGCGTGACTGTGGAAAAACCTCACTGCGAAGGAGGAGGCTTACCTATTCAGGTGGGAGTGCAGAAAAGAGCAAGAGGTGAAAACTGCCTCTCAGATTTCTGCAGCTCACACTGAAGCCAGTTGGAAGCCAAAACCCTCACTACTAGTGCTGCCTGAAAAACTCCAATCCAAACATTTAGTTTTTTGGAGGTTCCAGATCAGTAGCACACTGAGGATCAGGCAGAGGCAATGTAAGTACTCTCTGGAAGAACATGCTTTAAACATGTCTCAGAGTTTAAACAGGAAATTCTAAGGGACATGAGCTCACAAACATAAATCTCTAAATAATCATGGATATGAACTGTGAGCAAGAGTCAATAGAGACAACAAACTCCAAAACCAGACCTGTGTAGGTGGCAAAGGTTAGGAATTTGTATAAATAATATATGTGTGTTTAATAGATTTGAAAAACAGCAAGGAAGGTTGAAGCATTATAAGAAAACTAGATTATAAAATGACCAAGCAGATTTGTAAAAAAAAGTAAAACTTTTAAACTGAAACTATAATTTAAATAAAAAATTCAATAGATCGGCTGGGTGTGGTGGCTCACACTTGTAATTCCTGCACTTTGGGAAGCCGAAGTGGGTGGATCACTTGAGGTCAGGAGTTTGAGACTAGCCTGGCCAACATGGCAAAACCCCTTCTCTACTAAAAATACAAAAATTAGCTGTTGTGGGGGTACACGTCTGTAATCTCAGCTACACGGAGGACTGAGGCAGGAGAATTGCTTGAAACTGGGAGGCAGAGGTTGCAGTTCATGCCACTGGACTCCAGCCTGGGCAACAGAGTGAGACTCTGTCTCAAAAAAAGAAAAAAGCCAAATATTCAATAGCTCGATTAAACAGCAGTTTAGACAAAGTCCAAGAAAGAGTTAGTAAAGGAGAGGTAGAATTTGACGGTAATTGAGAGAAAGACAGAAATACAGGAAACATGAAAGGGGGTTAAGAAATGTGGAAGACAGAGGAGAAAAATTCAGCCTCTGACTCTTAGAACAAGACAGAAGAAACAAAGAAAAATAGAAAAGCACTATTCAAAGAGGTGAGGCGATAATGCAGCCTTTTTCAGACTAGATAAAATACACCAATCTTTATATTTATAAAGACCCCCAAAATCTCCAGGAGGATTTCATGAAAAGAAAACTATACCTAAATACATCATATTAAATATGCAGAATACAAAAAACAAACAAACAAGAAATCTCTCCAGAGCCACCAGAAGAAAAGACAAATTTTCTACAAATGAATGTTAATTATCGTCAGCTACCATCTCAACAGCAATATTGGAAGCTGAGAGAGTGAAATAATATATGCAATGTGCTAAGAGAAAATAACTTTAACCTTGAATTCTCTGTCCAACAAATAAAATCTTTCATAAACAAGGGCAAAACAAAGACATTTCCAAGTAAACCACTGGAGAAAATTCACTACCAATGAAATTGTATGGGCAAAGCTAGACACACACGGGCTGCATAAAAATAAAAACAAACCATTTGTGTATTGCATGATTTGTGGACTTAAGTTGGAATTGAGGTCTTGATTTTAAAAATAGCATATACAGGATATTGATCAGTTAAAACCTTCTAATGTTTTCATATTTTTCTGAAGATAAAGAGGTTTGATTACCTTTAGACAAAAATTTAATAGATTGGTCAAACATACATGCTAAAGTTAAGCATACATGCTAAGTTTCTAAAGCCATTAATAAAAAGAATATAAATCCAACGTATAATTGCCAAACTAATGGAGGGCAAAGTACAGAACAAGAAAAAAATTTCAAATGATCATAAAAAAGCAGGAAAAAAGAAACTTGGAAAAAGTAGGATAAGTGAAAAACAACTGTTGGGAATGGCCACCGCCATGGGCCCTGAGTGTCACTGCGCCTTCTTGCTGAGTATGTGAAGAATGTCAGCGCTGGCCACTGCTAAGCCAGGCCATTGCTCAGCAGCATGTTTGCCGTGAGCAGCCTTGGGAAATGAGGCAATGTTTTCCTCTAAGACAAAACAGCCTTGCTGACCACTTGTTAAAAAACACCAGCGCAGCTTTCCTCAACTGAGACGCAGTTTTACTGTGAACATAGAATCCATCTAGGCCCCCACAGGACATGGGGGGCAAAAGCGTCCCACGCAAATATGATGCTCATGCCATTTTCTGTTCCTTGAATTAAAATGTCCTTTATCTCTGATCTTCCAATATCCACAAACTCTTTCAGTAGCTAGTACTAGGATAATCAGTAATTTATAGGTGAGGCAGAATAAAATCCTAGACCGTATGCAACCTAATAGATAAATCAAAATATATCAAAAAATAAAATCAATGCCAATGAGCTAAACTCTCTAGTTAAAAGACAAAGAGTGCCAAATTGGTTTGCAATACATTTCGTTATAGAAAAGCATACATAACAAGAGACATAAAAAGTTTCAAATAAAATGATGGAAATAGATACATCATGCAAATAGTAATGAAAAGTAGTATTAATATCATACATAGGATACCAAAAGCATTCATAGATATAGAAAAAGCACTACATATTGCTGAAAGTTTCAATTCACCAGGAAGATACAATAGTTCTAAGTTTACATGCATCAAATAACACAGCTTCAGAATGGATTAACCAAAAATGACAAAACCAAAAGGAGAAATTGACCAATCCATTATTATTTAGACGAGTTTTCATCTCTATGAGTGTCTCGGGCCATTGTACATCTTGCTGCTCTCATCTGGACAATGTAGTACCTGCCTTTGCTCTTGTTCACCAAGATCAACACTGAATCCTCCTTCCGTTCTGACCTCCAGTATCAGTCCTTCAAGGATGTGCTCTGTGACCGACCCCCAGACTCAGTCAGGTGCCCTGGTAGATGCTCTCAAGGTACCAGGAATTTCTTAGATGGAAATACTCACTTAGGTGTATGTGTGTGAGCATTTAATTCATGCTTTTATTAGACCTGCCCAGTGAGGGCAGGAATTGTGTCTCCTTTGCAAACCACTATACACAGTGCCTGTTACTGATGGCTGGACCACTTAGAACAAACATTTGCTGAATGGATAGATGAGCGAAAGCAGTCACTGGACTGGCAGCCAGACGGCCACTACTGCGTTTTTGACATGTACTTTGTGCCACAGGATGGAAATGCAGAGTGAGAATTAACATGTGACAATCAGCTCCCTCTCCCTCTTCTCTCCCTCCCTTTCCTCTTTTTAAGCCAGTAATTAGCACATAACCTTGGGCAACTGAGGCAATAAGTCAGTAACTCTAAATACTATTTTTAGATTTGCTAAGAGCATGCAACATGTACTATTCAAAAAGGAAAAGAAAGGGAATTATCTAGTAGGGCACAGATGTTATATTCACAATGGAACATCCTGAAGTTCAACACGGGGAAAAGCCCACATTTCTTGGAATCAATGTACGGCCCATTTACTGTGCCTGCTCCCCCAGGCCATGACATCACTTCTTCCAGTTATTCTTTTGATTACATGTCCTTCCGGGAACAACTGGCTGGAGATTCTGGTGACTTTTCAGGAAGTTTGAGGCTCCAATCCTATCACCATTTTCCAGGAGCAACTGCTTTAGCTAAACCTCCCAGTCTTCTCAGGGAAGGAGCTGACTTAAGTTGCAAACATGAAGGTATATTGCAAATGTGTTTGGCTTAGATGTATTTTAAATAAGGGCACACACACACACATACACACACACACGAGAAATGACAGCCTAGGAATTTGTGATGTCCGTGTAATATTAACATAATGAGTGCCGTGGCTTACTTCATCCCGCAAGAAGACACCTTGAAGTCCTAACCCCTAGTACCTGTAAACATGACCTCCTTTGGAAATAGGGTCTTTGCAAATGAAATCAAGCTAAGATGAAGTCATAATTAGAGGAGGGTGGCTCTAAATCCAATACGACTGTTATCTTTATAAGGAGAGAAACACACACACAGAGGAGTGCCTCATGGAGGAGGAGAGAGAGATTGCAGGAGGCATCTCCAAACTAAGGAACGCCAAGGATTGCCGGCAACACCAGAAGCCGGAAAGAAGCGTGAATCAGATTCTTCCCTACAGCCTTTAGAGGGAGTGAGGCACTGCCCACCCCTGATTTTGGAGTTCTGGTTTCCAGAACTCGGGAGGACAAATTCCTATTGTTTAAAGCTGTCCAGTTAGTAATGCTCTCTTATGGCAGACCTAGAAAATGAACCAAACTACTTCGACGTCCTTTAAAGCTAGTTCTGAAACCTCCTATTTGAAAACGTAACAAGACGCATAATAGCATCTGGAAGTATTTACCTTTCAATATGAAGAACAGCCGTGGGTATTCTTCAGGCTGCCGGTAAGACAAATTACGGAGCTGGAATCAGAGCCACAATGTTCGTTTCTGAATTAGCAATCGTGTGGGGAAAACTGCTTAAGTAAAAGAACTCTGAGAAGGGAGTCAGAACACGTGGGTTAGAGTTCCCTTTCGGCCGCTTTCTACATATTTCCACTAAGTGCTGGTCCACCCTGTTCTTTTGCCCGTCACAAACTCTCTGCCTCCCCTCCTCTCTCTTCAACCTGCTGACCTCTGTCCCTCCCCTAGCCTCAGCTCAGACTCCACTCCTGGGAGGCCTGCCCTGGCTCCTAGGCTGGGGTACAGGACCTCCTGGAGGCAGCCCTGCCATCCTCATGGGAATGTGCCCCCTGTTCTCTGGATCTACCTGGAGATGGGGGGTGCTCCAGGAAGTCTGGCCCCTGCCCATGATAGTCTTTGTTGTACACACACAGTTCTTGGCACATAACAATTCATTTTTAGCTCTAAATAAATAAATGATGAAATCAACAATAGCATTAACTTTGCCATAGTTTTGCAAACTCAAATTATGGTTTACATTGTGTCAACATTTCAACTTGGCCCTGTCTGGAGAAGCTTGACTGTCAGAAGGTGAACTAAAGGATAAAAAGACAGTGTGTGTGCCCCTTGAAGCTGCCTAAGCAGGCCTGGGTCTGTAATTCCATTAGAACAGAACATTTGCTTCTAAGGCTGGTCCTCTGTGCAATTAGAGTTGTTGTGGTGGTCAGGTTGTAAATTGGAGTGGATCGCCCCTACTGTTAGGGAATTGAGCTGTAGGAATTGAGAAATTTGCCGTGGTTCCCGAGTGCTGAACCCACAACCTGTGGGTGGCTTAGTTTTCTTAACCTTAGTGCTCATCTCGGTTGATAAAAGGGCATCTATGTTAGTCTTCCAGATCACGTGGAGTCTCTCAATCAGTTCCACATGGACTGGCCTCCGACACCCTGGCTGTGGAACAGAAGTGGCTGGGAGAGGAAAGTGTGGACACAGGCAGCAGGGAGGCCCCCTGGACCCACACGGTCATTGCCCCGAGGGCCATACCTGCCAAGAGGCCCTGAAAGAGGAAAAACACAACCCAGCCAAGACGGTGACTGGACAAGCTGGTCGGTGACACTGAAGCTACAGGCTAAGTCCTGGTTCACAGAGGAGCCAGCCGGGGTCAGGCTGGAGTCTGCTTTCATTCATGACATTGCATCTGTGCAGAGGTTGCTCTCCACTGGGAAGACCTGTTCCAGGCTTGTGCCTCTGCTGGAGCCCCTGACATGCGCCTTCCTGGAGTCACCCAAGCCCCAGACTGGCCCTTCTGGGCCACGGTGCAGCTCTCAGGGACCTTCCTTGTTTTACCAGGGGGCTCCTCACCGGTGCTTACCCTGAAGAAGTGACCCCCTAATGCCCCTCCAGCTCCTATGATCCTTGACCCCTACCAAACACACCCTTTTGTCCTCATGCCTTTTGACTGTCCTTTGAGATCTCAGATGCAGGCATCCCCCGCTCCATTCTAACTCAGGACTCAGCCCCTTTCTCTCACCAGCAAGCTCTCCTGCTTCTCAGGCTGTGGTGGTGGGTGGGCCTCCGTGCAGGCTGCTCCCTTGGGTGCCTTCGACTGCCACTCCTCCCTCAGCTCCTCACACTCCTGCTCCATCCTGTCCCCAGGTTGACACCCAGCCCTCCAGACCTCCCACCCCAGCTCAGAGCCACAAGTCTCGAAGCCTCTGGGGATGTCCTCCAGACACTGCCAGGGAAGAACTAACTCATGCCACAAATATGAGTGCCCAGTATGTGCCAGAAACCATTCCAAGTCATGCGAGTTCCCCCAGTTCACCATCTTTTTACCCCAGTGTTCTTTATTTTTTTTTTTTTTACTCTAAATCTCTGTGGTCACTGTGACCACAGTTCTTCAGATCATCCTGATTTCTCCCCTTTCACGGACCAACTAGCCCAGCCCCTTCACACTTTGCGTCCTATGCGTTTAATCGCTGTGTCACCACATGCTTGCCTCCTCCACACGGCCACAATGGCCCCGAGGCTGGGCTTCATCTCTTCCTGCCGATTAGTGCAGTTCTCTGCTCGTGAGAGTGGGGGCCCCCAGGATTCCTCCAGGATTCCTCCCCAATCTGTCTGTACCGCTGTTCAGATGTGTTTTAAAAGTCAAGTCTGGTCAAGCCCTTCCCTAGTCTAAGACATCAATAATTTCCTGTACTTCTAAGGATAAAGTTCACATGTCTTAGCTGACCACGCAAGGTCCTACATGCCCGTTCCACTGATTTCCATACCGCTCCCTAACGGGAACACTTTACTATTGCTCTTACTATAAATTGTCAAAATGTAGCACATTTGAAAAACAGCCCCTCCATCTAGCCAGTTTCCTCTCATCCTTTGAAACTTGGCTTAAGTTTCTCTAGGGGGTTTCTTATACACACACGACACACACACCTGCACATACACTCACACACACACGCACACACATACGCACATCTTCACACACACACATGCTCATACACACATGCACATAAATGCACATACACACATGCATTCACATAGGCACATGCTCACACACATACATGCACATACACACATGCTCATACACACATGCACATAAATGCATACACACATGCACACATATACGCACATCTTCATACACACACATGCATGCACATACACACAGGCACACACACAGGCACAAATGCTCAAATACACGTACATGCACATGCACACACACACACTCACACATGCACACACATACATCTTCACAGACACATGCTCACATACATGCTCATACACACATGTACATAAATGCACATACACATGCATTAACATGCACGTGCTCACACACATGCATGCACACACACACATGCACATAAACGCATACACACATGCACACACATACGCACATCTTCATACACACACATGCTCACACAATGTATGCACATACACACATGATCATACACACAGGCACACACAAATGCTCAAATACACGTACATGCACATGCACACACACATACATGCACATTCACACATGCACACATACATGCACACACACATCTTCACAGACACATGCTCACATACATGCTCACACACATGTACATAAATGCACATACACACATGCATTCACATGCACGTGCTCACACACACATGCATGCATACACACATGCTCATACATACATGCAAGCACATACGCACATCTTCATACACACACGTGCTCACACAATGTATGCACACACATGCTCACACAGGCACACACAAATGTTCATACAAATACACGTACACGCACATGCATGCACACATGCCTATATCCACATGCACACACACACATCTTCACAGACATGCTCACACACATGCTCATACACACATGCACATAAATGCACATACACACATGCACTCACATATGCACATGCTCACACACATGCTCATACACACGGGCACACCCAAATGTTCAAATACACGTACATGCACATGCACGCACACGTCTATATCCACATGCACACACACATACATGCATACACACTCACACATGCACACACACACATCTTCAGACACATGCTCACACAATGCTTATACACACATGCACTCACATATGCACATGCTCGCACACACATGCTCATACACACGGGCACACACAAATGCTCATACAAATACACATACATGCACATGCACACACACATGCCTATATCCACATGCACACACATACATGCACTCACACATGCACACACATACGCACATCTTCACACACATGTATGCACATACACACATGCTCATACACACAGGCACACACAAATGTTCATACAAATACATGTACACGCACATGCACGCACACATGCCTATATCCACATGCACACACATACATGCACACACACATGCACACACACATCTTCACAGACACATGCTCACACACATGCTCATACACACATGCACATAAATGCACATACACACATGCACTCACATATGCACATGCTCACACACACATGCTCATACACACGGGCACACCCAAATGCTCATACAAATACACGTACATGCACATGCATGCACACATGTCTATATCCACATGCGCACACACACACATGCACATGCGTCTCCTCACTGCCTGATTTTCATCCTCTTTTTCTGAGGGCCTGGAGAACACTGTACACACCTCTGTCTTACCATCCACAACTGCTGCACAGTCAATTTGCTTTTGTACCCATGACTAGTCAAGAACTACTTGAGAGCAGAAGCCACGTCTCATTTGACAAACAGGCAGCTGGCAGGGGGATGGGACAGACAAACGTTTCTGGATTGAACAAGTGGGTGAGTTTGTGTATTCCTGAACGCCTCGCCATTTTAATATTTTCACCTACCACCACCACGTGCTGACTTCTAAATCTCTGTTTCCAGCTCTGCCCTCATTCACTAGCTAGAGTCTCCTGTTTCCGGCTCTCTGCGGCCAGCTCCATCTGCACATCTCTCCAATCTGTAGGACAGTGTTTACTCCGGTGTCTGCATCTTGTCCTGAGGTTCTGAACTTTGGGATGGCACCGACCATCTGCCACCACCAGACTCAAAACACGGGTGGCTGGCACAGGAAGCATCTTACTCTGTCTCTCCTCACACCCCTTAGGCATTCCACCATCACCAAGGCCTGTGGAATCCATCTTGCTCCATCTCACAAACTCACCTGTCTCTCTAAGGCCACTGGCACCTATGCCAGCCCTACTAGTGGGCTCCTTCCTTCGCCCCTCCTCCAGTCTAGTCAATATGTCACTGACAGATTATCGCTCTCCACTGCTCTGCCCTTCGGTCATCTTTACCACACAATGTGACTCAATAATTCAAGCTGCCATTCTAAACATGGCCTCATTTGTCACGTGGGTCTCAAGCTTTTCTCGCACCACCTAGAGTCTGCTCCGCACCCAACCCAGCAGGACCAGGCAGCATTTTCACATCCACCCCTCATGTTCCTGCCCCTGCCCCTGTCTGCGCTCCCACCCACCCTCCTGTCTTCCTTCCTCTTAGACCGTCTAGCCATCTTTTAAGTCCAAACTCAAATAGGACCCTGTGTCCATGCATTTCCTCATTTCCCATTAGGATAAAACTTATTTCTCCTATGAAACTATGAGCACATTTATTTAGTTGACTGTAATATTTTAACTTTGTTCTAACTAGAATCTGTTTCTGTGTTATCCTCCCTGTTAAATCCTATGCTACATATTGTAATTCACAACGAAACAAATGAGCACAGTGCTGAGGGAGTCTTCCTCATGACATATAAATTTCCAGATTTTTAAGGAATTCGAGCCTAATGACATCCTATCTGACATTTCTGAGGCCAACGGTCTTTTAGGGTAATGAAGAATTATTATCATAATAAATCTTTGGGAATGATACCTTACTCGTCCATGCAACCTCCACTTCCAGGCCAATGTCTTGCATGCAGGAGGTGCTCAATGAAAGACTATGCAATGGGATGAGATTGTAGCCCCAGCAAGCTGAAGACAAACAGGGACTCCCGGTTCCACATCAAGCAGGTGAGCTCGTGTGCACGTCAAAGCTGAGACCGTGGTGGCTTCCTTGGAAAGCATGTAGAACCCCACATAATTGTTTTGCTACCGGACTGCCGGGCTGTCTTTCTGCTAACTCATTACCAGAGGTTGAAAGGGCTCACCAGCCAGACTCCAGAACTGCATGTGCAACATGATCTCAATAGGGAGTGGGTCATCGTGGAGGGTAGAGGGAGTCGCTGAGTTAGTCTTATGAAAACAAATCTTTATTACCTTTAAAAGAACACTGGGCTCAGAAATATCAGATAGGGTGACATTAAGCTCATATTTCTTAAAACCCTGGACTTTTATATACCATGAGGAAGCTTCCCTCAGGACGAGGCTCATTCATTTTGTTGGAAATTACAAAAGGATGCACAATTAACTTGCGCCACGAGATGCGGAGCCACAGCCTCTCTCCACTGCAGGGGTGAGATAAGCCCTCCCCTGGGTTTCTATTTTGGGTCTCCCACAGGAAGTCTTTCATCACCACGTTCTTATTCATAGACACTGAAACAATACTAGCATTCAATTTCCGCCAGGAACTGGGGTAGCAAGAAGACGGGGCATTCTACAACTGTCCAGAGGCGGGAGGGAGGGGGGCTCCATGTTCAACGTTCTCTTTTCACGGCCATCACTGTAGTGTCAGGAAATGATGATGACCGTTCAGGCTGTGTCCTGCCTTCATAGGGCTGACCAGTGGCGCCCATATACTTGCAGGGTTGTGTGTGAGGGTGAACTGAATCAGGCTCTCCTAAATAGATGGCCCTCTACTGACTCAGGAACACTCAGATCGCTGGCTCACGCTGACTCGGTTCTCTCTGTCTCCAGTCCTGGCTGAAATGCTAAGTGAGTTTTGACTTCTGGAGCCATCTGTAAGAAAGGCTCTTCTTGGAACCCTGGAGACTGCAGGACTCATTTGGGCAGCTGAGAGGGATTTGAGGTGGCTCAACAGAACCCAGGAGGTTCAAGGTCGTTGGGTTTAACATTTTGAACCTGAACATATGAATAGGTCATTTTTTAAAAACTTGTTTTCAGCACCTAAAATTATGGCCATGGACAGCTCCGGGCAAAGGTCCCCTGACTGCAGGGACCTGCCCCGTGATATGTCACGTTACCCAGATCCTGCCTTTGTAGCTGTGGAAGCCGGGCTGTCCACCAGAAAATGTCAGCGCCTTGCTCACATCACTCCAGTACGTGAAGATCAGAATTTAGATAAGAACCCAGATTTTTCCGCTTAAAATTGGTATTTTCTACTTTATCTCATAGTTATATCATATATATATATATATATATATATAATCTGGTAAAAAGAAGAACATATTCTCTACTTCTAGAGGCTCCATCTGCAAGCATTTGTACAATTCAGCAAGTACAGAAAAGTGTTGGATCATGTGGGCAGCAATTCAAAGATTTTTTTAACCAAATTATGCAATTATCTCAATGCACAGGATTATGTAAGAGTATCTAAATAACAGGTTATTACCAGCAATAAAATCAAGATCTGCCGTTGATTGGTTTTTTCTGTATTTCTAAACTTGGCAATGGGTTTGTAATACCCACTGGGCCCTCTTGTTGCTTAGCTTAACATTTTTCAGAAGTGGACAATTCTTCACGGGAAGACAATGGAAATCCGAGGAAAGCTACGAAGGCGGTTATCAGAGAGAAAAATTTCTTTGAAGCACTTTAGCTGTCACTTTGAAATGTTAGTGACATCCTTTGGCAGTGATCACATGTGCCACATGCCACTAATCTTCTCTGGAATCCATAAAGATGACAGCAGCCTGTACACAGGATGCTTCAATCTGATGGCGATGGCATTTATGCAGTGATGTCTGGCTCGCGGGTACACATACAACACAGCCAACTCTTCTGTCTCACACCTCATCAGAGCTTTTCCTCTGCTCCCATTTGGAAAAGGCTGTCGCACCTGAGGGATCCACGTGTAAGCCTTTGCTCTTGTATGAGTTCAGGTGCGCACGCACCGGGGATGCACGCCGCTCTGTGCCTCCCAAGGGCTGACAGCATGCAGTCAGGATGAAGGAACGTCAGCCTTCCCCAAGACAGTTCTCAGTTCTGCCAAGCTTCCACTGGCCCTTCACTTACTTTTGCTACTAGACTTTCAGCACCACTGAGTGCTAGAAGAATTTAAGAATGTTAAAATAGATATGAGGAGAATACTGTTTTCTGAACATCTTCACATATGAAGAGTAAAAGTCAGAGGACAGAGTTTCAGATTATCTCACAGAAGAAAAGCACCTTCACATGACACGTGGCAAGAGCCTCTCGGGGCTATGATGTCTTCTCTTCCTTATTTGCTACTGTTTTCTTCAAGGCATCTCACCGAGAACTTGCTTCCATATGCATTTCACATTCCAGTGTTCTCTCCCAGTTCACAATTTTATTCAGAATCTTAAATTAACTGTCCTTGGGAAGTGTACAACTAATTTTACCCGAAGGATGGCTGCAGATACACAGTCTTCAACATAAGACAAATTAACCTGTCTTCCTTTCAATGTTTCCCTTGAGGAATTTGATCATTTGCCCTTAACTCTTTTCAGGGAACTTAGCAAAAACCACATGGAGGCTGTCTTCTCTATGGCGTGACCATGAACTGGACACCATTTCGTGACTTAATCATTAAGTTGTGTCCTATTTTTGCCCATAATGACCTTCATGTCCCTGAAAACCAGTGTGCACACCTGTCGGTGTCGGAGCACCCTCTGACCAGCTCGACTCTGAGCCCTTGTTGCTAAAATCCTGCCAAGTGGCCTGCTTGGATTCCCCAGCTAGAGGACAGCTGAGTCCTTAGTAATTTCAGACGGGGCCGAGACATCACGGAAGAGATGCTGGTAGTGGTGAATTGTACTGAGAGTTTCAAGCTCCATCTTAATCAGTGGAGAATAATGGACGCTTTTTTAAATTCAGCAGGCAAACATTATAATTAAACTCACATGTCATCAATATTCCATCAGGGCGCAACTCAGCTGCCTGTCTCCCTGCCTGGTGCCCTGGCTGGCTGGGCTGCCTTCATCATGCCGGGCCCGGCAGCAGGTGATTTGCCGGGCTGCCCGCAGTGGACACTGTGCCTTCCCAGGGTCGCCCTGGGCCGCAGGACCTGCCGCTAGGCACTGCCCATTAATCTATTTCTCTCTCCTAGTGACTTGCTGCTGTTGCTCAGATGGAGTCTCGTTCTATCTCCCAGGCTGGGGTGCGGTGGCATGATCTTGGCTCACTGCAACCTCCACCTCCTGGGTTCAAGCAATTCTCGTGTCTCCTCCCGAGTAGCAGGAATTAAAAGCAAGTGCCACCACACCTGGCTAATTTTGGTATTTTTAGTAGAGACAGGGTTTCACTATGTTGGCCAGGCTGGTCTTGAACTTCTGGTCTCATGTAATCTGCCCGCCTCGGCCTCCCAAAGTGTTAGGATTATAATTATGAGCCGCCCTGCCTGACCCTAATGACTTTTTTTAAGGAGGTAAATAATTCCCATTGACTTAACTCCTGCCTGAGATTTCGGTCCAGTCTAGCCGGGCCAACATAGTTACTGAATCAGACACAAGACGATGGGATCGGTACCACAATCAGCATTTAGAGAGGCTGCTCGGTGCTGGCATCAGTCACCTTCTCTTCCCAGAAAAGTACAGATGTCTCCCTGGCTTTCTTATTAATAACCAGAAATATAGCAGTCCAAGCTCTGCACATATTTTGTATCACTTGATAAAAATAGCTAATAGCATTCTATCTGTGACTCATGGTTTATATCATCAACTAAATGAATGGAAGAGAGAAAGGAATGCTACTAGAAATCCCATCTCAGTGGCACACAAACTCCAGCTAGGGCCCACCTGGTGAAAGAACAGCAGTAAGTGAAGTACCACAAATAAGGGAAACATTGGAGAACAGAGAAGAACTTCCAGAGGAAGAACTGGTTTCACAAAATGCAAATAAAACATGTTCATTAATACTTATGTTTTATTTAAACATATTTTCAAAAATGCTTACAATTGTGGATTTTAGAAGGCTGTGCAAAAATCATGAATATTCTTAATCTGTCTTAACAGGCTTCTTGCCACCTCTCACTGTGATACTGAGCAGAACTCCCCAAAGAAAATCATTTCTCAACTGTGAAACTAGGGAAGAATAACAAGATGTGATGGCACACTGCATTCTGATCTAAACTGAACTATTCTTCCATCATATTGGTCAAGTTTTCAAAATCACTTGCCTATACTTCAGGATGAAAGATTCTCAAATCCTCTAGCAAATGTTTGCCTCAGAACCATTGGAAAGAAAAGGCTTAGAATTAATGATAGAGAACAACGTACCCACAGCTGCATTTTGCTCGCTTGAACATTAGCTATTTTTCTGCAGGTAATATCACAGAACCACAATAAAAGTTATCATAACGCTTTACATCTCATACTGAACATGAAATAAGGGTCCCCGAATGGCTGCCTTGAGCCTGAAAGGGTGCGGGCCCCCTGCCAGGTGGGTTAACTCTAGCAGACACTTCACCCAAAACGCTTCAGTGTGCATCCATCTGAGGCGAGCTCCTACACAACCACACTATTTACACACCGAGATTGCACACACGTTCAATTTCGCAGCTTCCCCCAAATGCCCTTAGCATGACTTGTTCTGCACAATCCCATCACAAATCTAGTTTTTCACTTAGTTGTCAAGTCGCAGCAGTATTCTTGAATAAAGCAACCTCCAGATTTTGTTGGTGTTGAGACATTTACCTTTGTAACCGAAGAGTTCAGGGCGGCTGCATCGTAGAATGTTTCATGGTTTCTTCATAATCAGATGAGGGTAAAATATTTCTAGCTGCTGCGCCTCATGTCAGGAGACCTGCCATGTCCGCTCGCCCCGCTGCGGGAGACACCTGCTTCTGCCTGCCAGGCCTCCCTTCGTGAGGATAACCTTTCCCACCGTAACTCATAAGTAGGGTGTGGGGCAGTAGCTCCCCAACCTTTCCCCCAATGGCTTTAGCACTTATAAAAAAAAAAAGTAAAAAAAAATTGCCAGGTGTCCATTTTCAAGGCAGAGGGTGGGGGAAGAATCTAATGAACTTTGCACGGCACCTGGATGGCAGAATCCGTGTAGCCACTGACAGCCCACCTCAGCCCCAACCTTCATAACTGTATCACCCCGCCCTTTCGACAGAAGTTCTCATTTTTGTTCATATATGTTGCATATTTTCAAACTATTCAATTCACCTTCCACAGAAATTGCTTTTTGTTATTCAAAGTTCATCGGATCATAGTAATTAACGATCGTACCTCAGTGAACCTAGGGGCAGACTGACTACGAGGTACGTCAGGGGTTCCCACGCCCTGCAGAAAGGAACTGCCTTGCCAAGCACATGACAAGCATCCCCGCAATGCCCACACTGAGGGCAGTGACAACGTGCAGACACATGTTTGTACCCGGAGTCAGTGAAATGTGGTGAATGATGCCATGTGTGCAAAGTGGTACAAACAGGTCGGGGAACAAATAGCGGACTCCGGGTGCCCTCAGCCATCCCTAGTTGCTGCCCTGCCAACTTGGGCCGGCCTGCAGGGGATTCTCCCACAGCCTGGGCTGGGGGCTGCATGCCTGGCTGGCGGATCTGAGGCAGAGCAGGGTGGGTGACTGAAGGCCAGGCAGGAAAGGTCCTGGCTTCAAAGAAGCTACCAAATAAAAAATTAAAACTCTCCAAAAGAACCAAGACGAACATGTCTTTCTTGTTACAATTCAAAATATCTTGTAGCTAGTGAGATCCTGTGGACTGTCAAAGGTTGCAAACACACAAAGGAGCCAGGACGCCCACGTGGGGCTGGCGAGCGTGTGAAAGGGTGCCCCTGGTTTAGAACATGGCAATCTCATCAGGCTGAAGAGGTGCAGGTCCCATGACTCAGCGACACCACCTCAGGAGTGCGTGGGCAGAGCCCCGGCAGGTGTGCCCGGAGACACGCCCAGGAATAGCTGTAGCTGCCTTTGCAGAACAGCCACACACCAGACGTCACCACAATCTCCAGCAATGGTGGAAGGAACACGCGCCCTGCAGCAGATGCACGTGGCGGGACACTCCACAGCAGTGAGCACAGGCGCCAGAGTGTGCACAGCACACACCTCTAAACATGGGGAAGCTCACACCGACAACCAGGAGCAAAGGAAGAGGGATGCGGTGGAAGCTCACAGACAGCTTCTTTACACAAGCATCAAAAACAGGTGAAATGCAGCTCATTGCTTAGAAATGCCACATGGGTGAAGTCACAAAGGAAATAAGGACATCATTTACAGAGGGGTCTGGTATTAGCAACCCCTGGGAGAAGGGGGAAGGGAGGGAGGGAAGAGGCAGGGAAGAAGGTGAAGGGGGTGGAAAGAGGGAGTGGGCAGGATGATGGTCTGGGAAATGCTGCTTGGTCCAACCCAAAGGCGTCTTCCCTGTGAAGGGTTGAGCAGGGGTGGAGCTCGGTTACCCAAGGGGCCTCCCCTGCCTTGCCTGAGTGGTGTGGCTTGGTCACAGGGGCATCTCCCACGGGCCTGTGCCTCCTGAATGAGATACGGTCATTCCCTTCCAGTAGGGCCTCTGCAGGTGGGAGGCCCTCAGCAGGCGGGCACTGATTGGAACGGAGCAGCCCAGCAAGTGCTCGTATGACTCTGCCTCCACCTCCAGCCCCGGGCTCTGGGATGGAAAGAGGGATAGAAACACCATTTGAAGCAGCTCCCCGATTTCCAGGAGCTCCTAGCCGAGGTCGCATTCATCCTCACAGGCATCTGAAGGAATTGCTGCACTGCCCGGTTCGCTGGCTGTGGAGACCGCCTCTCTGTATCCACAGGCCAGAATTCCCCATGGGGAAGGGCAGGCCGGGAAGCACCCCCATCCCCGGCCCCTGCTCAGAGAGGTGCCATCGCCTCCCAGGGCTTTTGACCAGATTCACCGGCGCATGTGAAAGCCCCAGCTAACAGGTGGCCCTCCATCAACAGAGCTGTTCTTGCAGCCCTGGGATTTAGTGAGACTCTCTGTGACTCAGAGAAAGGGCGCAGGGCGGCCACTCTGTCCTTAGGGCCCCAAGCCCAGAATCTGAGTCTCTGACTCCCTGGTTGAGACCCTGAACTCTCCCAGCTGCTTCCTCACCTCGGAGACTGGAACATCCCACCAAGGCAGAGATGGGGAGGGGGGAGCAGGGCTGGAGCTGTAGGGCACCAGCCACACCTGGCCCCAGGTCTCCAGAGCCACATGAGGAAAAGGAGACCTTCATCGTGGGCTGGGAAACCCCTGCCCAGGCAAGGGCATTGCTTTCTGTTTGGAAACTTGCAGAATCACAAGCCAAGTTATAGAAGGGGACGAGAGTCCTCAAGCCGGTAAATCAGTGTTAGATGATCATTGTCCTGCAACTGACCATGGCCTAAGAAAAACCAGGGAAGCGGCGGGCGCGGCGGCTCACGCCTGTAATCCCAGCACTTTGGGAGGCCGAGGCGGGTGGATCACGAGGTCAAGAGATCGAGACCATCCTGGTCAACATGGTGAAACCCCGTCTCTACTCAAAATACAAAAAAAATTAGCTGGGCATGGTGGCACGTGCCTGTAGTCCCAGCTACTCAGGAGGCTGAGGCAGGAGAATTGCCTGAACCCAGGAGGCGGAAGTTGCGGTGAGCCGAGATGGCGCCATTGCACTCCAGCCTGGGTAACAAGAGCGAAACTCCGTCTCAAAAACAAACAAACAAACAAAAAAACAAACAAAAAAAAACTAGGGAAGCTTTAAGCACACACAAGGAGAGAAGTGTCTTCTTTTCAACAACAATAATGAAAGTAAATTCACCAAAAGATGGTACAGATGGGGCTCAAATACAACAATGTTCCTTGGTTGTAGAGGAGGAGGAATACGTTCGCATTGCCTGAAACTAATGACACGAAACCCTCGTGGGAATCACAAGAGGAGATGTTGGTGAGCGGTTATGATGGTGATTAATTTGGGGGTTTGTAGGAAGGCTCTGCAGAGCGCTCGACAGATGATTAAAAAGACAGCAGCCCAACATCTGGGCCATGCACTTCCTAAGGAGAGCGTGTCGGAGGTTGGCAGGAGAAGAATGGGCAGAGGCTGAGCCCTGGTGCGAATTTGCCTCAGAGGTGCAGGCAGGTTGTGCTCACTTGAGAGCAGGGTGAGTTCTGCTTTTGAGGCCAGAAGTTGCACAAATGCGTAGGAAAGGCCTTAAGATGGAAAACTCAAACTGCGTATGCATTTCTGCAGCAAGGCCAGTGGAGGAATTCATTGCTCTGAAGCAGGGGCGGAATTTTGACTCCTGGGCATGATTTGTGTTGGGGGTGGCACCATGTTGATGGCCGCGGTGAGGAAGCTCAGCCCTGCTGAGCCAGGTGTGTCCGTGACTGCGTGTGACACCCGACAGCCTTGCGCGCAGCCTTGGACACTGCACACAGAGGTCACAAGGCCTCCGGGGCCAAGCCCCAAAGGCTCTCGCAGCTGCAGAGCTGGTCGCCGTGTCACTCCACTGCCTGCTGCTCTGTCCTCTGGAGTTTCGTGGACACTTCACTTTATGCAGATCCCACAAATGACACAGGACAGGGGCAGGACAGCATGGGGAGCGGGGGTCAGAGGCCACTTCAAAACTACACACTGAAAACTTTTTAGACAATGAGGCCAGACTGTTTGACAAAAGTCATCTTCTATGTCAGGATGTCCCAGGACACCCTGGCAGGGCCAGCCCAGGGCTCGGGGAGTTGGGGGCACAGGTAACAATGATGACCTGTAGGATGGGAGGGCCAGGGTTCCCTATGCAGTTCCAGAGTGGCTTGTGGTGTTGAAGTTGGCAATTCTGACCTTCATCTGTGCAAGGGAAACTTGTTGAACTACTCAAGTCCTAGAAACTTAAGGCCCCTAAACCTTCCATGTCCCTCAATGCCATCCTTAGAGAGAGACTCTCTCTGGAACTCATCCCTGCTCTGTACAAGACGCATGGGTCAGCGTGAGGTGCTCTGGGCAAAGGGCAGTCACGCTGGGAACCCACCCGACATGTGACTGAGTACTTAGATACCCACCAACGACGTCCACAGGCTGCCCAGAATCGCACATGCTTCTCCGGTAAACTGTGGCCTCGGCGACCCTTGGGAAGTGGGAAGCTCCCCACAACCCGCTTTTGTGGCGCTTACATGGGGATCACTGAGTCATCAGCTGACTGTGCACACTGGACAGGTGTCCAAAATGAAGCACTAATGAGCGTGAAGAAAAGCGAGTCACATAGGCCAAAAATATTAAGACAAAAATGCCATTTCCCAATTTCAGGCCTATTAATTAAAAACCAAAATTAAAACTGTGTGGAATTGCTCATCATGTTTTTAAATTAAACACAGGCTGACAAAACTAATTGCACTAACAGTCTCCCCCAGCTGTTCCCTGCTGACCTCGGCGCCATTCTGGAAGGCTCTGGGTGAGGGAGTGGCAGCGGAGGGGAGAGAGGGCCATCCTCAGGCAGACGATTGGCACGGGACAGAGCCGAGGCCACTCAGGGAGGATGGTTTTGCTGCTTTGACTTCACTACCCCAGAAGGAAAGTATTTACTTCCCATTTTTTTCTTCTTTTCTAAACAGAGGTGGTAGCCACCAATATGCATTTTCTTGAACATCTCCTCTGTACAAGGGCTAGCAGGTTATTAATAATTCCAGGGATTGGAGCATGAGAAGGACTTATCAGGCACCAAGAGCTCAGAGCTGTGGGAGTCTGTGGTTATTTTTAGTTATTTTAGCTGCCACTGGTCAGGGGACACGAGTGGAAGCCAGTGCTGGATGGCGTGGTGGCTTCGCGTCTTCTGCCCAGGCTGGCCCTGCATTCGTACAGCTCTAGCACCCACTGCGGACCGGGGAACGACCGAACCTAGGGAACCCACTCCCTCAGTGACAGCATGGGGTGGCCCCTCCTCTCATCTTGCCGGCTGGTTGTAAGAATCAAAGTAAATTAAGAATCTTTAAGAACTAATACATTTTTCACAATTTTTTTTAGAGACAAGGTCTCACTATGTTGCCCAGGCTGGCCTTGAACTCCAGACTTCAAGTAATCCTGCTGACTCAGCCTCCCAACGTGCTGTGATCACAGGCGTGAGACGCCACACCTGGCCAAGAATTAATTCCTACACTGGAAAGTGCTAGATAAACATTTCCCATTAGGAGAGCTGAAGACTTTTAAACTCGGTTTTCATTTTTTTACAATACTTTTAATAGCCAGTCCATAAACTAGATGGAAACATGATGTCACCTTTTAAAACTAAAGAATCCATAATCATACTGCCCACAAGTAACCAGTGCTATTGTTTTGGTATATTTTCCTCTGGTGTGTGAGTCTGCCTCCTGTATCTATCACAGTGTGTGTGTGTGTGTGTGTGTGTGTGTGTGTGTGTGTGTGTAGAGAGGGGAGGGAGGGAGGGAGGAGAAACATTACTGAACAAATACTTGGATGTCTGCCTCACACATAAGAGTGTTCCTTCCAAGATAAACACAGCTCCTGCCTCATAAGCATAAATTCTATTTGAAGAAGCATAAAGTGAAGAATTACCTACAGAATTAATGGTATAATCACAAACAGGATCAGTATTTCAGAGAATCATCCGGGTTACACGGGAGTGTGTAACAGAGCACCCGGCAAGCAGCCTTCACAGTATGTGTGTTTCCGCCCCATCTCTTGCCCCAGTGCTGTCCAGCGGTGGCTTCCTTGGGTTTTCTGATGGCTGCATACTATATTCCGTATGTGGTATGGCATGTTTTGATGACCCCATTGCTGGATTTTTTAAAAACTAAAAAGTAACACAGCACAGAGCATTCATGAACTTAAATCGTTAATATATGATTTGCTTAAAATACATCCCTGCAAATTGGAGTACTGAGTTAAAAGTCATAAAAATTTTGAGGCTAATGAGATGTATGTCAACTTGTTTTCTAAAAGGGTAAACCAGTCCATACTCTTACCTCTCATCTCTCAAACAATGCCTGCTAACATTAAGTACTGCCCTTTAAAAAAGCCAATTCATATGGCCAAAATCTGTTTTTCTTTTGAGACGGGGTCTCACACCGTTACCCAGGCTGGAGTGCAGTGGCGTGATCTTAGCTCACTGCAAACTCTGTCTCCTGGGTTCAAGCAGTTCTCCTGCCTCCCAAGTAGCTGGGATCACAGGTGCCCACCATCGAGCCTGGTTACTTTTTGTATTTTTAGTAGAGACAGGGTTTTACCATGTTGGCCAGGCAGGTCTCAAACTCCTGACTTCAGGTGATCTGCCCACATCAGCCTCCCAAAGTGCTGGGATTACAGGCATGAGCCACCGCTGTATGGCCAAAATATTTTACTATTTTAATTTGCATTTATTTGATTAGTAGTCATGTTTAAGAATATTTGGTGGCTATTTGTATTACTTTTCTGTTTGTAAATTATGTCCAAATCCTTTGACTCATTTTTTCTATTGCAAAGTCAGCAATTTTCTCATTGTTTTCTAAGAGTTTTCTGTATATCACTGAATTAACTCTTTATCATAGTCTCCCTATATAATGCATATAAAATCTACATTTATATTTTCTAGTCTATTTGCCTTATTTTAAAATTTTGACATATTAATATTCAATATTTTAGTAAGTCAAATCAAATAGTCTCTTTTTTGTGAGATTTTCTTTCCTTTGCATGTATGCTTACAAAGCTCTTTCTCTTCCTGAAATCAGTTAAGTATTCAAGAGCATCTTCTTTTTAGTAATGCAGGTATTTTTACTGGACTCTGACCCATCTGGAAATTGTTTTGGAATACACTATGAAGTGAGGACCTTCTTCATCCACACCTAATTTTCCCACGTTTTATTGAATAGTACGTATCTCTCCCATTTTTGGTGCTCCCTCTATAATACAGTAAATATTACTGTATTATAGTAATATTACTATATTACTATAGTAATATAGTATATATAGTTCTACCGAAGAACTATTTCAGGACATTTTACTCCAGTTCAATACCTCATTAACACGATTTTTAAAAATTGTACTTTAGGTTCTGGGGTACACATGCGGATCACGCAGGGTCGTTGCATAGGTACACACGTGGCAAGGTGGTTTGCTGTCTCCATCCCCCCATCACCTATATCTGGCATTTCTCCCGATGTTATCCCTCCCCACCCTCCCTGTCCCCCACTGTCCCTCCCCTAGCTGACCCCCAGCTGACCCCAGTGTGTGCTGCTCCCCTCCCTGTGTCCACATGTTCTCACTGTTCAACACCCACCTATAAGTGAAAACATGGTGTTTGGTTTTGTTTTTGTGTCAGTTTGCTGAGAATTATGGTTTCCAGATTCATCCATGTCCCTGAAAAGGACACAAACCCATAATTTTTTATGGCTGCATAATATTCCATGGTGTATATGTCCCATGTTTCTTTGTCCAGTCTATCATTGATGGGCATTGGGTTGGTTCCAGGTCTCTGCTATTGTAAACAGTGCCGCAATAAACATATGTAACACGAATTCTTAATGGGGCCAGTGAGCATCCTTGCTTTGCTCCTGATTTAATGCGGCAGAATTAAATAAGTAAAGATAGGTGCTGTTTATCACATTATGAATATTTCCTTATTTTCACCTACTTAATATTTTAAAATCAGAAACTGTCTAAAATTTTCTCAATTTCTTTTTAATCTTTGAAGATTATTACAGGTGTTGAATTCTCTGTTTCACGTGCGTTCATTTCACTGGCATTCTTTTTTCTGGGATATTGCTGTTCTGAGGATTGGCTGCCATTGGGGGGCAGTCTTTTCAGGAAGGTAATTGAGCTATCAATTGGCAGACAGAGGACACATTTGATGCAGGGGTGGTAAGAGATGGGCTGGCACAGGACATAGGAAAAGTTACTCCAAGTTACACACACTTTAGGTATCTACTTTCTCTGGGGATATACAACAGCTCTGCCCGCAAATCCAATGCCTTCGTTACGGGAATGTAGCTTCACGTTTGGAAAGAGTCACTCAGCATTATGAGGTGTTATTTATGCTATGAACACCAGTTAGTTTGCACCAGCTCCAGGAGAGAGATTTAGCATGGAAATGTGGACACAGATTCAGATAGAGCATTGGGAGTGCATGAATTTCACTTGTGTGTCACACACCTGGACTCTCTGGTTGAGCTTATAAACCCAGTATTTCATCATAACCAGTGAACCAAATTAACTGTGATGGACTGAATTCGTCCTCTCCAGATTCCTATGACGAGTCCTAACCTCTGGTTCTTAGAAAGTGACTGTTTGGAGACAGGATCTTTAAAAGGGGATTCCATTAAATGAGGCCTTGGAGTGGGTGCCCATCCGCTCTGACTGCTGTCCTTAGAAGAGGAGGGGGTCTGAATACACAGAGGCACCGGGGCTGCCTGTGTGCATGGAGGAAAGGCCATGTGAGGACAGGGAGGCAGCACCATCGGCAAGCAAGAGGAGAGCCACGGAGACACCAGCCGCACCGAGACCTTGACCTTGGGCTTCAAGCCTCCAGAACGGAGACACACTAAGTGTCTGCTGTTTGAACTGCCCAGTCCACTTCTAAAAGGGCGAACCAATCCACGGTTAACAGAAAACAGAGCTGTCTCAACTGTTTCTCTCATCAAAAATCAGAATGGAAAGGTAGCCAAGAAACAAAAACCAATAGATAATCTTCCTACTCTATCGTCCCAAAAGGCAAGGCTGAAAATCTTCACTCAGGACAGCTTTGCTGTATCCAAGAGCTATTAAATGCAGGTGGGAAACAGAGCTCCCAGGATGGAGCAGGAACACCCCGGAGTGACAATGGACGTGAGCCTCACAGTGCTCTGCAGCCCGTGCCAGCCCCCAGAACCCAGGCTTTGCACCCTGAAAAAGCACAAAGCACAGCCCACTTCTCTACCAAGAGAGGGTTCTTCACCATGGCCAGGGAGATCTTCAGGGAAGAAGCTGCTCTGTGCATGGCTGGAAGGGAAAATGGAAACAGGGTTCTTTCCCTCTTTGGGTCTTTGCTTTGTCCCTTCTCCAAAAGGAATACCTCACTTTCTCCAACATGGTGGTGACAGGAGGATGGAGAGGGCAACTTCAGGGACACAGGCTTCGGTGCTGCACCCACCTGGACCTGATAGTCAAGCCTCATTCCATACTAACAAGGGAGGAAGTACAGCGTCAGAAGGCGCATAAAGGGCAACGTCAAGACCTGAGTTTCGGTTCGAAAACTGATTGCTAGCTGTGGGACTCTACGCAGACCACTTGAGACTTGTGATGTCTCTGTCTCATTATCTGTAAGGCAGGGCCACCTCTACCCTTCTCACAGGTTTTCTGAAAGTTCACCATAGTTGAAAGCGCTTTATAAACTTTCAGTGTCATACAGGAAACTTATCAGAAGCGTTAATAACTTAAGTGTCCATCTTGTGATGTGCACACCGCACATGGCGTACGCCATTCTTTTCAGAATTGTATTTGCACGTGATTTAATCTCTTGTGCTCTGTTCAGCTTCTGGGGCCACAATAAACATTACCCTGAAGTTTCTGTTTTCATTTCCACGGGTCCCCACTCTAAGTAAACGTTGGCAGCCAAAACGGCATCATCCCTCCTCCTGCCGAGCCCAGGGAGCTCACAGCTGGGACGCTGCTCCATGGGACTGAGAGTAAACACCAAGTTTCCGGGTGAAAACTGTTGGTCACGGCCAATGTCAGCAAGCTTAGGGAGTGTTTTCTTAGAACCACTCACTGAAATATGCACTCAACACCACATGCGAGCTTTAGAAGATAGTTTTTAAGGCATTAGGAGGATGAACCTGTGCCTGCCCCTGAGGCACGGAGGGTTCCACACACACAGACATTTCTACAGACTCACACTCCTATCTCACTTCTGTGTGTTTACATGTTGTTTCTTGTAAGAATACAGATTGCAGAGCTCTATTTAAAGAATATTGGATGGTAACAGAAACCAATTATTAGGTAAACCACAGAGAATTGCAAACTTTTGACCATTTTTGAGCTACAAAATTTTGGTTTTATGTATTATATATTAAAAACCTACTGAGCAAGAGAGCTGGCTTTCCCTCCTTAACCCAGAGAGTCCTCATGACCCCTTTAGGAAGACGAGCTCCACTTGAAAGATTTGGAAGCTGAGGATGGGAGAAAACAAGGCTGCTCAGGTGTGGGGGCTCACACCTGTAACCCTAGCATTTTGGGAGGCTGAAGCAGGAGGACTGCTTGATCTCAGAAGTTGGAGACCAGCCTTGGCAAAATAATGAGACCCCATCTCTACAAAAAATAAAATTAGCTGGGCATGGTGGTATATATCTGTAGTCCCAGCTACTCAGGAGGCTGAGGCAGGAGGATCGCTTGAGCCCAGGCGTTTGAGGCCACACAGTGAGATCCTGTCTCAAAATGAAAGAAAAAATAAAACAAGTCATTTCACAGTTAGTAACTGCAAAGCCAGAATTCAAATTCTGATCTGATCTGAAAGCCAAAATTTCAGTAAAAAGTTGAAGAGGTTTGAATTAACGAGGCTGGGAAAGCAGGAAGAGGAGATTCTGGTCACAAAACCACTTGCCTCAAACTGACTTTACTGCGTCCCTCATGGACCCGCTCTGCTTCCTGGGTCGGGGGCCTTATGCCTGGTGTTCACCATCTCCAGCCCTCAGGGAAGCACCTGCCTCATAGCTGGCCCTCGGTCAGCGCTTCCCACAGGAGTGGACAGTGAAAGGACAGAGACGGCCCCAGGCTCCATCCATGAGTTACCCTCCATGAGAGCTCCAGGGGCTGTGTTTTCTTTCCTCCCTCTGAAATGTGTGTTGTTTCTTTTTTCTTTTTTTGAGATGGAGTCTTGCTCTGTCATCCAGACTGGAGTGGAGTGGCATGATCTCAGCTCACTATAACCTCTACCTCCTGGGTTCAAGCGATTTTCCTGCCTCAGCCTCCTGAGTAGCTGGGATTATAGGCACCCAGCAGCATGCCTGGCTAATTTTATTGTATTTTTAGTAGAGACGAGGTTTCACTGTATTGGCCAGGCTGGTCTTGAACTCCTGACCTCCAGTGATCTGCCCACCTCAGCCTCCCAAAGTACTGGGATCACAGGCTTCCCGTGTGTTGTTTCTGGTCAGCACAACCTTCCTCCCTGACAGGGATACTATGGACAACGGAAAGCTACTCACCAAGGAGGTGTCTTCAGGCTCTGCGAATGACAGGGCCACATACGTCATCAGTGCGTCTCTGTTCCCTCCTGCATGTGGCCTAATTTGGGACGTTCTCACCTCTGAGGAGCATTATGGCTCCAGCCGTTAACATCCAGTTCAAGCTACCGGCTACAGGTCAGAACCTTTTATCTCAGTATTTGAGGAAAGGGAACTCTGTGGGGAAGGTTTCTGAGTCTTACTTTTAAACGGTGCACTGCTTAGGCACTTTCACTGATTAGTCTGCAGATGACCAAGGGCGCCATCACCTCCTGTGGTCCTGGTGGCCCTGTGTCCGGTGAGCCACCACGTCTACCTACAGATCTCTCCAGAGCCAGCCCTCCTTCTCCCGCAGCCCTTCCCCAGCAGCCCCTGCCCTGTCCCAGCACAGCACAGCATCACCACCCCGTCCCTCTGACCTCCCACCCCACATCCGCCAGAACCACCTACGCTCAGAACCCTTTACTAGCTTTCTGTTCAGGAGATCCTTCAAAACCTGGTCCCCATCTTCCTCTCCAGAAGGAACGTGCCACCCTCTTTCTGGCTTCTGCTCTGGAGAGTCTGAATTCTCCCTAACACACACTGACCTGTCTCCACCCTGCCCCAGGGTCCAGCTCGCTCCTCACTCCTTTCTTTGGAACCACCCCCTACCACACAGCCACCTCCACGGCCAGGCTGTGCACAGGCTCTCCCTGAATGAGCTTCTCTGTTCTCAGGTATCACCGATCAGCCTGTCCTTCCTGCTAGATGCAACGCCTGTCTAGGTAGCATGAGCTGCCTGCCCCGTGTCCCCTGACAGCGCCCCTCAGGCAGCAGCCCAGGATGGAGGGGGTAAGCAGAGAGGCCTGGGGCGTGAAATGCAGCCTCATGGGATCCCTCTGCTTTCCAGAATAAGGATTTCATGCTCCACGTTGACAACTGTGGGCTTAAGAAAGTGGTGTCCACACTTGAGCTTCCTTCCCAATTATTCCTCCATCCATTCCCCAAAACAGCAGTCATGAGTTTTCATCCTTACATGCTGAAAATTTTACTAGTCACAGGTTCTGGAATTTTGATGCTAGAAGACATCTGCCAAAGAAGTCTGTCCTGGGGATCCTCGTTCTTCTTCTCAGGCAGTCAGAGGGGTTCCCGCAATATTTTAAAAAATTTTAAAGTCTATTGTAAATTTCTTTCCCAAGATAAAAACGGGTAGTTTTTCTTTGCTTTGGGCTAGAATTATATATCTACTTAACATTATACAATTGGTTGACTTACTTTGACCAGAATTTGATGGTAGTTATATGTCTGAATGTTACAATTTGAAAAAAAAGTTCCTTAAAAACTTTTTTTATTTAAAATAGTTTGATATAAAAAATTTTCAAAACATGGAGCTGCAGGTGAAAAATGACGGAGATCATAGAAGGCTGAAGTCTACCAATTTCATCAAATGCCTTTACTTTGCATATGGAGAAACTAGGCTCAGGGGCACCGGCACATTTGAGCCCATCAGCGCCTGGCATCCAGGCTCCTACCCTGTGGGCAGTGCCATCTGCACACCCTGTGGGGAACAGCAGCTGGCACTGTCAGCAAGCTGGGACCCGTTCTTTAACACGCCACTGCTCCCTGCTAAGTTCAATCCCTGCTAAAGCGAGGACCCAGGCCCTAAGGCACAGCCACAGGGATGTCCTGCCTGGCTTGTCTTACATGCTCTTCTTTGTCAAATATTCAGTTATGAAAAAAATAATTGAGCAAAACCATTGGAGATCGTGCCACTGCACTCCAGCCTGGGCAACAGAGCAAGATTCTGTCAAAGAAACACCTAAGACATTTGAGGACAGTGCTGGAGTCCAAGAGGTTGTTTCTTGCCTGTGATGCAGGTGGACGGCAACACTCCCTTGGGAAGCCCATTCTCCCAACAGAATCTTCTGTGCCTCATGCAGTCACATCCACCCAAACCACCAATGCCACAGGTCAGCCCTACGCGCCCCCAACCAAGTGCCCCCAGGATGGGGCCGACACCTCAACCCATTTGCACAACGCACCTCCTATGGTGGTGTCGTGGCATTGACCAGGAAGCCATTGTGATTGGCACATCATCTCCGCAGCCTGCACACCCAGACCTGCTCCACTGAGCTCCAAATACATCAGGGCACCTGGCCACCTGGCTCACAGCACTGAGCAATACACATGAAGAATGAATAAAAGAACAATTGTGCAATTTACTACCTAATTTGGCATAGCCAGCATGATTTGAAATAGCTTCTGTTTTTTAAAAAGTAATACTAAGAGTTCTAGATCACCTGCACTCATACAGGTAGAGGGCAAGTTACCAGAATGCTGAAAATAGTCATTTGTTAATGGGACAAATGACTATTTGTTATTTGCTAATGTCAAGGAAGACGAAAAAGTACACACCTAAAAACATATGTATTTAGCAGCAATTAAAGCAGCCTTCAGTCTCGTAGCTGCCAGGATGTTCCGGTTCCGCCTGCCAAACAGAGCCGCTGCAGGGCTCACAGACGCAGAATGGTCCCGAAGATGGTAGCTCAGGTGAGAGAGTCTGAGATTTCGTCCTCAGGCACACACACCGCAGTGTGACTTACAGGAGCACCCCGAGTTACCTAAGAGTGTCCCTAAATTGATATTAAGAATGCTAATAAAGGATGAACTGCGTCTCTCTGCAGTTGTCTCTGGGCTTTGTCTGGTGTGCTACGCCCAGTGTCACCCAAACCCAAACAAGGATTTGCAGCAGCAGCTGGACAAAGCTGCTGGACAGGCCGGGCACAGTGGCTCACACCTGTAATGCCAGCGCTTTGGGAGACTGAGGTGGGTGGATCACCTGAGGTCAGGAGTTCGAGACCAGTGTGAACAATGAGAAACCCCGTGTCTACTAAAAATACAAAATTAGCTGGGTGTGGTGCCGCATGCCTGTAATCCCAGCTACTTGGGAGGCTGAAGCAGGAGAATCACTTGAACCCAGGAGGTGGAGGTTGCGGTGAACCAAGATTGCGTCATTGCACTCTGGCCTGGGCAACAGGAGTAACACTCCATCTCAAAGAAAAAAAGAAGCTACTGGACAAAGACAAATCTCCAGGAGCCCAGTCCCAGCCTCTCCTCAGAGAAGATCCCCGTGTGACTTCCCCATTTTTGTGGTGCGTGGTACAGAGTACAGGAAAGAACTCAGGGACGGCAGCCAGGGGACAGACGCAAACTGCTCTCAGAAACATGTTCTCGTAGGAAAGACTCCAGACCTGGGGCAACCCTTGTGAGAACAAGCACCAGAGGCATGGAGGTCATTGCTGAAGGTCTCCCAGCAAGCTGGAGGCAGCCCTGGCCAAGTTTAGGTCACATGACAAGGAGCCCCATGTGCAGAGCTTGTTCTGCACATCATTTTGGAGAGAAACTTGGTTGTTCCTGTCACTAAGAAGGAAGCAGAGTGAGGATGAGGAAAGCAGCCTTCTCAGAGGCAGAGCTGGGTCAGAACAAAGGGAAGCTCTGCTCAGCACAGCCCCAGCCTGCTTCCCGGGCAGGAAATTCAGACGCAAAACCCACAGTTTCTGAGAGACTCAGGAGCCTGCCTTGACATCGGGATGATGAACCCAATTGTGTATTTACAGTTTAAATCAAGTGGAGAAGCCCATATCACCATAGGCGGCAATCTGAAGGAGCAGAGATTAGCAATCTAGAAACAGAAAAGTTACTGAAAGCCAGTCTTCTCCCGGCTGATTGATCTGGAAGTGACGGCAGGAAAAAGCTGAACTCGCTTCAGAAACTGGTGTCTCAAACTGGAGACTCTCTCAGCAAGGCCTGCCTGGGTCACAGGGTCCACCCCATCTAATGAGTTCTCTGCTGTGCATCAGACAGAGGGGCATGACTGACATCTTCCCAGCAAAGCAGGGGCCAAGGGAGCACTCTTTCAAAGCCGTAGACGGTGTTTAGACCCATCCCCGTTCCTAGCACGGCAATAACCATGTTCCACTAGCGAGGTGGTTAGTCAGGTGTCTGGATCCTGACATTTGACAGTTCTGTGAAAATACTAGAAAGTGCCACTTCAAATGCTAATATGTGTTCTTTATAAAATATAAGGATGATTTCACCAAAGAAGATATACAAGTGACCAAGAAACATATGAAAAGAGGCTCAATGCCAGTGTCACTCATCCTTAGGGAAATGCAAGTCAACATCACAAGCAAATCAGCACCAGATACATCCTCTCACCTGCTGGGATAGCTACTAGCAAAACAAAGTGTGAGTGCCAGCGAGGGTGTGGAAAAATTGGAATTCTTGTTCACTGCTGGTGGAAATGTACAATGCTGCAGGAGCTCTGGAAAACAGTATGGCCTTTCCTCAAAAAGTTACACATAGAATAAGCATATAATTTAGCAACTTAGCTTCTGAGTATATACCCAAGAATGGAAAGCGGAGCCCCAAAGAGATATCTGCCTGCTCACGTTCATAGCAGCAGCATCCACAGTAGCCAGAAGATGGAAGCGATCTCAGTGTTGACTGGTGGATGGATGGGTAGCCGAGTGTGGCGTAGGCTCACAGTGGCAGGGAACTATGACACATGCTGCAATGGGGATGAACCTGGAGGACGTTCAGTGAAGTGAAATCAACCAGTCACAAAAAAGACAAATGCTGTATGATTCTGCTTACATGAGGTACCAAGAATACTCAAATCATAGAGAGAGAATGGAACGGTGGCACCAGAGGATGGGGATTAGGGGATAAAGAGTTATTGCTTAAAGGGTAGGTTTTGGTTTTGAAAGAGGAACAGAGTTCCAGAGATAGATGGTAGAGAGGGCAGCACAGCAGTGTGAGTGCACCCGATCTGTACACAGGAACGCGGTGGAGACGGCAGCACAGCAGTGTGAGTGCACCCGACCTGCACACGGGAACGCGGTGGAGACGGCAGCACAGCAGTGTGAGTGCACCCGACCTGCACACGGGAACGCGGTGGAGACGGCAGCACAGCAGTGTGAGTGCACCCGACCTGTACACGCGAATGTGGTGGAGACTGCAAACTTCACTTCACACGATTTTACCTGTGATTTTAAAATACTTAAATGTTAGGATAAATGTAGGCACAGTAAATGTGCATGATATATACCAGTGTATAGTTACACATAGTTATGTTTATAATTTTTTATTCTGTAACCTATATTGATCAATTTACACTACAGAAAATGTACCCAATGAAAATGACTGATTTTTCTGCTATTTTAACATGCTTGAACCATAAGCTCAAAACACCTACTGATTTCTTGCGGTGCCTGCATTTGAATAGAACTTAAATCCTTCTGATGTAGCTATAGATGAGATGTGCAGGTCAGATCGCATGTCATTCAGTGATCGAAAATATCACAGGAAAGCAGCTTCTCACAGATACCAGCTTTCAAACTTTCCATACCCGAGGAGCACCTGGGTGGGTCAAAGACACTGACTGTGCTCCCCACACCCCCCCCCCAATTGTGAAAACTCAGAATCACGAGCCAAAGAAGGTAACCAGGATGAACTGGGTAGAGTCAGCCATTTTGGAGAGGGGGTCCCACATTAAACACTACGGTATCTTGAAGGATATGATCAAGGAGAGAAGATCCGAATAATGAGAAGCACAGCCCTTGATGTCACAGGGGCCTTTCAAGGCAGTGCCTGCCGGACTCTGAAGTACGAAGACGAGATGGAGTTCCTGCCCGCATCACGGGTGGAAAGTAAAGACACAGATGCCAGAGGAGAAGAGCAGAGCCCACACGCAGCGGGAGCTCTCGAGATGTTTGCGGATTGACCGGCATGTCTACAAACAAAGTCTGCTCCACTAACACATTCAGCATGTGGGGTGGGGCCAGTTTTGTTTTTGCAAACAAAAACCAGAAACCTGTTCCTATAGCTTTCACCAGAATTAAAAGGTTTTCTTTTTTCTTTTGCCTGCCTGCCTTCCTTCCTCCCTCCCTCCATTCCTCTCTCTCTCTCTCTCTCTCTCTTTCTCCAATGGAGAGTGAAGAACAAATTCTTCCCCTGTTTTTCCCTTGAATGGATGGTTGTAAAATACCATCCATATGGCTCTTCACAGGGTCCTGGAGGATCAAGTCACCAGTTGTTTTCATTGGTGGCCATTGCAATAATGTATCCTGATACCGGTCAGTTGGTCAGTCTGTCTTCCCTTTCTCCTTCCCCCTTCCCCCTTCCCCCTTCCCCCTTCCCCCTTCCCCCTTCCCCCTTCTCCCTTCTCCCTTCCGCCTTCCCTTTCCTTCCTTCCCTTCCTTCTTTTTATCTTTCTCTCTCTCTCCCCCTCTCCTTCTCTTTCTTTTCTTTTCTCTCAAGATAGGGCCTCGCTCTGTCACCCAGACTATAGTGCAGTGACGCGATCACCATGGTTCCCTATAGCCTCAACCTCCCAGGTTCAAGCGATCCTCCCGCCTCAGCCTCTCAAGGAGCTTGGATCCCAGGTGTGTGCCCCACAATATCTGGTTAATTCTTGTATTTTTTTGTTTAGACAGGGTTTCACCCATGAACTCCTGGGCTCAAGTGATCTGCCCACTTCAGCTTCCCAAAGTGCTGGGATTACAGGCATGAGCTCCCACACCCAGCCAGCATTAAGAGATTTTGATGGGGATAGTGACAGGAACAGGAGGAAGAAATAGAGGACTCAGCACCTGCTCCTCCCGGGCTGCCTGTCTCTCTAGCACCCTCTATTCATGGGGCTCACAGGGCAGCGGACGTGGAATATGGACCAGTTTCCCAGCCTACCCTGTTCCCCAGGATACGTGTAGCGGGTGGGTTTGGAGCTGAGAGAGGACAGCTCTGTAGCCAACGTGCTGTCTGACCTCAGATTCATGTTTCTGGATTCTGCCTCGCTCCTGCCTCTGTCTTCACTGGGCCTGAGAGCCTGTCCCAAGTGAGGTCCTACTGCATTTTCATGATGGCTTCAAAGAGCTTCCCTTCAGTGCTGGAACCACACAGGGCCCAGCACCATTGGCTTTAAGCTGTCTAGAAGCCTGCACTTCCAAGTTGCACTGCCCTCTGGGTGTGGCCAGTGCCCTGCTGCTGCCTCTGGGATCCTTGCTCCTTCCCATCCCCTGCCGGCTCGCTCTCCAGCCTGACCCACCGTGTTGGCTTTTGGTGCTATCAGCTCATGCCTGTGACGCTTCATCCCGGATGGGTGGAAGACAAGATTCTGGCTGTTCTCTGCCTCACCACCTCATCATTCCTCACCGGTAATTCCCACCGAGGTCCAGGGCAGGCCAGGGCCTATGGGGAGATCTGCTGAGGTTTGCAGGAAACTGCGTGGGGCCCAGGAAGTCCGATGGAGGAGCTGACAGGTGCAAGCGCTGTGGTTTGAGTTGCTCCTCCCTCTTGCATGTTCTGAACCTCAACCCTTCAGGGCATCCAGAGATGAGGGCACTCAGGAGAAGGGCCTTGCATGCATGAGCCTCACAGAGGTGCAAATGGCAGTGCCAACACATTGAATAGGATGTGGGGAATGGACACGTCCAGTCACGGGAAAGCTCAGGTGCAATGTTCAGGGCGCCCTTCCCCACATAAAGGTAATGGAGAGTGGAGAATTGTAGGACGCACTGATTCTTTTCAGCACTCAAGCAAGTCAAGAGGTGGAGTCTCTTTCGCCACCCTGGCTCTGAGTTCAGCCATGTGACTGGCTTTGGCCAGTTGGGGTATTAGCCAACAAGACACAAGCAGGGCTAAATGAGCATGTGTGTGATGGGGCTGGCCTCTTGTGTCTGCTGCCACTGTGAGAAGACATGCTGGGGTAGCTCGCTGGTCCAGTAGGAGGAGGAGAGGGATGAGGTGCCAGGCTGCTGAGCCTCGTGACTCCTGCAGTTCTCAGACAAATGCACGGGTCCAGTCCAGATCAGCCAATTCTAGCCTACAGTTGCTATTTGAAGCCACTGGGCCCGAGAGTGGCGTGTTCTACAGCAAGAGCTGCTACACTGGGAATTCACATTACTTTTGAAAAGGGTTGTTAGTGAATATAAAATGAATACCAGGAGGCAGAACATTTTTGTGTTTCCCAGATCCGTTTTCCTAATGAAATGCCTTGGAGCCACCAGGGAGTTCTCCGGTGCCAGGGAGCTCCTGCTGCAGACGTGGTGTGTGCAGGGTTAGGGTGATGAGCTGCACTGGTGGACCTCTTTGAGCTTCTGCTCTTTGGTGGGCGTCCTTCTCCATCATCTCTCCCTCTCTGCTGTCCAGTCTTTCCGCACAACTGGAGCACAGTGCATTTGATTTGGTTCCCTTACGAGATTATAATCACATCTTAATCTTGGCTTCAGATCACAACTGAGACCACCTGACGGGCATCTGGAGTCTGCCACATTCCCCGCTGTGTTCTCAGAACTCTCCCACTGGCTCTGATGGATGGCTGAGTGCAGGGCCGTGTGTGGGGTGGTTACCAGGTTAAGTCTTAGAAGGCAGCATAATTTTCCATATTTCCCCACACTAAGGTGATACCTCAGCCTTTAATGTCAAAGAAAAAAAATGAGGATTGCATAAAGCCACTGAATTTGGTACAAAGTCATCCCTGGTGACCTCAGGTAGGAAGCTGCCTACCTGGACCTACCAGGACCTACAGACACATTACGGATGCTAAAATGATCCTGAATAAGAAACAGAGGGACAGGAGTGTCCTCTGATATATGATATATAATCCAAAATAAAAGGCATGTCAGTAATTTCAGCATTTTGGGAGGCCGAAGTAAGAGGATTGCTTGAGGCCAAGAATTTGAGACCAACCTGGGCAATAATAGTGATACCTGGTCTCTACTGAAAAAAAAAAAAAAACAACCAGGTGTGGTGGCACACACCTGTAGTCTCAGCTGCTTGAGAGGCGGGAGGTCGGCTTGAACACGGAGGTCGAGGCTGCAGTGAGCTCTCACGGAACCACCACTCTGCACTCCAGTCTGGGCGACAGAATGAGACTAGGTCTCAACAAGAAAAGAAATGAAAGGCACTCTCACTTCAATAAAGCAGATGGAAATGAGAATGGCAGAAGTAAATGGATGCTTCTTTTCCTTCTTTTTGAAAATCAGGTAGAATGAGAGAAGTGTCCCCAGCTTCTCATTATCTGGCCCTAGGGCTGTGACTTGACTTTGGACCGAGTGTCCCTTGCCTGGCAGGGCAAGGTTCAGGTTTCTCTTCAGGAGCTGAGAGGAGGCAGGGATGAGAGTAGCCTGCGCCTGGGACGCCAGGGAGGCTGAAGTGTCTGGAGCTGCCCACTCTGGGGGTTGGGGTAGGGAAGGCTGTGGGTTGAGTGATGGCACCTCCTCAGCGTGCATCTCCCAAGCCCAGAACTCAAGGAAGGGGCGGGTGGCTGGGCTACACAGAGGCCAAACACTCAGCCTCAGCACAGACCCTTGACCCCGGAGCCCTGGAGAAGACAAGCTGCCTTTCCAAATGCTGGGTGCTGTCTCCGTGATGACGAAGACTGGAGAAGAGAGAGTCCCCACACTGGGCTTGCTCAGGGACACCAGGGCGCTTGCCAGCTGGAGTGTTTGGGGAGCAAACGTCAAGAGGGAAAGAGGCCAATTAGTGACTGAGACTGAATTTCTAGGTAGCCCCAGCAAGTTTTGGAGGAAAAGGACTCAGAGCAGATTAAATCTGTTTTGAAGAAGTTTTTAAATGGCATCTAGTGTATCCCGTGCTATTACTGTGAATATTCACGGGTGCCATGGAGGGACCAGGCAGTGATGATCACTGACTCTCCAGAGGATGTTAGATTTACAGGATGTGTGTCTGAGGAGCGACCCAAAGAAGCATCGTTTCTCACCTGTGCCCCTGAGTAGTTTCATAACAACATGGCAAAATAGTAACAGCAACTCTCCCTCCCCATAAAAATAAAACAAACAAAGCCCAGCATGGAAACACGGTTTCTGAGGAAAATGTCCGATGTGATTTCTTTCTCTCCTCTTAGCCCTTTCAGTCAGCAATCCCGGCCTTTGACAGGAGAGTGATAGGCAGCCTCCAAGATGTCCCCACAATCCTTGCTCCCAGTAGTCACGACTTGGTGTAATTCCTTCTCTGTGAGTGTGAACTGGACCTAGTGATTCACTTTTAACATGCACAATACGGCAGGAGGGATGGGCAGTCACCTCTAGGCTGGTTTATAAAATGGCATGACCTCTACCTTGGGCTCTCCCTAGGGGAGCTGGCTGTTGTGATGCAGGACTGGTGAGAGGTCCACGTGTGAGGGTGTAAGGCCTGCAACACACACATGACTGAGTTTGGGAGTGACTCCCACTGTCATCCTTCGGATGAGACCACAGCCCTGCCTGACAGCTGGATGCAGCCTTGTGAAGAGCTGCTGAGCTGCAGCCACGCTTGTGCCCCACAGCAACGGTGAGAAAGTAAATGCTGTTTGTTCTTTAACGCCAGTAAGTTTGAGGATAACTTATATGAACCAAAGTAGTTAGTACATGTGGTAAAAACTGAAACACACTATTTAACTCTGAGTAACATGACTGCCACACTTGGAAGTGAGAGTCGTCAATGCCTACCCCTCTTAAACCATGAGCGTAATCCTAATTTTAGACATCATGATTCTCCAGGAAAAATGCGCTTTTGCATAACATTTAAGAACAGGACCCTCACCTTTAAGGGCTTTTGTATTCCCAATTTTGATTCTCATATTTGGAATGCAACAGTTGATAGTTCCTGCAGATGATGGGAGTGTCTCTACTCTTAAGGCTACACTCAGACATCATCTAAAATTCCACTAAGTGTCCAACATGTTATTTATTTATAGACAGGGTCCCACTCTGTTGCCCAGGCTGGAGTACAACGGCATGATTTCGGCTCACTGCAACCTCTGCCTTCTGGGATCAGGTGATTCTTGTGCCTCAGGCTTACAAGTAGCTGGGATTACAGGTATGTGCCACCACGCTCAGCTAATTTTTTGTATTTATGGTTGGTCTTGAACTCCTGGCCTCAAGTGATTTTACCCATCTCTGCCTCCCAAAGTGCTAGAATTACTGGCATGAGTCACTATGCCTGGCCCCAACACGTTACTTAAATGCAATGTTCCTTTTGCCTGTTTCATCTGAGCCTCAGAATAAATGGTCAGACATTTTTCAGACAAGTAGAATGATACTTCTGGAAAAATTGAAGACAGTCATTACAGCTCAGGCAGAGGGAACAAGACTCTCAGTCTGCCACTAGTCCCGGTCTGTTGTTTGTAGGAAGGTGTTTCTGGCAGCCTGTCTATTCAAAATTGAACATGACACGCCGATCTGTGGCTGCACTGGGTCGAAAGCATTTCGTGTCAACACCTGGGACTGTGGGGCGATCTCAAGGCAGTCATGTTCTGTACTCCTGGTGCCCACATGGTGCACAGATGCTGGTGGTCACATATTGGAGGGGGAGCTGCTGTACCACACTACACTTCTCAGTATCGAAGGACAGTCACTCAAATTCAACCACACCAGCCCAGCTAAGTTATTTCAGTAAGAAAAGACTCAACACAGCCTCAGATGGCAAGGTCGGCAATCCGGCAGAGAGCCGCTGTGGGTAATTTCTCAGCATCCACTTTCTTCTCTGTGCTCTGAAATCTACATCGTGAGGGGAAAAATGCAGACTCAGGGTGCAGAGATCAGGCTGAGTCTGAAAAGCTGATAATGGGGACAAGCAGAGGCTGCCCAGCACACGGGAGGGCTGGGTGGAACTGGACACTGGTCGGTGGGCGGCCAGAGCCAGGATCTCAGAGCATCTCACATCAGTAAGTCAGCAGTCTCAGAGATGCAAATTGGGTGGGACGGAGCTCACTGAGGTTCAGATTCACCGGAGGACAGCAGGTCCGTTCTCAGTTCAGAGGGAGGACCCCAGGGGTCTGCAACCTGCGGCCAAACCAGGCCTGTCTCCACCTAGTTATGATGTTCGAGTTACAGCCAAGTGCATGGCCTCAGCCTTTCCCATGGGTCCTCCTAGTTGCTGCTGGATTAGAGGTTGTGTGCAAATCCTAAAGTCTATCTGGAATAAATTTACAGACACAAAGGAAAACCCTCCCTTTGTTCCTGGGAGGTTAAAGAGACCCAGGGCGGTTTGAGGGAGGAACTGCACTCGGTTGGTGGGGACTGAGAACACTCGAGGGCAGCCAGTCCTGCGCACCCACTGAGCGCTGCACACCTCCGGCACCACAGTGATACTCAGCCAGAAGCCGCCAGCATTCAGGGAAGGGAAGGAAAGCCGGCAGTCACCGTTCACCCTCTAGATTTACAGCAGGCAACAAGCAGAAGCAGTCAACCCACAGGTGCTAACGAAAAAGATGCGAATTTCCTGGCACGTCCCCCTCAAGCACCAGCGAGCACTGAAGAAGGGTCTGCAGTCAGCGTCCTGGTTCTGTGGGCCCTGGAGGCAGAGTACCCATCACTTGCTTTGCAGGCAGCAATTTCATCTGGATACCTTCAATTCTTTTTCTTCGTTTCTAGATTTCTAACTTGAATCTTACCAACCAAAATAGTAAGAAAAAAGTTGCTTACTCCTCTAAAAGTGCTACCGTGATCGTGTTCATGAGATTTATTTTCTGAGAGAAAGGGCTGACATTGTGCTGGACAGAGGGCTGACCTCAGAAGGGGGCTGGCTGGCTGGATGGGAGCAGCTGAGGATGCCACCCACCCCTCTGTCCTGGGGAGCCTGCTGCTTCTGTGTGTGGTGGGGACAGGAAATCCTTGCCTCCTTCACAGATACCCCTCTCCAAAGGCAAGGAAGCCTTCCCCTTGGCTGAGTGAGGCCGTTGCCGGAAGCCTTGAGCCTCGGCAGACGGAGGCGCCGAACTCTTCCGTGTCGCTGGCTTGGAGCGTGAGTTTGCTGCATGAGTCCCTGTGCATCAGGCTGACCTGCAGGCCTGGGTGGGCACCCGAGCTCTCTCCCAGCCCTTCCCAGAGCTGCCACTCTCTCCCCATTCGCTATACTAGGTGCACACTCGCTATAAAGCTAAATATGGAACCCAGCCTCACGCGCTGCCCATCCCTCCAGCCTGGGTCATGGGTGTGCCTGTCGATGAGGGCACCTTCTCTGCACTGTGGCACCCTGAGCCACCCTCCTCCACATGCACACAGATCCGGGAAGGCCTCCTCTCAGGACCAGCGTGCAGGCTGCAGCACTAGCAGCCTCTGGGCTGTGGAGGGTTGTGGGGAGCACTGGTCCTGGGTTCAGAGCAGCCTTGTCCCCTGTAGCTGTCACTCTAGCTGCAGCTGCCATGAGGGGTGCCCAGGACCAGGCTGCACTGAGGTCTGGCTGCCCAGTCAGTCGACAAGGACCCTGGAGGAGAAATGGCTGAGTTGCCATCCTTGGGGGCTCCTGGTGCCCTGTCTCCAACTGCACAGGCCCACAGGCTCCCAGCTGCAGAGCTCCTGGCCCTGAACCGACGGAACCCCCTGCTCTTTGACGGATGGGGGGTCCACATGGCTCAGGAGGCGCAAAACGGGACAAAAGTTTGCAAACTCAAAACCAAACTTGTCCAATGTGTGGCCTGGAGGCAGCACGCGGCTCAGGTCAGCTTTGAATGTGGCCAACACATTCATAAACTTTCCAAAAACATGAGAGTTGCGTGTGTGTGTCTGTCTGTGTGTGTGTGTGTCTGTGTGTCTGTGTGTGTCTGTGTCTGTGTGTGTTTGTCTGTGTGTATGTCTGTGTATCTGTGTGTGTGTGTCTATGTGTCTGTGTGCCTGTGTGTCTGTGTGTCTGTGTGTGTGTCTGTATATCTGTGTGTGTGTCTGTGTGTCTATGTGTATGTGTCTGTGTGTGTGTGTATCTGTGTGTCTGTATATCTGTGTGTGTGTCTGTGTGTCTGTCTGTGTGTCTATCTGTGTGTGTCTGTGTATCTGTCTGTGTGTGTCTGTGTGTCTATCTGTGTGTGTCTGTGTATCTGTGTGTGTGTCTGTGTGTCTTTGTATCTGTGTGTGTCTGTGTCTGTGTGTGTCTGTGTATCTCTGTGTGTGTGTGTGTCTGTGTGTGTGTGTTTTAGCTCATTGCTGTTGTTAGTGTTAGTGTATTGTATGTGTGGCCCAAGACACTACTTCTTTCCACGTGGCCCAGGGAAGCCAAAGGTTAAACACCCCTGCTAAACCAAGCTTTCCGTAAGACAGGCAAAGACATTCAGTTGCCTTACCATTTGCTGTTAAAAATAGCTTTGATTTGTTATCCAGACCTACTGTGCTGTTCCAAAGAGTTACCATCAAACAAATACAGATAAAGAGCCGTGAACATTTTCTCCTTAGTGAAATGTTCCCTGGAGCTGCTGCTATCTTCACAGAGTGCCTTAACAGTACGAAAGAGGCTATGTCGCTGGGGAAAGAGAGTTCTGAGCAGATTGTTGATTCTTCATTCCGATAAAGAAAATTGTGTACTGGTACCCCAGAGCTCCGTAGAGTCTGAAAACAGGAAATGCTGAGTTCCTCACCAGCACAATCTTTTATAGCCATCCATGTCAATAGATTATTTTAAAAAAAGAAAGCAACATAATGCATTCAGGAAGTTATTTATGGAAACAGGAAACCTCTTATTTGAAAGAGTTATTGACTTTGATTGGGAACAATAGGGCTCTGAACACGGCAGGTGGGCGCTGGGCAGAGGCTGCTGCCTGGCTGAGGGGCAGCCTCGCTGGAGGCCCGTGGTGTCCATTCCAATGGGCAGCCTCGCTGGAGGCCCGTGGTGTCCATTCCAATGGGGAGCCGCCACGCTGGAGGCCCGTGGTGTCCATTCCAATGGGGACCACGCTAAACCGTGGGGCTGCTGACCTGGGATCTGGGAGGGGCAACTCAGGGATGGTCTGTCTGAGCAATGGCAGGACACACAACCCAGCGGGCACCAGGGATAAGAGGCTGATATCTTTGGAGGGAGATCGGTTGAGGAAAGGACTTGAGAATCAGGAAATACAGAATAGGAAATCAAGGAATATGTTCAGAAGCTGTTTATGGAAAAAAGGAGAGTCTCACTTCAGAGATGTGGGACATGAACCAGAAGCAAGCATCATGATGACAAAGACAGTGGTTTTTTTTTTTTTTTTGGAGATGGAGTCTTGCTCTATTGCCCAGGTGGAGTGCAATGGTGCAATCTCATCTCACTGCAACTTCTGCCTCCCGGGTTCAAGCTATTCTCCTGCCTCAGTCTCTCAAGTAGCTGGGATTACAGGTGCCCACCACCACGCCCGGCTAATTTTTGTATTTTTTTTTTTGAGACAGAGTTTCGCTCTTGTTACCCAGGCTGGAGTGCAATGGCGCAATCTCTGCTCACCGCAATCTCTGCCTCCTGGGTTCAGGCAATTCTCCTGCCTCAGCCTCCTGAGTAGCTGGGATTACAGACACGCGCCACCATGCCCAGCTAATTTTTTGTATTTTTAGTAGAGATGGCTTTCACCACGTTGGCCAGGCTAGTCTTGAACTACTGACCTCATGTGATCCACCCACCTTGGCCTCCCAAAGTGCTGGGATTACAGGCGTTAGCCACCATGTCTGGCCAAAGAACAATGATTAAACTACATATTTCTACAAAATATTCTGCCACCAACACAGACACATAAAGAGTGAGCTGCAGTAGACCAAATGAGTCAGGCCCTGCGGTTCTCAGGTTCTTCCACTCTCCCAGGGTTCCAGTGCCGTGGCTGAGGCTCCCTGCATAGGGACCCTCTGCCTGCCTTGCCAGCAAGTGGAGGGCACCCATAGCCGGACCAGGGCCCAAGTCTTCCGCTTAAAAGAAAACACAATGAAAGCCAGAGGGAGGAAGATCTCTCCCACGCATCATCTCGAGGCTCCTCCTTTGCTCCTGCCTGGGAGGAGGCCGGCCTCCCCTTCTCAATGGGGAAGCCCCTGCAGTTCCAGCCCACCCACTCCTGCTCCTTCTTTCCTACTCTCCCCCAGCCCCACTGCCATCTCTTAGCCCCAGTCCTGCCCCAGTTTCCAAGCTGTTAACCCACTGCCTTTAAAGATGTCCACAGCACAATCCTCCCTGCAAAGGTTACCAATCAGACAGAGCAGAGAGGCTGTGACACCCTGCAAAGCCCTGGAAAACCCCTCCCCAGCCCTGGTGCGACCTGCTCCTGAGATCGGCCCTGCTGGGCGGTCCCCTCCACAGCCATGGTCAACAGGCAGGTACCTTCCTTCTTGGTGGGTCAAGACATGAGGAACTCACCAATAGGAAACATGAAAATCTAGTCAAGTTTCTTCTCGTTTCTGTCCTATTTCATGCCTGTTTCCAGTTCTAGTTACTAGGAGAATTCCTCAACACTGTCCCAACATCTGTTTCTGTGTTTTAGCGCTCTTGCTTCCAATCTGGAGGAATGCTTTCACCTTCCCAATTATTCCTTCTTTCATCTGGTTTGTTTTTTGGCTACTGTATCATATCTTCAGTCTCCCTAGGTGTTTAAATGCCTCTGTTCCCTGAGTTCTGTGTGCTGCTTGAGGTCACCATTGGTTTGCTTGTCTCCGGGCAGGTAAGGAAGCTGTCACTTGTCATAACAGAAAGTCAAGTGTAAACAGGCTTCCCAAAGTGAGGGATTCAGTGGCTCACCAATGAAAAGTTCTGGGAGGCCAGGTGCAGTGACTCACACCTGCAGTAATCCCAGCACTTTGGGAGGCTGAGGCGGGCGGATCACTTGAGGTCAGGTGTTGAAGACCAGGCTGGCCAACGTGGCGAAACCCTGTCTCTACTAAAAATACAAAAATTAGCGGGTCATGGTGGTGCGCACCTGTAATTTCAGCTACTCAGGGGGCTGAGGCAGGAGAATCACTGGAACCCAGGAGGCAGAGGTTGCAGTGAGCCGAGATTGCACCACTGCACTCCAGCCTGGGCCACAGAGTGAGGCTCTGTCTCAAAACAAATCAAAATAAAAATATCCTGGGAGATGCAGCCAACTGCCACTGCCTGATTCAATTCCCTTCTCCTGAAGGGCTGGCCTGGCCCCACACCGGTCTCCCCTATAAAATGTGATCAGTGCTAGTCCACCCTGTGATTCTACCCCTTGCCCTCCAGCGGCTCGGCTCCCTATGACATGGTAAGATTCCTGATCTGAAGTCAGCCATAGTCAGATCTCACCTAATCTCCATGTAGAACTTGTAACCAAGACTGTTCCAGGCACACACTTCAGACCGTCCCCTCCCTGGGGTGTCCCTGTGCCAAGCCCTCCTGTGAGGCCAGGCATCAGATAATAAGACTTTTCCCCTTGAAACTCCACAGCCATCTGCTTCATGTTTTCACAGCACTTACCACGCCGTGGTGGAAACACTGCTCCCAAAGTCGACGTATTTACACTCAACCAGATTCAACCTCCCTTCAATCGACACGTTTGTACATGTCCTGCAATACCAAACACAATCTCCTACACTCCAAAGAGGCTAATGATTATGAGCTGCATTTTTCTATTGTTCTCACTTTGACTGATTCATTATTGGAGAAATGGGAACTGAGAGAGGATTTCTTTAGTGGTCCAGCACACAGGAGGACTGTGATGTTCTCTTGAGAAAGCCCGGACTTCTCTGCAATGGACTTCTAGTTAACTTGGAGAAAACTTCTGTTTCTAGTATGCTCAATTCTACCACGTTTAGGGGAATTTCTATGTACTGGTTTGCATATTTTAAAAATTTATGACCTTCCAGGGCTATGAGGTGTCTTCACAACAGCAAACTTGAGTTAATACTAGGATGAAAGATCAGCCCTTGACATCTTCCAGAAAGATGGGACAGAAGGACATGGGTGTCAAGCCAAGGTAAGGTTTTGCACGTAAGAGGCAGAACCGCCTGATTCTGAGAAATTGAGGTATAAAATAGAGGGTATTATAAATGCGAATACCTTCCACTCTATGCAGTTAAAAATAAGAAATGTGTTCATATCAGTATTTTTTTTTTCTGAGACAGGGTTTCACTTTGTCACCCAGGCTGGAGTGTAGTGGCATGATGTTGGCTCACTGCAACCTCCTCCTCCTGGGCTCATGCAGTCCTCCCGCCTCGGCCTCCCGAGAGTTGGGACTACAGGCACACACCACCACTCCCAGCTCATTTTTTTATTTTTAGTAGAGATGGGGTTTCAACATGTTGGCCAGGCTGTTCTTGAACTCTGGCCTCAAGTGATCTGCCTGCCTTGGCTTCCCAAAGTGCTGGGATTACAGGCATGTATTTACCAACCTGAGTAGGTATTAATGCTATTCAGTTTTCACCCTTGAAAAGGGGGAGGAAGATTTTTTGGATTATTCTAAAATTAAATTAAATTATATGATGCCCAGGACTTGCCACAAAATAACCTGGAGCTGTGTGGGTAGGTGGAAGGGGAGAGGGAGTGGATACATAAATAAAACAAGATTGGCCTGGACTAGAAATTTTGGAAAGTATCTATCAGAGACAGATCTGTGGGGGGTTATTACGTTCTTTGTTTCCATATATGCTTGCATTTTTTATGACAAAATTCATCTTTTTTAAAGCAGGGATTTAACCTCTCAAGCAAATGAGTGTGACTGTCACTTTAAAAATGCTTCTGATATTAAAATCACTCCCAGAGCAGCATAAATAAGTCATTTTTAAAGCTGGTGTGGGATGAAGCAGTGATCCTGGGAAAATGTAAAGCTGCTTTGTGTACGGATACACACGTGTGCTGTGTTCATACCAGTTGCCCGGCCAGGACCGCCTCACCTCTCCTTACCTCCGGCCACTTTCCAGTCCCTGTTCTCACTCCAGCGGGGCCTGAATCCTCTCTGCTCCTCCAGGCCTATCCTGGCTCAGAACATCCCTTACCCCCTGGACTATGTCTCCACCAAATCCTGGGAAAGCTGGGTGCCACACACCTCCCTGTAAGCCCACTGATCGCAGAAGGCCGCCTTCTATGACAACGTAGCTCAAAACCTTCTCTTCTCTAAATAAAGTTGTATTTTATTTACATGCAATATAAACACAAACACAGTTTTCTGCCTTCAATCCTTCTCTCCTTTATTTCACAGAAGACACTTTGGTTCTCTCCCATAAGGCTTCCATTCTGCATGCCTTTCCTGACAGATGAGAACGTGTACGTCTGCTCACAGTTCCCAATGTTTGCTGTTCTGCGTCACCCTCGGAGGTGGAAATTACAGTGATTCACGCCCAGGGAAGCAGCAAGGTGGGGTGAGAGAGAGAATGAGAGGGAGGCTGAGCTTCAAAGAGGCCAGGTGACCTTTGTCCAAGTGTGGCTGGCAAGTGACAGAGAAAGGGGGCTCAAAACGTGGCCTCTCAGGTCTCAGGCTCCAGCGTTTCTGCTACGCCTCGAACCCCCTGTGCTCCATGAGACTGTGCTCTCAAGTGCAAAGCAGGTATCTGTTGACCACACATGAATTTCTAAAATTTGGCAAAAGGATTCGAACACTCCAGAAATAGTGTGTATTTTAGATATCCACTCCACAAACAAATTTCAGTATGATTTTTTTTATCATGGTCATTGGTAGATAAAACCTTATTTGCTTACAATTACCACTAATTCTATAGGATTCAGTTCACATTACAATACCTGCTTGTCCAACTACCAGCACTAATAGGTAACTAAGTAGTAAGTTTGGAGAAAAAAAACTGTGAACAGAAAGTCTATGAAGTAGGAGATGTTGCTTTTTAAAGCAAAAAATAATAAATATTGTCACCAGGTGTGGTGGCTCATGCCTGTAATCCCAGCACTTCGGGAGACTGAGGTGGGGAGATCACCTGAGCTCAGGAGTTCAAGACTAGCCTGGCTAACATGGCAAACCCCAGCACTATTAAAAAAAATACAAAAAGTAGCCAGGCGTGGTGGTGGGCACCTGTAATCCCAGGTATTCAGGAGGCTGAGGCAGGAGAGTCACTTGAACCTGGGAGGTGGAGGTTGCAGTGAGCTGAGATCACATCACTGCACTCTAGCCTGGGCAACAGAGTAAGACTCCATCTCAATAAAAATAGTAATAAAATAATAAATTATACTGTCACTTATTTTTGCCAGTGCAAATCTAGAAAACACGTGATGAGGGACAGTGCGTAGGACTTTGCCAAAAAGAGCCTGAACATGAAAGGACACCTGCTGAGGCCAGAGGCACAGTTCAGACTTCCATAGGACGCAGAATAGGAAACGCTTCAGCCTCGCTGCCCCTCTCCTCCCATCGTCAGCTCTGGAAAGGACGGCGAGGGCCCTGTTTGGCATCCCGGGTGAGGACTGCTCTTCTTCAACAGAGGCTGCTTGCCTCTCCCTATCTTCTCACCCTTTCTGCTCTGAGTCAGACTTTGCTCCCCAGTGAAACACAGAAAGCAGGAAAGCAGGGAAAAGTGGAGCAAGTGGGAAGGGCGGAGAGGCAGCGCCAGAGCACGGATCCACCACAGGTCAGCCCATCAGCATTGGAAAACACAAGGAAGGGCGCGCCAAACTCTGCGGCTTACAACACGTATCTCAGAGACCTTCTAAGAAATAGATGCCACACCCCAAGACAAAAAGAATCCGCGCCTTGCACAATGGACTTGTACCATTTCCCGATACAAATCATGCTCATTTCCCAAGCAAAATACGAGGCGTCTCCAGTGGCCTAGGATGCAAAATTATAAACCGACTCATTGCTCCGCTGGAAACACACCCTGCTCCCAGATTCCCTCTTGACATAAGGTCTAAGGTTCTCATCTGCATTCTCCACACAGCATCTCCTACCCCTAATTCCTCTCTGACTCCTGCAGCCACTGCTGACCAGTGCTGACGGGTGCCGAGCGGTGCTGACCAGTGCTGACCGGCGCCGAGCGGTGCTGACCAGTGCTGACCAGTGCTGACCAGCGCTGAGCGGTGGCCCCAGGGAGGCTGAGCTCTCCTCCTGCAAGTTGCACCTGGATTCTGTGCTCCAAAGGGAAAACTGTTCCTGGTGATTCCCAAGTCCCAGTTCTTCCCACCTCTTGTGATTCCAGCTCACAGGTCCAGGTCTCTCCCTGGATGCCCCGCTAGGTCTTGCTCCTGGTGGCCTCTCTCCCAGAGATGAAAAGTCCTGTCTTGACCCTTGTGGCCCAGGGCTGGGGCCTGACACCCACAGCAGGTGCCCACGATGCTAATGCCACCAACTTTCCCCATCCCCTGCCAGGAACGCCTTGTCCCCCAGTGGCTCCTGCCAGGATCCCTTGCTCAGCTCCTTCTGTGAGTCTCAACACCAACCACCAGTATGTCGTTCTCTCCCCAGGATGATGGAAGGCTTAGGTTTAAGTCTTCTGATGTGCAGCAAGAATATACAAAGAAAGCCAGTCTAACCAATATATTGTTTAACAGTAAAATCTAGTTCATTTGTAAGTAGAGTTCTAAGGGTTTTCAGATGCTGCTGTTATGTTTAAGCTGCAGGCAGTTTACCCAAGGAATGTGATGTTGAAATGTGTTTCAGAGTAAACTTCCGCTTGAAAATTACAGGCAATAAAATGTACCAGCTTTCTCCTTTTTTTCTTCATTAATGAACTGAGGAACATAAAAGCTCAATTAAAAATAAAGACTCATGCATCACTTGGTTCTTTTTAGTCCTTTCAATTTAATAAAACATTGGTGTTGAGGTGTCGGGTAATGGAAAGTGATTGCTCTGTTTCTGGCTCAGTATTCACATTCGGCTTACGCATAAATCCAGAGCCGTGGGGAGGGTCTTTTCCCTACGTCAGTCAGCACCTAGAATGCCTGCAAGCGGGGTCAGGTATCAGAGGCACGGGGAAGAACAGAAAGGGTGAGCCAGCCCTGGGGAAAGGGAGGGGTGGTGAGGAAGCGCCGAGGGCAGGGCCAAGACATAAGGTTTACTGCTGAACTGAGTCTAGAACAGAGTGGGAGGGAGAAGGGACTCCATAACTGGCTGTGGCATAAGTGGACTCCCAAGAAGAAAACTGGGTGTGAGTGTGGAGATGAATACCAGCAACAGCGAGGCAAAGCAAGCGAGGATCCTTCCACAGCCAGGACAAGCTCATTCACCAGAAACCATGAAATGGAACCGCCCCCACACCCGAGATCATGGCCTCGCGCCTGTCCTCAGAGTGCCCTTTGACCACCACCTATCTCAGTCAAGAGGCAAGCCTCGCCTTTGACCACATCCTAGTCTCTTTTCCCTTCTGTTTCTTCTGGAAGGCCGTGTGGTCCTGTAGGTCCTAGCTTTTATAACCACATTTCTAGACCCAGACCACGCACGTTTGAATGAAGAAATGCAATGAGAAACAGTGGGAAGGTCTACCAGCTGGCGGGCATCAGGCGGGTCTCACCACTCACCCTCTGTGAAGCCCAGCCCGAGGCCAGCAGCTGTGCTTCTTGGGAGAAGATTCGAGCCCTACTGGGGTCACCACGGGCAACATGGCTCCTCCCAAGGGCAGGGCAAGCCCTTCAGATGGAAATGCATGCATTTCCACGCCAGTTAATACCTACGGGCGCCTCTGTGTTATAGAGTATTGCGTATTGCAGATATCCAAAAGTACACAAACTTTCAACATTATAAACCACATGCAGTGAGGCTCTCCTGATTCGGAGAAAATATTGCAAGAGCCGGCAATGTAACAATGCATTCCCAAAGCAAGCACTGAGAAAGCAGGAAGCAACGTGTTTGCACCTCATAATCCACTGTAATCTACAGAACACATTCCCTCCACTCTAGAGACCTGAAAATACGTTTTAAAATTATCTCATTCGTTTAAATTATTACTTTTAAATGACTTTATTAGTTACTTGTGTGGCCATCCAAATAAGTCAGATTTCACTTGGAATAAAGCAGTGGTTCACCTAAGGACAATCTAGGACTCAAATGTTTCCCTCTATTAATCAATAACTGTTTCTCTTCCCAACGTGCTTTCCCATCAGGGAAATCGATGTCTCTGGATGACTATGTAGACACAAATGTGTCAGAGCACGTCAGGCTGAGAACACAGAGGGAAACACATTTGGAGCCTTTCGCATGCAGGGCCTCACTCCGCCACTGTGACGCCGGTGGCTGACTCTCCTCTGACCACGTGAGTCAGTGTGCACCTGGCGGGTGAGGCTGGGCAGCCTGGAGAGACAGGAGGAGCAGCCAGTGAGAGGTCCTTGGGGTGTTCTGCAGCTGTAGTCCCTAAGGTCCCCACCCCCATGCAGACAGGCCCACAGCAGCCACAGCACTTCCCCTTCCCTCCGCGGGGCCCAGAGCTCACCAGGCAGCAGCACGGGGCTACCCTGCAGAAGCTCATCTAGGACTCTACCCAGCCACGCTCCTGCAGGAACCTAAGAGAACTGGAGGTGTCTATAAGGTGTTGTCATCTAGATGTAGCTGGGGACAGAGAACAGGTAACAGGGTCCGAGGTCCCCAGTGAGGTAGGAGGTGGGACTTGACTCTGGAGGCAGGTTTTAGACACTGGACTAAATTGTCTGTTTACTATTGCTATGGAAACATCCAAGCATTACCGCCCCTTTCCATAGCAACGACCCCACCACCCAAAGTTACTGCCCTTTTCCTAGAAATTTCTGCATAAGCTGCCCCTTAGTCTACATGTAATTAAGAGTGGGTATAAATGTGACTGCAGGCCTGCACTGAGCTGCTACTCTCTGCCTGGGGGGTGGCTCTGCTCTGCAGGAGCAGTCACGGAGCTGTAAAGCTGCTGCTTCAACACAGCTGTTTTCTTCCACCCTACCACCTGCTTGCTCTTGAATTCTCTCCTGGGTAAAGCCACGGCCCTTCGAAGGCTAAGACCTAATTTGAGGCTCACCTGTGCTGCACCACCAGGAAAACCAGGGACCAATGGCGGAGTCTCTCTGGGTGCAGCCATCCTCAAGCCTTCACCCTACTCTCTGCCCTCCTGCTCAGGAGACTCCCTTGGATGCATCCACAGTCAGCTCCGTCCCCAGAAGCCTGGCCTCCAGCCCACATCGGCTTTAGCTCCCAACTTGAACATCTGTCATGCTTCCCCACAAACAGCTTGATTTGTTTTATTTTCTTTTTTTCTGAATATGTATCATTTTTTAAATTGCATTTTAGGTTTTGGGGTACATGTGAAGAACATGCAAGATCGTTGCATAGGTACACACGTGGCAGTGTGATTTGCTGCCTTCCTCCCCTTCACCTATATCTGGCATTTCTCCCCATGCTCTCTCTCCCCAACTCCCTCCCCATCCCCCACCCCGCTGTCCTTCCCCTATTCCCCCCGACAGACCCCAGTGTGTGGTAGTGGGACTGCTCACTTCGGCAGCACATATACTAAAATTGGAATGATACAGAGAAGATTAGCATGGCCTCTGCGCAAGGATGACAAGCTTGATTTGTTTTCTAAGAGAAATTCTGAACCTACTTGTTAATAAAATGCCCTTTCTGCTTCTTTCCAATCTATAATAAGAGAATGTCTTACATAACTAAAAAGCAACAAGAAACACTGTGCCAGAGGAGGGGCTGAGAGAGGCTGTCCTTACTTGACAGCATGCGGCACTGGGGACCACGGGTGGCTGCAGGGAGGCCCTTGCAGGAGGAGGGGGTATCGCTGTGCAGCCGCGGCTCCAGAGCCCTGCGAGGGCCAACCTGTTTCCACGAAGTCCCCATCCAGTGGGTGACGCTCAGCACTGCAGAAGCTCAGACAGTACCCTGATGGAGTGCGGGGCAGATGTGCCGGCTGCGGGACAGAGGCCGTGGAGGGCAATGGTTAGAGCCATCTGTTGGCCACTTCTATCCCTGTTCATCCCACCTGTCCTCCCTCAGACCCTTGGGACCAAAGTCAAAGGATCCCAGACGTCTGACTTTCTTTCTGCCCTAGGTTCATGGGGGAAAGCTGATAGATTTGTAGGCTGTGCATCTTCGAGAGCTGCTGGAGTACAGTTTCATTCCCTAGGATTAGGAAGATCTTGGATTCCAATCCACAGGCCCTCCCTGAGCCCCCGCTGCCTCCCAGCTCTCGTAAGAACCCTCCGCGAGCACCATCACTCCTGACCCTCATGATAATACTATGAGCATCACGTTTCTTATGGCAAAGAGCCTTGCAGGACTGAGGTTCAAGCTGGGTTCACGCGGCTGGATACCTGGTGCCCCTCCTGCCACTTCGGACCACCTCCTAACACCGAGTGAGCCTGCAGACAATGTGGCATGGTGACAGGTGATGGCCCCATGCACCGGGGGGTGCGGACAGAGGGCTAGGGAAGGGGCTGTGAGGTCTTTACATTCACAACCTTAGGACTTGGGACTGATGTGAACAAATGACTGGGATCACCCAGGTGCTTTCCAGACCCTACAATCTTATTTGGCAGAGACACCCCAAAGAGATGGGAAGAGGCCGGGACAGCACTGACTGAAGGGCAGTCCTATGCAACGGAAGGCTGGCCCTGCGGAGTCCTGCGGCCAGGAACAGGAGTGTGGGTATCGGGCACTAGGCACGAGAATTTGTCACTGGGAACAAGGATGTGTGGAGACCCTACAAAGCAGCCCGACGTCTTCTACTGTGGGACCCTCTGGCCCAGGGTTATATCCATGCCATCTGGTGGCTCCTAAGCTCCTTTTATGCAGGGAGGTAAAATGACCCAGAATGAACCCTGAAATCCAAGCAGGTTGGTGTGACCTTCTGAAACCTCTGATGCGAAACCAGCCTGTCCCAGATACACTGGAACCAGCACACAGACTTTTTGCAGAGGCCACGTGTCATCTGCTGACAGGACATAGCCCATCAGTGCACCTGATCCTGCAGCCTGTGTGGCTTAGCTTTCCTTCTCCCTCTGCCCAAAATTCCCCACCCCTCGCTGGCCTACTTCTGCTCATGCTTCAGCCTCCTGACTTCCTCTAGGAAGCTGCCTAGCTGCCCGGCCGAGCTGGGTCTGTGCCTGTATCTCCATGGGATCTGCATCACTGCTTTTAACGGTGCGGCGTTTTGAGGGCCTCTTTAGGAGCTATCACCTCCACCACGCTAAGAGGGCTCACAGCAGCACCCGTGGAAGGAGCTCTGTGCATATTTGATGCATTAACATGTGCCAGTTACAGCCGGGCCACAAATCCAGCACATCGCTACCATTTCCATCACCTGAGGATTGAAGGAGAAAGAACAGGGGCAAGGGGAGAACCGGACCCGAGTACAGCTGGGGAGGAACTGACTGGGCGGAGGGCGGCTCTGTCTGCACCCACTCTTCGTGCTACTGAGACAACCACAGGAAGACAGAAGCCAACCCAGGGATCTGCCTGCCTTCTTGGATGCCCACGACTCTGCCTGGGCCATGGAGATGCAGGGCACAGACAGCGATGCCCCAGCACTTAGGAGATTGATAGCGCAAGGCACCATGACCGACTCTTGGCCGTGCTGTGTCTATTCACTACTAAAAGAACAGTAGTGGCACCTCCCCGCCTGTGCGCGTGGCCTGTTGCTGCTCTAGCGGGGCAGGGAGACTAGCAGAAGCCAGCGGGATTTTATCCGGAAGCTAAAGAAAAGGAAGAGGTGGTTTTGGGGGAAAATTGTTGACTGAAGAATTCCAAAGATCTACTGGGAGCCAGCCGACTCCACTATATTGATTTTTCTATTAAGATGGTTTACTGAAGTATTTGAATTGCAGGAGTCCAGGCATTTTAATTTGCACAGATGTGGCTTGTTGAACTTTGATTTTCTGTGCTGAAGAGCAAACAGAATGTTCAAACACATTTAAGTTGCGCACGTTTAAATAAGGCGCAGCGTTGTGAGGGCGGCTTGGTGTGGAGCGCTATCAGGATTTGCCTAATGCGTGTGCACAGAAATGCAAAGCTGCCTTTCACCAGAATCAATCTCGGGTTATGTGTGGTCCAAAGAATGCTTCTAAGGCCCCTGTGGTAGGAGCGAGACCTGGAAGATATGGGCCCGTGAGACAAAGGCCCCCAGACCATGGGCAGGGTGGGGGGGAGGGTTCTGTTAACGGGAAGTGGGTGGGAGGGAGCCGGCTTGGGAAGGAGAGGGCAGAGCTGGGCTGCTCTTCGTGACAGAGGGGAGGAGACGGCATATTCAAAAGGCAGGAGGAGGGGACGGGGTGCAGACCTCAGGGTGGGAGGGGTGTGTCTGGGATGGGGAGGCCCTGATGGGTCTCTGGAGGTCGAAGGAGCTAGCAGGGCTTCCAGGTTTGCGGTGGAGCAGCTGGGACGCTCTCTCGCCTGCTCTGCCTGCCTCCAAGTTCTCTGGGTGTCTCCCTTGCTCACTAAAGCTTGTGTGTGGTGGATCTTTGGGGGGCACTTGAAAATGACACAAGCTTGGCTGCTGGGACACTGCACAGGTTCCCAGCCAGGGCCCTCGACGTTAGGTTCCCGCTCATTTCCCACCTGCCCGGCCCCTCCGCTCAGCCCCGGCCTTGCCAGGGTCACATTCTTACCTCCAGCGCGGCTGCAGAGGGAGCTGGGTCCACAAGTCAGGACCGAGTGATTAACCAGAGCCACGTCTGCCCCCAGCAACGAGCAGAACAAAATCACCAGGTTTGGAGAAGAAGGAGTGACAGCCAGGTGTCTAGGAGAGGGGCACACAGCATTGCCATGGGGGTGACAGGACGCCCAGGCAGGGGGAGGGAAGGTGGGAACAACAGGGTCAGCATGAGGCTGACAACACACAGCATTGAAGTCTCGGTTGTGCTCGGGGCTAGGACATGCCCGAGGTTAGCCAGACAACAGGAGCCCCGCTCCGAGGCAGCCTGGGGCCTTCTTCCCACACCAGCACACTCACATGGACCCAAGTGGGGCGGGGAGGGGGGCTGTCTCCTGCCTCGGGTTCCTCATCTGCAAAATGAGATTGTAATTGTGCTCCCAAGAATTACAAGGACTGAGTTATTATGTGCTATGAAGTTACAACACCCATGCGATGAATAGTCTCAATGTAGAGCAAGAGATTTCAGCTGAGTGGAAATAAATCCACCCTTCCTTAGTGCTAACAGCATCGGTGAAAACAAAGGAAACGCTCTAAGTACAAGGGGGACCACCTGCCGAAGGCCAGCCCTGAGCAGGCGCTCCCCACTCGCCCAGGTGAGCACACTCCGGCCGCTCTGGGTCTGGAAGCTGCACCAAAAGCGCCGCTCCTACCACAGCCCCTGCTTTCCCCGAGCTGCACCATGTTTCCATATGGATTTGCACCGCTTCTCTACCCCCGCGGAAAAGACTGGTTTCCTGTCCTGAAAACAGAACTGGTGTCAGGTGAACTCAAGGCCGGGAGCCCAGGATGAAGGGAACATCCCGAGGCGTTCCTGCAGCGTTTCCGGAGTTCTCTGCAGACAGGCCCCTGCCGCAGATATGTACGCGTGGCCTCCCAGTGTGAAACAAGGAAAAGAGTAAACATACCCACCGTGGAACACACAATAAATATTTAATTGAATGGAAAAATCAGGATCCCGAGAAAACTGTGTTGGTTAAACTGAGCATGGCCAGTTCCGATTTGTAGACTCCCCAGGGGATCCCAGAATCCGCTCCTCCCTGCTGCATTTGTAGGTGCTGGACTCTGCTGGCCCTGTGGTCAGAGGCGATACCCCACCAGGCAGGCCAGGGGGACTTCGTGGGACAGGCATGGGAGACTGAGTGCAGGCATTTCAGATAGCTGCTGGAAGCCTTGGGCATTTTAACAGATGTCCGCCTATTTCATAGGCAAAAGTTCAGTGCCTCTGAACTAACCATCCAACTGCAGCTGCGTGAAGACGGCACTGGTGGAAGCCGCTCCGTCCCACGAGGGTTCTGCTCTGTGAGGCTCTGTGCACACACTGAGGACACCGTGACCAGAGAAAGCCACTACAAAGTTTTAACATTCGGCCCCAAGGCTGAGTGGCAGGAAGCCAAGCTGGGCCCACCCACCTCACGAGGAGGCTCCGGGTCCTGCTGCTGTGGCCAAGGAGTCCACACTACACACATGGGAACTCCAGGTGCCCTCTGACACCTCGATGAAGTTCTGTGAGCCTTGGTTTTCCTCTCTGTGGATGAGGGCATGCCTGCTCCCGAGGGGCAGGAGGGGACAGTGGCTCAGCTCTGCAGCACTGCAGTGAGACTCCCTGGGTTGCACTCCTAAAAGTCCCTTCCTCTAGATAAGCCTCAGTTTCCTCAGCTATAAAACGACGTTCACCATCTATTTAGCAAACACCGCTCCTGCAGTGTGTCAAGTCCTAGAAGCAACTTGTTTCTGATTTCAATGGCCACATGTATAAATACGAACCGTGGGCTTGCATCCAAGACAGATCTGTGCTGCTCATTTTTCTCAGGGAAAATTTATGACCACAGAGACCCTGAACAAGTGCCATGGACAAGTGTTTGCGAGGGTTATTCTGTGGCACGCCATCTTAATTCTAATGTTTTACAAAGGACATTAATTATACAAAAGCATTAAATCAGTAATTTGATCCTCAACAGCAAACAGCATAATAATCAAGAGCACATAGTTTATATAATATATTCTTGATGGTTAAAACATAACAAAAATAGAAAATAAAAAACCTGTAGGTTCTAGAAGATTCAGGCATTGCCAGCTCATCCTAGGAGACCTGTGCTGTCGTCATGCTGTTGCTCCTTTTCTACCTGGCTCTGCCCCGATTGCCCTGAAAATCGTACCCAGGTTCCAGCCTCCACTACGAGTGCTGCCAGGACTGGACCTCAGGAGTTCCCTGGATTCCTTCCTTCTGTTTTCACTGCCCTCACGCCAGGTTAGGCCCTCCTCATTTATGACTCACTCAGGCTGTAACGACCTTCAAAACCATTTCCTGCTTTCAGTCTCTCTCCACTCCAGTCCAGTGTGAGACCTGCCAGGCTATTCCCAAAATAACTTCTTGTGTGTCACTCCCTGCCCCAGGCGCCCAGCACCTTCCTTGCTATGCTCCCTGCTCCCCTGCTCCTGGCTCTCTCTCCTGCACACAAGCCCGTCTCACCTCCGGGTTCTCAGGGCACTGAGTTCAGCTGGGGCCTTCCCTGCTGCCCTGTTAGAAGCCTTCATCCCTCGGAGCCCAGGGAGCACTGATCCTCTCCGTGACGTGCTCTGAACTCTACTCCACATTTTGATGTGATTCATTTGCACCCCGCCGTGAGTACCATGCATGCCATGATGTATGACATTCTCTAAGGACCCTATCTAAATATTTCATCTTCAAAACGATTGGCGTCTCCTTTGGTTTGAGGCAAATGCATGTTACAAAACAACAGTGCTAACTCGATTGCAGGCATTTTTGTAATTATCTATCTATCCATCGTCTATACACTAACACAGGGGAAAGGAAATGAGAAACTGAAATGCCAGCAAGACCAGAATGAGAGATCAAGACGCACGTGAGGCTGGGAGGAAGCCACACAGGCCTCAGGCTCCTGGGCAGCTATTCAGTGTGTCCCAGGAGCAGTTGCCCGTCGGTTGAAATCCTCGCTCGCTCTGGGTTAGTTACAGGACGGGACGTCCCGTGTCGGGGGAAGAGAGCGGGAAATGCACAAGCATTCGATCAGATAAATGACGCTCAAGAGGAGGATGTACAGAAGTGGACGACCTGTGGCTTCCCCACCGCCCGCAAGTGTCCCCTTGCAAGATTTGTTGTCTTGGGAAGATGAAATAAGGGAAGAATAGAAGAGTAAAGAGGTAAAGTGAGGCGATAGAGTGAAAAGCAAGGAAAGAAGTAGTCAGAAAAGAGTAACAGCAGCAAACACAGCTCATCCTCCTTCCTCTGCTCAAGCTCTCTATCAACAAAAGGCTCCCCCTACTGAAAATGTGCCCAAGAAGGAGAGGCTGTAGGGAGGGAGGTATTCTGTAAACTCCGAACCCGGGGCCCAGCGTGTGCAGAGACGGACGATGGAAGCCCAGCCATGGCAGACCCAAGGACAAGACGGGACAACACTGGACGGAGCACGTGCTCTGTGGGCAGGAAACTTTCACAAACCAAAGTTTAAGGATACGTAGGAACAAAATAAAGTAGAATAAACACGGACAGAAAAAGCGAGAAAATCGAATGCTAAAAAGAATCCTACTCTCAGTTGCATGTGAAGTAAAATATTAAGAAGTGAGGAAAAAAGGTTACACACGTCATCCGTTATTATGCCAAAATAATTACCTAACTATCCGGCCTGTCTGGCTTCCAGAGAGGATCAGGAACCATCTTACAAACAAAACCAAACAGCGCAGCAGGCTCCAAAGTGCTTTTTAACAAGGTAAACAAGGTACTTACTAACAATAGCCCATAGAACTTAGAGAAGGCTTGGCGGAGAAGAGAGAGCATGTTGCCTAAGTTGGAAATGAGGACGATTTTGGCCGGGGAGCCTCACCGTCTTTCTCTTCAAGCGTGGAGAAGCTCACTCCTCCACGTTCAGAAGAGCAAACCTCCACAGAGCGAGCAAACATTCAGGCTGTCACTTGGGATCATCCGAAACTCAGGAGAGGGCAAGAGACAAGGATATGACAATGTCACTTTTAGTAACTGACTCAGTCCAACACCTCGGGGTCAGGTGCTTAATATAGGGCTACTCTTTCCGTTGGGTGGCAAGTTTAGCGAAACTGACCACCTGTCCCCTTGCAAATCTGCCTGTCTCCAGCCCAAATCAGAAGGCGCGCCCGGCACAGCCGCTTGGAGGAGGGGCTGCGGCGATCGGATTTCGCCTCCCACCAGTGCCTGTGAAATCCAGATGTGTTCTGGGACCCTCTCCTCTCCCAAGAAGACTGCAGATCAAGCTGCTAAACAAGCAGCAGTGATTCTTGTTGTTTTTAGTATCCTTAGTTGTGTGTGTCTTCTGGAGACTCTATTTTTATAAGTTTAAAACTCTGCTTTCCTTGCACATCCGCAGGGCCTCTACTAAAGAAATGGAAGAAAGGAGCGTCTGAGCCGTGCACTCAGGCTCCTGCGGCTCCATCCAAAGCCCCAGGAGGACTCCCTGCTCCATCTTTGTGAACTGCTCCAAGTCTGATTACTCAGGATCTCTCACCCAGCCTGTGGCCGGGGAGATCTAAAGTGCACTCAAGTTGTTCATTAAACGTCTCCAGCAGTTCCGTGGATGCAGTTTTTAGAAAGGCTGCACCTCTGAAATCCCCCACACACCTAATGTAACATGACGTTGTTTGCAACCTGTGAATACAACCTGCCTGTCAATTTCAAACTCCAGCCATGTCCACTAGGTTTCTCTTCTGGGCTTTTCCAAACAATGGCTTAATCAGAGTCAGCAATTTGAGGGAGAAAGCCCATGAAAATAGGCAATTCATGAAAAACCAGTTCTACTCCCCGTGCTTAGACACACCCCTTAGACACAGGTCACTCCTGTGGTTTGCTGGTGAGGGCTGGAACCTCACCTCTTACTTAGACACCTCTGTCCTCTACCTCAGAGAAATTCCTCTCTACCTTAACTATGATTCTCACCACTCTGTGAAATGACAAAATTGATCAATGTCTCTGTTGTGCATTGTCTGACGCGGCAGCTCATCAGGAATTTATGAGTCATTTTGACAAGAGGATAGTGAACCTGTTTATGACTGGGGCTCACTGCCCGAATATCTCCTAAGGGCTGGATGTCCACACGCCGCCTTCCTCCCACACACGGAGGTTATTTGCCATGTGGATGCCCAGAGACTCAAGATGGAAATTCACTTGGCAGATCATTTGACCATCGTAGGAACCGGCTTGCGCTGCTCATCCTTTAGGGGAACTTGCTGGGAACATCCCGTATTGTTTGAAAGACTTGGTAGTCTCTTTCTGCTCACCCTTTCTCCACTCACAGTCTTCCAATACAATAAAATCACCACCCCAATGGCTCTTGATTCCTTAACTAGTTACATTGTGGAGAGATTTCTAGTAACGTCCAGGATTAAAAAAAAATGCCTGAAACTGCCAAGGACAAAGCCTAGCCCCAGAAGAGTTTGTCCAATACTTTCTGAGGCTCTGACCATCCGGTAACTGGGTGGGGGCACTGCCCTCTGAAGTCACAATCACAGAATCCAGGAAGCTGATGCAAACCTCTCCCTACGTGGTGAGAATGCTTTGCCTTCCCATAGATTTAAGTATCACCGGCATTCTGCTAGAGCAATTCTGTCTCTAGCTGAAATCTATTGTTGGTGGGAACCATGCCACAGAGCGCAGTGATCTGAGCGGCCTGATGCGTTACTGTGAACTCACTACGTCTTTCCATGTTGATAGAGAAAGGGGGTCGTTCATTCACTTCAGAAATAGTGATTGAGCATGCCTGCTGTCTCGTCATCTAATGTGTTTTCCTCTCCTCCCAGCTGGGCTTTAGATGCCAGTGTGATGCATGTGCTATTTGCTTACATAATTCTGCTTGTAATATCTGTTTAGTCAAGAAGTAGATATTAATCACCTAGGCTGTGGGACCAGCTCTGGAAACACAGTGGAGGAAGAGAGATGCTGTCCTGGCCACCAAGGAGCTAACACTCTAGTGTAGAAAATGTCACTAAGCAAATACTGACATCGGCAAATCTGTGCATATGGTTGATGGGGCTGCTGTGCAGTGTGTTGCTATTGGAATGGAAGGCAGGAAGACTTGAGCCCAGCCTGGAGAGACAGGAGCATCCTCTCTGAGCAAAGTTCGCTTACACGGAAACTCAAAAGGTGAGTCCAGCTTCTCCAGGCAAAGAGAAGTAAGCAGAGCAGCCCACACGAAGAATACCCAATGGCAAAACAAACACAGCACAAATGGAACCTCCCCAAGAATCAACCCGGAGCCAGAGACAACCCAGAGTGTGGTGCCATCGAGGGGACCCACAAAGATCCATGTGGCCAGAACTGGCCAGAAAATGGGGTAAGCCCTTGTTAAAAATGTTGGGTTTTATCCTAAGTGCAATGGGGTCTTGCAGGGTTTTAGTTAGAAGAATGTACTTTTCTGATTGTGTCTTTTAGACTGGGGTCCCCATTCCCCAGGCCTCGGACTGGTACAGGTCTGTGGCTTGTTAGGAACCAGGCCACACAGCAGAAGGTGAGTAGTTGACAAGCGAGAGTGACCTCTCCAGCCTGAGCTCCGTCCGCCTCCTGTCAGATCAGCAGCAGCGTTCGATTCTCAAAGGAGCTTGAACCCCATGGTGAACTGCACATGTGAGGAATCTAGGTTGCACACTCCCTGTGAGCATCTGATGCCTGATGATCTGAGGTGAAACAGCTTCATCGCCAAACCATTTCCCCTCCCTGCACTCCCCGCTCTTCCATGGAAACACTGTCTTCCATGAAACTGGTCCCTGGTGTCAGAAAGGTTGGGGACAGCCGTTTTAGACTTCACAGCAACTGACTCTGACATGGGGAAGAGCCGAGCGGGACCAGCAGCAAAGAGGCTTCAGCGGCTCTCCAGGAAACAGTAGGATGTCACTAGCGCTTAGGCTGTGGGGAGAAGCAGCCCCACGTGAGATCAGGGTCGGGGGGGAAGCAGCCCCACGTGAGGTCTGGGTGGGGGTAAGCAGCCCCATGTGAGGTCTGGGTGGGGGTAAGCAGCCCCACGTGAGATCTGGGTGGGGGGAAGCAGCCCCATGTGAGGTCTGGGTTGGGGGGAAGCAGCCCCACGTGAGATCAGGGTGGGGGGTGAAGCAGCCCCACGTGAGGTCTGGGTGTGGGTAAGCAGCCCCATGTGAGGTCTGGGTGGGGTGAAGCAGCCCCATGTGAGGTCTGGGTGAGGGGGAGAAGCAGCCCCACGTGAGATCTGGGGAGGGGAAGCAGCCCCACGTGAGAGCTGGGTGAGGCGGGGAAGTAGCCCCACGTGAGATCTAGGAGGGGGGGAAGCAGCCCCACGTGAGATCTGGGTGGTGGTCCATCAGCTGGGTGGGGACTGCCTCAGTACAGGGGTGATCAGAAATGAGAGATGGGAGATGCTCATTGGAAACCTGAATAGGTAGATGGAAATGCTTCATTTCTATTCAGATTATTTCTCCAAGTTTATCTCCATCCCAGACATATCTTCCGAGTTTCAGGCTAATATATCCACTCTCTGGTAGAAACGTTTATTCTGATATTCCCCAGGAAACTCAGTGAACATGTCCACAACTCAAATCATTGCCCCTGAACCATCCATTAAAACATCTCCTGCAACATTTTTCCTTAACCTGGCAAATGCTCATCAGCTGAAACAGTCGATTTCCTGCATCAATTTGACGGGGCTGCCGGCTGCCCCGATACTGGTTAGATGTTATTCTGAATGTGTCCATGAGGGTGTTCTGGGATGGGACGGACGTGTAAGTCGGCGAATGGAGTCAAGCAGATGCCCTCTCCAGTGTGGGTGGGCCTCGCCCAGTCAGTCAAAGGCCAGAACAGAACAGAAAAGCCGAGAGGGACCCTTTCCTTCCGGGCTGCCTTGAGCTGGGTCAGCAGTCTTTTTCTGCCTTTGGACTCAACCGGAAACACCAGCTCTTCCCGGGTTTTGAGCCTTCCAGCTTTCAAACTATACCAGAGCTTTCCTGGTTTTCAGGCTTTTGGACTCACTAGAACTTCCACCGCGGGCCCTCCTGGGACTTCAGCCTGCCAACTGCACAGATCTTTGGACTTGTCTGCCTCCAGAGTTGTATGAAACAATTCCTTATAGAATCTCTGTGTGTTTGTGTGATGTGTGTGTACACATATGTGTTTGTGTGATGTGTGTATGCATATGTGTATATGTGTGATGTGTGTGCATGTGTATGATGTGTGTGTGCATAATCGTATGTGTGTACGCATGTGTGTATGTGTGATGTGTGT
>CM052651.1:152477440-152492996 GCA_028533165.1 Leontopithecus rosalia
CTGCATAATCGTATGTGTGTACGCATGTGTGTGTATGTGTGATGTGTGTGTATGTGTGTACGCATATGTGTGTATGGATATGTACACAGAGATGCACGTCCTATTGGTTTTGTTTCTCTGGCGAACCCTGACTAATACACCAGCTAAAGAGGAAATAATATTGTCCAGGGAGAAGGTAGAGTTAATACAAAAGACTCATAAAAGCTATAGGGTATCTCCACATTGGAAATAAACCACAGTGCAACCCAAGAAATAGAAATGAGAGCAGAAGTTGACCACAGATCAAGTAGGCTGGAACTATGGCAGAACTCCCCCGGGCACACAGCCACCCGGCTGGGGACGGAGACCACATTTCCCAGCTCCCATGCTGCCAAGAGTAGCCACGGGCTATGTTCAGATCAATGGTGTATGAAGGAATTGACAAGCTCCCAGGGAATCTCCATAAAAATGAAGCCACCATCCTAGACTTCTTCCTTTTCTGTTTTCTGAAGGCTGAGAACCCAATTTGAAAGTGACCCAGTTTTAACTCTGCAAACAAGAACCACACCCTAAAAGACAGTGGAGGAAGAAGATGAGGGAACCCCAGTTGCTGGATGACCTGGTGGAGCAGAGCCTCCCCGCCAGCCTGGACTGTCCAGCTCTGGGCCAGATTCTGGGAGGGAGGCTAATATCTCTCCTGTTTAAGTCCCAATATTCTGAAGTCTCTTTGCTCCAGCGTTTGGCTTGTACTGAACTGAAACAGATATGGAAACACACACACAGCAACATAGGCAGATGGCCATTCCCTCAACTAGAACAGAAGTCTGCCTGCTCTGCTCTCTCCTGTTGCCCCAGAGAATGGGCCAGGAGCTGGCACGAGGAAGACTCAGCAACTATGTGTGGAATGAATGGATAGTGGAAGAAATGCAGACTGGCACTAGAAGGACAGTGAGGACATGGGAAAAGAGTCTGTAGTTACATCTCTTTACAAGAACTTGCTGTACAGAGAAGGGAGTAACTAAGGACCTAGGGTCCGGGTGCCATGCAATGTGCATGTGTGTACATGGGTGACGTAGGAAATGCTGGGACATATTTCTGCAAAAATAAAAAGAATCCAACAAGAGAAAGGAGTGCGACACAAAACAGTGTTGTAAATGTCCTGAGTTGTGTAGCAGGTGAGGTTCTTTCTTCACATCACCAGAAGGGAAGAAAAAGAGGATGGGTGGCTGTACTGGGAGACCTGTTGGGTCACAGGTAGGAATTTTAGGGTGTATCTAAGTGATGACTCTTAAAAAAATTCCATCTAGTGGGAAGCAAGATCATCCCCTGGAGAGAAGGCTGGCCAGTGGAGGTCAGGCTGAGGTAAATGGAGAAGGCTGAAAACAGTCATCGTGGAGAGAGTAAAGTGAGTATAGGGCTATGGTCAGAATAAAGAGAAGTTCTCAGAGGCTGATGACGTTGGGCATCACGTGTTTTTATTGTATAAATCTTCCCAGTGTGTGTCTTTCCCAGGAATTGTCAGGGTTTAGACAGACATGAAGAACAGGAAATGCTCGGCTTCTTCTGGGGCTGTGATTTTCCCCGATGATACAAATTAAAAGGCTGAAGGGCAACTTCGATTGAATATTGCAGTAAAGTAGTTACTGACGGTTGGCGAGGGAAGAAACTGCTGACAGGAAGGCTGGTGGACGTGGTGGCGAACTCATCAGAGGGCGGGAGGTTCTGACAGGACAGGTACCTGCACTGTGGCTTCTCCACCAGCCTCGTGGGAGGACAGGAAGTGGAGGCAATGCAGTGTGCTCAACGACTGTGTCAATGACAAGTGATTAAGTTTCCAGGATGTAGGAAGTAGAGAAGTGCCTCTTCAAAGTTTCCTTTCTTGTGAAAGAATAATCGTAAGTGTTAGAAATAATGGTTTGTTTTAAATACCTTCTTCAAAGCCTTTTTGCTTTTTTTTAAGCCGTATCCTATGTAGCTGTTGGACACACTTACAGGCACATAATACATTCTGTGTCCTTGTACTTTAACCAAGATACTTGTGCTGGATGTGCTCACAGGCATGATCCAGCTCGCAGCCAATGCCTCTTCCTTATTTAGCCCTCCTTTTTGTTCTCCATTGCTTTTACCTGTTTAGAAAAGTTTGAAGTTGTTAGCCAATCAGGTTTTAGTTTAGATTGTGAGGTCTGGCTCCAGCCAACAGAGATCTGACACAGCAGTAAGGACGACCCCAAATGTGTAAAGGATAAATACGTCTGCTTTTCCTCTGTTCATTGTACTCACATAGCAAGATGGGTGAGGGAACTCTTTCTGCAAGGAGTAAAGATTGCCTTGCTGAGAGATCCTTTGTCCCAGTGCTGACTTTTCCTTGCAGCACTGAAAATCTACATGTAACACAGGATGACAAAGTTTAGAATAGATGGCTAATTTGGAGTAGAAAAAAAAACATCACTAGAGATGAGAAGGCAACAGAACGGAGCGATCAGGTGGTCAGATGTGATTTTCAGGTGGATATGGAAGACACCTAGCGGGTAGCAGGCATGGTAATGGTGAGGAAGACTGGCGTGGATTTCAACGACCCTGCTGAGTGCACCATAGTAACACAGATGGAGCAGCTGACTCCTAAGAGTAGAGGAGAGGTGGTGTTGTCAGATTGCATGAGATTTAAAGAAGGAAATTTTTGTCCTGCTAATAGAAAGGCTGTGGTCAGAAAGCTCCCTGAAGAGCAAGGATGACATCAACAAAGCACATGGCACTCAGGTCTCAGGGACAAAAAGAAAGCAAATTGCCTCCACTTGAGAGGATCACAGAGGAAGTGGGTTCTCAGGAGCCAACAGATTCCAGTTAAGGAAAGCAGGAGGAATCTTGAGAGAAGACTTCAATGGAACGGCTGACCAGAGAGGAGGGATGGCCAGCAGGCCAGTGCTTGGGACTGGAGAGACAGGCGGTGAATGTGTGGAAGGAGGTTGTCCCTTGAGTGGTGACCAGGACAAAAAAGGAGGCCAGCTTGGTGGACTTCACTCTGCTTGTCTTGCAGGAGAGTGCCAGGCCAGGGACGCTCTTCCTTGGATTGATAAATGAGTCAGATGGCTGGGACTCCATCTTCTATCCCTGAGTAACTAGTTGATAAAGACGCCCTAGTGTATTTTCCTGAACAGACTGTTGATGTTAACAAGGTCAGTCTGATACAGCTGATTCTTTATCAATCCATCATTGTTTCTTTTGTAGACACACATCATCTGTCGTTTTAACCAATTCTTGCTGAAAATGGATTATTACCAAGAATGACCATCAAGTCCGTGGCTTTGGGATGTGCAGAAGGTATTGAATTCTGGCTTTTCACACTGGGGCTTCATTAGGCCGTCAAAAGCCTTCTGACATTTTTGTAGTCTGCAAAGTCATAGATTAAAATACACAACTAATCAATAAGGAGACTTGCCTGAGGCCAGGGGACTGGAACCACAGGGAGAGCAAAGGAGACATTTCACGTTTATAGGTTCCACTTTCTCTTTATGATTTTTGCACTGTGTGTTCCCAAAACAGGAATGCTGGGAGGCCTGGAATAGGTTTTCTGAGTCCTGGCTCTGCCATGTGCTAGCTCTGTGACCGTGAGAGGCCCACGAGGACCTGAGAGCTGTCATTTCTTCATCTTGTGAGTGGAAGTCCTGACGATGCTTACCTTATGGCTTGCTATGGCTATTCAGATGTGCGTCGTACGTGAAACACTGAACATGTCCATGTTTACACGAGGCACTAAATCATTACTGATATTTTATTGTTCAAGGTATAATATAGGACAACATCTATGTTAAGCTTAACATTTAAACATGTCTTTTACCTAAATTGGGGCTGATGATTTCTGATGCTATAGTTAGATGCTCTTCCCTTTCACCCTGGGGTTTGCTTTTCACCTTTTCATGTGTCCTTTTCAAAACCATCCCTAGGACGCTGCTGGTACGATTATGTTGGGTTTGTATTGATTTGTTAGAAAGTAACGTCTCCATTTTCCTTTTCATTAGGACTGCGTAAAATCGCATCTGAAGTGTGTGCTGAGAACTTCCCTAACCCCTTGTGTGATATTTCTCCTTCTGAGCCTTGTGCTTGGTGATTCCTGCTTTATAAAACCCATCTCCCTGAAAGCTTGGGACACGTTTAACTCCACATCCCTCTCTTCCTTGACGTGATTGTTTCCTTCAGCTCTTCGTCTGCCTTCCTCCTGGCAACACACCTCTCCAATTTCCTTTCTTAGAGACTTCCACTCCAGGGTTCAAGGATTTTCCTGCAGCCGCATGCCTTCTTTTAGAGAAGGAGGCAGGTATGCACACAGCATGATTGGTTCTAATTCTCCAATATATCTGTCCCTTTTGAATTGAGCTAACTTTTCAGTCATTTTTTTAGCCATAATGTTCATCTACCAAGCAATACAGGTAAAGTCGTGTTTATCACCTATGTTATAATTTTATTACCTGCAGAACGCTCATTCATATATGGATGCCAATGGCTACACGTATTGATTAAAACTCCCTTCCCAATTATGTCACCATGGGAACAGCTAGACACATTTCAAATGTTAATTACCTTTTGTTACACCTGAGTCAGATTAGCAATAACTCTCTGCATGGGAAGGGTACTCGCTTTGTTTGGATTGGAATTCTGTCTCCTACACAGGGTTCAGTTAACATTAGCTGAGACTATTTCTTAATTCAAAGAATATGCATATTCTCTTCATTATCAAGCCTAGAACGTGATTATCTCACATTGTCACATTAATCGGAGAGAGACACCGTGTAGTTTATAATCAAAACTAAGGCAGCTCAACAGCGTGTTACATGTAATTGGCTGACACAGGAGAGATGTCTTTTCCTTCTTAGTCTGCATCATTAAAAAGATCTTTTTTTCTTTTGAAGTCTTTCTCTTGGTTGCTCAACATTTCTTCACAGAAAGAATATGAAGGAAATAAAGTGACACATAGCATGTGAAATCAAAGCAGCAGGATTTTGTTTAGAAGAATGCGCAGCTGCATTGACCGTGATTACAGTTCAGAAAAGCTGCAGCTGCCAATTTCCTTTCTGCAATTCAATTAACTTATATGTACCTTTCTAATTTAAGGGTTTTTTTTCCACTCAAGGAAAAAAACAAAAGGAGAATGGAAGAAATTATAGAACTATGGAATGGGACTTACAAAGAAATAGAATGGTGTGCCTACTTTTCTCAGGTAGCATATTTTATGGACAATTCCAATTCTTCCAGCTGCTGTCTTCAGAAGAGCTTAAATATAATTCTGGATATTATTTTCATTTTATAAGAAGATATTGGCTCACCCGTCTCAGAGAGCTGAGGAGCTGGAATTTGACTTTGTATAACCGAGGTAAGAGTTACATCTGGAAAAGAACAATTCTCCCCCTGAATTAGGACAAGTTCAACTATATCCTGAATCACAGTGATTTTAAATTCTACTCATGCTTGTAAGAGATTTTAAAATAAAACAGCAATCTGTGAGGTGTTGACAGCATACAGTACATAGCCAAGGTGATCCAAGGTCAGTGTCTCTTCCTAGATGCACCTGCAGGGACTTAGCATTCGCCACCCCACACGCCTGGCCCAACAAGAGCTGACCAGGCATGTGCATGCTACTGATGAAATGCAGCTGGTTTGCTGCAGGGCATCTGTTTTCTAAAACACATTTGTCACTGACAGACCTAGCGACTGAGTGGGTGTGAATATGATGTGAAAGGTGCATTGGTCATAAGCCAATTTATCTGATGCACTAACGTTTTAAGTCTCCATGTAATAGCAGGTTTGTGCTGTAACACAAAGAACTGTGGCACAGGTGGGCAAAGCAAGACACCGAGAACACACTTGCATGTCCACTGGCCCCACGTTTCTTCTGCTTGTCCTGTCTGGCCGTGTGTTTGGCTTTGAAAGTGTCCAGGATCTGCATCTTCACGCAAAAGAAACAAGCACAGGATGGTGACCTGGAACACTCCTTGCTGGCATCACTGCGTTTTTGCAAAGCCTGCAACTGCCCCATCTCTGCTCTGGGCTCCGAGGCTCAGCCCTCTGATCCTTCCTTACCTGTCCTTTCCCTAGGCTGCCTTCCTCTTTTTCCTTATTAAAGTTCTGTACATACTGCAGCATATTCCATTTATTGGGAATTGAATATAGTTCTTCTAGGCCAGGATTCAAAATTGGGATTGTTATTCTTGTAGTTTGTGCTCTGGTTACAGAGTTTCTAAGGTTTGGGTGTTCTATCCCAGCACCGTATTTTCTCCAGCCTTGCTCTCTGAAGTGGGCAATTTTGGACAGTGGGCAATTTTCTCAGGCACTTTCTTCTGAGCTCCAGGTCTCCACATCCAACATCCACTGAACATTTTATTGTGAGATGTTCACCTCAAACATGTCAGAACTGACATGTCAACACGTCAATACCTCCTGCAGGATTTCCTAACTCCACAGATGGTATCCGTCTAATTGTGCAAGTCAAGAGCAAGGCGCCAGCTGGGATGTTTCCTGTACCCAGTCTATCATCACGTCCAGTTAACTTTACAGTAGTGTTTCTCTACTGTGTCCATTTCTCTTTGTCTCTGCTGCCACCTTCATCTCATACCTGGATCACTGCAGCAGCCTCCTCCCTGGCCACAGTAGTCTACAAAACACTAATCTGAGCAGATCACCACATTCTGCACAAACCCTTAGGAAACTAGAAGCAAACTCCCTCGACCTGGCAAAGGCTATATTACAAAACATCCAGTAAACAACACACTCAACGGAGAAGCTTTAAAACCAGGAGCAAAGATGCCCATTAATATCACAACTGCTTAGCACGGTACTAAATGTTCTTACCGACAAAAAAGAATCAAGAAGGAAAGAGTCAGAAAACAAAAGGAATTAGTGGTATAAGATTCGGAAGGAAGATAAAAAAATCCTTATTGGCAGATGGGCAGATGACACACTCCTATACGTAGACACTCCAACAGAAGAGAGACTATTCAAACTAATGAGGGTTCAGTGATGTTGATAGATTCCAAGTGAGCTTAAAAAATTAATAGTAATTCTCTTTACCTACTGATGCAGACTGAATGTTGTGTCCCCTCGTTGCTTACGTTGAAATCGAATCCCAAGTGTGACGGTATTTGGAGGGGATTCTGGGAGGTGATTAGGTCATGAGAGCAAAGCCCTCCTGAATGGGATTATGAAAGAGACCCCAGAGAGACCCCTCACCCCTTCTACCACGTGAGGACATGGCAAGAAGACACCTTCTATGAACCAGAGAGCCAGTGCTCACCAGACATTGGATCTGAAAGTCCCTCGCTCTTGGACTTGCAGCCTCCTGAACTGTGAACACACATTTCTGTTGTTTATAAGCCACTCTGCTTATGACTTTCATTACAGCATCCCAAATGGACTAACACATCTGCAATAACCAATTCCAATTTTCATGAAACTTACATGGTGAAATTTTGTCAAATACCTCTCTGTACCAATTGGGGGGCCACATGGCTCACATTATCAACAGGAGAAAATAGGCAGCCCAACCCCAAAAATAGGCAAGTAATGGAAACAGTTCACAGCAAGAGAAATTTAAATGACTGGCAAGTATGTGAAGATTTCTCGACTCAGTAAATGTAACCAGAAGAAATAAAATGAGGAGACGCCACTTCCAACCATCATATTTATAAAATGTAAAAGGCACCATAGAACCAAGTGTTGATGAGCGTGGGAAGATATAGGGCCTCCTGCAGTTCTTCTGGGAGCACCCCCTGCCGTGACTTCATGGAGAACACTCGTCATGAAGATGAAGGATGAGTATCATCGGTGGTCTTTCCATCCCATACTGCATAGCCTGGAGATACCAGACCCCCACCCCCGACGACTGGATGAGCACCCAGGCAAGGGGACAGCTACTTAGGCCGGCTTTATGCACAGTACCCAGGGGGAAGTAAAGCCCCGTGCCTACTGTTTGTGCAATTGAAATATCACCCGGTTACTGTGTCTCTTAAAGGACACATTCACACTAAGAATGTAGAGGGTGGGATCAGGAGGAAAAGTAAAACAGCATTAAACTGGAAGAGTCTGGTTTTGAACAGTTGCGCTAGAGTTCCTTGAATACTGGTAACAAAACTCCGCACAGGAAGCTTTTGAAAAACGTTAAAAGAGGAAAGGGTGATCTTCAGATTTATTGGTGGAAGAGTGACAGCCATTGAAATGGGTAAGTTCAATTTAGGAGTGAATATTACTCAAAACAGACCAAAGTCCAACATCCCTATAATTGGTGCTCAGGAAGAAGAAAGCTTGAGTCAAGGCTCATCAGAGAAGAGAGTTCACTTGGATTCGACACAGAAAAGTCCCAACTCTCAAAATGCTAAGCCACACCAAAGAAACTGCTTTATCTGGATGTTGGGAAGATTTAGGATGTTGAAAATAAGTTCAGCGTAAATAAAAACTCTTTCTCCCTTGCAACTTCCATTCCTCCTGCCTTGGGAGGCTGGCAAAAGCTAAGAATGTAGAAGACATTCTGAGGCCCTGAGAAGGTGCTTACATGCCTGCTAAGCGTTCCTGTCACCAGTCAGTGCACTCTGCTAAACAATCCTTCACCAGCAGGCCTTTTTTTTTTTTTTTTTTTTGAGACGGAGTTTTGCTCTTGTTATCCAGGCTGGAGTGCAATGGCGCAATCTCGGCTCCCCGCAACCTCTGCCTCCTGGGTTCAGGCAATTCTCCTGCCTCAGCCTCCCGAGTAGCTGGGATTACAGGCATGTGCCACCATGCCCAGCTAATTTTTGTATTTTTAGTAGAGACGGGGTTTCACCATGTTGACCAGGATGGTCTCAGTCTCTTGACTGCATGATCCACCTGCCTTGGGCTCCCAAAGTGCTGGGATTACAGGTGTGAGCCACCACGCCCGGCCCACCAGCAGGCCTTTACTAGCATTATTTACAATTACAACAAGTCACTTCCTCTGAAGCTTTACCACAATGGCTTCCTTCTCATACAACTGAACTTGCTCACTTTCAAGTGTAATTATGTTTTTGAAATACATACTTCTGAAGTGAAGTCTCTGCCATTAATTTTCATGGGCAATACATGATAAAATAATGCACGGTACCACAAATTGCCATTTATTAAGTTCTGTGGAGTAAGTGGAGCCAGTCACATAGACAGCTGGGAGAAATGAGAAACAGAGGTGACATGGAGTGATAGTCAAAGTAGAGAAACAAGGAAGAGGCGTGAGCCAGAAGCGGTGAGCCCGCAGTGGGGTTCCATACACATTCCCCGCAGCCAGGTACCATCGGCTTGTTTTAGCATGCCCCTTGTCTGGGCTATGCACTGAAGTTAATCTCACCCCTGCTTCCCTCACTGGTTGTCCTAAAGATGTAACAAGATTACGGATGTCAGTGCTCATTAAGCTGGACACATGTGGCAAATCATTACTTTTATTAATGGAGGAATAAGAACAGTCCCAGAAGCCAGAAATAAAGACACAACATATCCTTAAAAATAAACATATGGGCTGGGTGAGGTGGCCCACACCTGCCATCCCCACACTTGGGGCAGCCAGGGCAGGAGGACTGCTGATGCTCAGACCCTGGAGGGCTGCCCGTGCCACGTAGTGATACCACATAAGAAAATAAACGTGACCCAAAAGGAAAACCATCTGATGGCTTCGCTTTATCCTAATCTCAGATCACAGTTATTCTTCACATCGTCTGTTTTCTTCATGAAAGTCGGAATCTCAAAGGAAATTGGTCAAGATCCTGATGTGCAGGTGGGTTAAGAGGATTAGTAAATGTCAAATAACAAAATACAAAGAAGAAAGGGACAAAATTGAGACCTGGCACATTTCTCAGTTGGTTGTATTTCTTCTTTCTGGCCCAGACATCTGGATTTACAGGTGCATAAAGGTCCCTTCTCGTCACCAGGACAGCTTAAACTGCCATCAACAAGTATTTTTCAAATAAACACTTCAGTTTCTGTGTCTGAAGTGTTTATTTGACTCATCGCAACTGAGAACAAATCAGGGGTTGACAAGGTCCTATTGCGTGCAGAACAACTGTGACTTTCTAAATGGAAGAACATCTTTAAAACTTTAAAGAGGGTTTCAGTTTTCATGTATGCCATATTCTATTATCGAACCAGAATCTTCACTCCAAAGTACTATTCAAAATCCTGATGGAGTAAGAATTAAATTGATGCAACTTAAGTTTAATCCTGTATACTTCTTAAATTATCACATGATGTCATTTTTCCCTGTCCTTACCAATCTCAAGGTTTACCATTGTAAATATATGTGTATGTCAATTAGGAAAGATACAGTGAAATCCCTTAACATCTGAAAGATTCCATTCAATTTTGCTATTCTTGTTAAAACTTATTTAAAATCTGAAGTATTCAAAGTAACACTTGAGTCATAACCTCTACAGCCTGCGTTAGCACTTAACCTGTCAATCTGACAGATCATCCTCGAACGCTGCTCTCAGCACCCAGGTCCTCCTAGCACAATGTACTTTGTTCTGTACTCTTCAGTATATTTTTTGTAAAATAATATGTACATATGCATGCATATGTGTGTGTGTGTGTGTGTGTGTGTGTGGTGTTTGTGGGTGGGTGTATATGGTATGTGTTGTATGAGTGTGTGTGTGGTGTGTGTGTTTGTATGGTGTGTCTGTGTCATCAAATACTGTATCTTTTTATTACGTCCTGGAGGTGCATGTGTTATGCATCCTTCTTCTCTTCTAGGAATATGGAGTAGGCATGCATGCCCCTATTCCTCCCACTACGTACAACTGAAAACCCTGGACACTTCACGGAGGATGACTGTGACAGACAGAGAGAAGGAGGCAGGATGGCTAAGGACCTCAGGACTTGAGGAATGACATGGTGGAGAATTCCCTGGGTTTTCCTTTTCCTCATGCGTACTAGACCTGGAACCGAAGAAATCAGCAACCCAGAAATTCCAGTAGGCACAGACAAAATAAGTCCCCACAAAAGCCTGCTTTCTCTAGCCACAGGACCAGGGAAGGGGCAGAAAACTCTTAGATGATAACTGCTCTACTTCGGCCAAACAATGCAGAAAAACCTCGGCCCACCTTCACCCATGCCAGCAAAGGCTGTGTGGGTGCCTAGAATTCCACCCTCATTAGTCTGTAAGGAGGTGCCCCGACTTCCCCACAGGGGTGCTGTCCACTTCCAAGTGGACAGTGAGGACTCTGACCACTGCCCAGGGTAACTGGCCATAGCTCTGCTTGGGATTAGTGGAGGCCACACAGAGAGTGGGAACCTCCACCCCCAGCAAGCAGGAACAGCCTCACAACTTTCTTCATTGCAGTAATAGGGGGCCCCCCACTTCCTAGGTTGGAGTCATGTGAGTCCCAGTCTGTTAAAACAGAAAGTTTACGTAAGGTCCAGAGTTTCATAACATAGTACCCCAAAAGTCTAACTTTCAATTAAAAAAAAAATCACTAGTTGCTCAAAGAACCAGGAAGATCTCAAACAGAAAAGAAAAAATAAACCAAACCAAGATGACAGAAATGTTAGATTTATCTGACAAAGATTTCAAAGCAGCCATGATAAAAATGCTTCAACAAGCAATCACAGACCAGCCTGAAACCAATGAAGAAACAGAGCCTCCGCTAAAAAATGGGACAGATAAAGAAGAACCAAATGGAAGTTTTTAAAGCGAAAAACACAAAACCAAAATGAAAAGTTCACAGGCAGGGCTTAATAGCTGAGTAGAGGAAACAGGAAGGCAGGCATGAAATGCAGGATGAAACAGCAGACAGGCTCACCTCAAAACCCAGAGGAAGAAGAGCCACATAAACCCAAAGCAAGTGGAAGAAAGGACATGAATAAATTAAAGGAAATGAAGAGAGAGGGAGAGGGAGAGGGAGAGGGAGAGGGAGAGAGGGAGAGAGGGAGAGAGGGAGAGAGGGAGAGAGGGAGAGAGGGAGAGGGAGAGGGAGAGGGAGAGGGAGAGGGCGCAGAAATCCATAAAACTGAAAACAGAAACAACGGAAAACACCCATGAAACAGTGAGCTGATTTAAAAAATAAGACTAACAAAATTGACAAATCTCTGTGAAGACTGATTGAGAGAGAGAGAGAAGGGAGACACAAGTTCAGAAATTACCAGTATCAGGAATGAAACAGAGAATCACTACAGATCCCGCAGACTTGGCAAGGATAATGAGGGTGCGCTATGAATGCCTCTACACACACATTCAACAAATCGGATGAAATGGACATAGGGATGCATACCCTGCAGGTGGAGCTTGCACAGGAGTAGCTGGACCTGGGTAAGAGGTACACACAGCTTTCAGAAAGAGGCTCAGGGTCACTGGGGGAGGAAATTCTGGCATCCCAGGTGTCTGGAGAATGTTCTTGGAGGGAGGGGTGCAAACTGTGGACAGGCACATCACCTGATTTTCACAGATTCTCATCCTGTGGTGAGGGCAAGGCCAGGGAAGGCAGAAGGAGCTCTGAAATGCTCAGGGTCAGGGTAGGACCCCTCTGGTCCAGCTCTAAACACTGTGCTGAGTACAGATGGTGTTTTTCTTGCCACTGCCAATGAGGTAATACTTACCAATACAGAGGATGACTAAAGATCTGGAGCCAAGAGTCAATAGCCTTCAGGAAGGCTCAGCAGGCTTTGCAGCTATTCCTTTCATTATCTAACAAGTATTTGTGAGGGTTCTTGCTATATAACTCAGCCTCTGAGCCATGCATGCAGTGTGGGGTTAGAAAGAGACACATGGACGGGCTGTGGCAGCCCAGGGAGAGTGACGTGCACCTGCAGAACGGGTCTGAGTCTCTCATGCCATGAGGTCCCATTCCCCCTTGATGTGCAATATCCCGCCAAGGCCCGTGACCCTCAATGTCTGGAACACACCCTGAGCTCACAGAGTTCTGCCTTCCCAGCGCCCATTCTAGATGCTGCCAGAGCACCCGAGAAGCTGCTGAAATGAAGTATCTACCCGAGCTTCCACTTCCTTAGCGCTACTTGCTCAACACTGCCCGTGCCTCCTGCCTTGCTCCTCTCTGCCCTGAACGGGAGCATGGGGAGAGCACTCCATGAAAAAACTCTGGGTTCCTGACAGCTTCGTTAGAAATGAAGCCAAAAAGTGCAGGTGCAGGTCAGGAGAACAGGGTTATGTGACCCCTGGAAATGTCACATCTGTTCCTGGAGGCGGCATCCTTCCCCATGCTCCTTCCCAAGTTCAGTTTCTGACCAGCTTCCATCACCTCCTCTGCCCGGCCTCCTATGCCTTCCCACTGCAGAGCTCTGCCCCAGGCCCGGGAATATATCTCACTTTCTCTCTTTTCAGAGCAGAGGAAGCCCAGCTCTAAGGGTGACTCATGGCCATCGGATCGCTGTGTATCAGAAGACAGATGCCAGATCCACAGCTGGGCTTTCACACCTTAGGAGGTGGGAGGGGGTTTGTTTTAATAAAGTCGCTCTTGATTAAATAAAATGAGCGAAAAGTAAATTAAGGAATTTAAAGGATTGTGAGGGAGAAGAGCGAGCAGATTGTTACGAACAGTTGGTGAGATATCTGTGCACACAGACCGTGCAAAAAAAGGATAGGACACAGCTACTGACTTTCTCTCTGTCCTCTTTTTAAAGGACTGGTGCCTAGATATCTGGGTCACAGCCCTGGGGAGAAATACAAAAACATTCACGCATGACGTGGAGAGAAAATAAAGAATGGAATTATCCAGGAGTGGCTGAGGAGCAGACGCAGTCACATGACTTACGTGTCCCAGAATCACAACCACTCCTTGCCCAGTGCAGCCATGTTTTCAGCTTTATTATTCTAGCAAGTGAAAAACACAAAACTGAACTTTGTTAAATATCTGGAGTGAGGCAGTGGAGGAGATAAGCGATGCCTGTGATTCCCGGGGTCAGCGCTGGCCCCTATTTGCAGAGGCGACGGGGGTCATGGCGTGAAGCTCCCTCGTGGAGGAGGCGGACAGGCTTGCTAGCGTGTCCCTCACAGCCAGCGGTCACCACACCCTGTCGCACCACCATCACCGGGTTCCAAGCCCCAGCGCTTCACACCTTAGCTTCCGCAATGGCCTCCCTGATCCCGCCTTTCCCTCTGGGTTCATGCCAAGAGTCCAGTTGCCCCAGGCTTCCTCACACCCTGCTCCAGCCACGTCCATCTCCCGGCCAGCCATCAGTGATGAATGATCCCTTCCTCTGACTTCAGACCTAATCCCAGCCCACAGGGTATCAGGCAGGGTTACCTGATACACGCTGCGGGGGTGGGAAGAGGTGCGGGCAAGCGCTCTGTGCTGCTGGGGTGAAACAGACACATTCTGACCCATAGATGACAGCTTGAATCGTGCTTGGGCGTTCGTGAGAAACACAGAAAAGGCATTTGACTCAGAGCTGAGCTCTGGTGCTCTTGTTTCAGGTCCTGGGAAGAGACAGCTATGAGATGGAGGCAGTAGGAGGTGAAAGAAAATGGTTTATTTACTGCTTCCTTGTGGCTAAACTGTATACCCACAAAAGGATGTGCAGACGCCCGCACATCTGGAACTGAGAATGTGATGTGACCTCATTTGGAATTAGGGCATTTGCCAATATCAGCAAGTTAAGACGAGGTTGCTGGGGTGAACCCTAACTGTGCCTGACTGGTGTCTCTAAAGGAGGAGAGCTGGAGACTGGAGACAGAGGCAGAGGTGGGCGATGTGACCACAAGCCACTGAGCACCAGAACTGCCTGAAGCATCAGAAGCAAAGAGAAGGACCTGGAGCAGGCTCTCCCTCCCCGCCTCTGGAGGGGCCCACCCTGCCACACCTCCAGCTAGGACTCTAGCCTCTGGACTGGGGAGAGGGCAGAGCCCCTTGCCTGGCCACACAGTTTGTGGAATTTTGTTTACTGCAGCCCCAGGAGGCCAATACCAGGTCCCAGGCAAATTTGTGTCAAAAATGCAAGCTGGCTTCGGCAGCCTGTGCTGCGCTGGTGTTCTGGGCTGTTCTCTCTGCTGCAGGCTGGGCCTCAGGCTGCACTGGGCACCCTGCCTTCCTGTCTGGCCTCTGCTCCTCCTTCAGCTGGCCCAAGAAAACTCCTTCTCCACAGACCAACCCACCCAACGCAGGGGGCTGAGGAACAAACCTTACCAAAGCCTTCTGTCTCACCAAAGCCTCTGCCTTACCAAAGCCTCCTCACCAAAGCCTCTGCCTCACCAAAGCCTTCTGTCTCACCAAAGCCTCTGTCTCACCAAAGCCTCTGTCTCACCAAAGCCTTCTGTCTCACCAAAGCCTTCTGTCTCACCAAAGCCTCTGTCTCACCAAAGCCTTCTGTCTCACCAAAGTCTCTGCCTCACCAAAGCCTCCGCCTCACCAAACCCTTCTGCCTTACCAAAGCCTCCGCCTCACAAAGTCTCTGTCTCACAAAGCCTCCACCTCACAAAGCCTCCGCCCCACCAAAGCCTCTGCCTCACAAAGCCTCCGCCTCACAAAGCCTCTGCCCCACCAAAGCCTCTGCCTCACAAAGCCTCTGCCTCATCAAAGCCTTCTGCTTCACCAAAGCCTCTGCCTCACCAAAGCCTCCTGCCTCACCAAAGCCTCTGCCTCACCAA
>CM052651.1:152493096-152557077 GCA_028533165.1 Leontopithecus rosalia
CTGCCTCACCAAAGCCTCTGCCTCACCAAAGCCTCTGCCTCACCAAAGCCTTCTGCCTCACCAAAGCCTCTGCCTCACCAAAGCCTCTGCCTCACCAAAGCCTCTGCCTTGCAGACGTGAGAAGGAAAAGGGCAGTGGAGGGTGGGCCGAGGGAGCCTGGGGAGGCCCAAGACTGCAGAGTACCCCTCCAGGCAGTCAGAGGCCAGAGCGCACCCAACACGGCCCCTCCTGGCGGCCTCCCTCCAACGTGGCTGGGTCAGTTACCGACTCGGCTGCGGAGGAGCTGTGCCTTCAACCTCAGTGCCCTTGGGAGGCGTGAACGGCAGATGTCACCACAGAACCCAGGCCTTCTCCCTTCATGGGGCACCTGAATTAGTGCGACCCGTCTTCCTGGCAGCTGCCTCTTAAAATGGAGTAACCTATCCAGGAGACAGCATTGTGGGGATAGCCGAAAAGTGCCGGGTGAGAAAAGGAACGAGAGGCAGCGTTCCCTAGCACATATTAAACTGTGGTATTAATGGCAGCCCCAAAAGGCAAATGAATGGAACAGAAAATCCCAACCCCAGATGCAGACACAGCCACGCGTCACTGAACGACAGGGATTCATTCCGAGAAAGGCGTCACTGGGTGATTCCGCCGTGGGCGGATGTGGCAGAGAGGCCTGACACACACCGAGGCTGCTGGTGGAGCCTACGGCTCCCAGGCCGAGCCTGCACTGAACCCCGGGGACAGCGGTGGCACCCGGGTAAGGAGCTGCGGATGCAAACACAGAAAAGCTGTAGGTCCTCACTTCACATCAATGTAAGGTGCTTGCAAACATACCTGAAGCAAAGCGACATATAATTAAACCAGTTTTGCCACAGCTTAATTGATATAAACAAGAGTTGCATTTGTACAGTGTATTTCAAGTCACAAAACCATCACCAAGCCTCTGAATAAAGACTAAAACACTTCTAATACTGAACATGGAAATAAGTGGGAGCTACGCAGACATTGAAGGAAAACAGAAACACAGACCGTACAGTGATTTCCCACCGTTCCAGGGCAGGGTGGTGAGTCTGTGCAGTGTGGCCCGGCAGCTCGGCCTATCCTGCGAGGCAGGCCTCAGCCCGGCCAGGACGCCATCCCGGCTGGCATCCATTCTTTTTCACATCAGTGTTGTACCGAAATGGCATTGAATGACATGATGTCATTTGAGGACCTGCTGCACAGGTAAAATACCATATTACACTCTCATGGGGCCACCTTCCTCTGTGCGGTCTGCTGGTGACGGAAATGGCCTTCTGCGCTGCACAGCTGCATACCTAAGAGGTTAGGACATCACGATTTGTGAAGCCAGAATGGAAAAGGAGGGGTTATAATTATTCATTTGGAAAAAGTAGTTAAATCCTCCATTGTACACCTCACAGCCCAAACTGTCAGAAGGGACAAAAGCTAACATGTGGAAATTCAACCTGAAGTACTAGAATAAAGTAAAGGTGATCATTTATGCCATCTTTTGATGGCTACAACTTTTCCAAGTATAAAGCCTGACTAAATTTAAAACTTTCGGATGTCATCACACTAATGAGTAAGAGAAGAAGGAACCCACTCATGGCTGTGCAGGAGGATTCCGAGCTGGAGAGAGCAGAGGGTGAGGATGGAGCAGGAGCTGCTGGGACACGTGTGGGAGGGAGATCAGGACACAGGCTGCTAGCGGAGGCCCCGCGCTCACCCCTGCAATGGAGGGAAGGAGGTGAGGTGTGTCTGTAGGTAACTGGCAGGTAAGGAAGAGGAGTCTGAGTTCGTCCAAGACTCAGGTTTTGCAAGCGGGTGGAGGCGTCACCATCACTGGGAGCAAGGAGCAGAGCCTCGCGAAGAGGTTTCCAAAAACAGCGAACAACTAGGATCATTGCTGTGTGTCCCCCTCAGTAGAGAGCTGCAGAATGGCCCAGGCATGTTGTAGGGGATGGAAGAGAACAGGAACCAAAGACCAGCCACGACCTAGAGGCGTGGATGCAAAGGAGGCTGGCGCTGGGCACACCATGAGTGTGTCTCTCTCCAGCTCTGCTCTGCCACCCTGAGGATGGGAAGAAGGCCAGGGGATTGTGCAGGTGGGAGCCAGGCGAGGAGAGCTGGGGTTCAAAAGAAACTGGGATGTTAACAGGGAAGACCGCAGCAGACCAGTGGCAATGACAGACCCTGCAGGCAGAAGCTGGAGCAGAGTGGGGTTGGGAGGGACTGGGGTGCACAGCGGAAGCTCCATCCAGGGCGGGTTTTAGATTTCAGTGATAGGGTGTATCCTCCTAAGATCCAGAGTGCACCAGAAACACAGGTTAGCATGCTGAAATGACACAGAAATTTCATCAGGGCTGCCTTCCACAATTAACTGTACTTGGGGCAAGCCCCTTAGGCATAGATGTTTCACTGATGATTGTTTTATTGATTTATTTGTCATTTTTCTATGAAGACAAAAACAAAAGTGCACATCTACCTTCACTTCCCCTTAAATAGCTTGCTGGGCTCCAGGCGCAAAGGGAACTAGTGAAGGTCTTATCTACCGCAGGCCACCGAGCAGACCGGCAGATAGCCGTTATCAGAGGCTGGCCATGGGAGGAAGTTCATGCCTGCTGTACTGATTTAGGAAATAATGCTCAGCCTCATATGTCAGGCTGTTTGAGTTTCCAAGGCACCTGGAAACTAATCCATCAGGAAGAAATAAAAAGCTTTGGAGATAATTTTTCCTTTAAAAAGACTAAGCACTCTATGTTTGTTTGAAAAATATTAATAGTTGTAAGGTCATATCAAAATCTAAACCAATACATATTGACTTTTTAAATCATGCAATAAAATGCAGCTATATCTGAAAATACAAGACATGAGTAGATGTACACATTCCTTTTAAAATAGTTAAAATAACTTGGCCCCCAAGACATGAATTAATAAGGACATACACCCAAGAAAGTAGCCCATATTTCGATGCAGACGTATCTCTAAGTCTCACCCAGTGTGGTAAGATAGCTGCCTCACATGTGCGCAGAGGTATTGAAGGAGAGGTGACGTAAGCCTGGCAGGACTTCTGGATCAGTTATGTCTCAATAACCGACCTTCAGTTAATGAAAAGTGAGATCCCAATATTTCTAAGCACTGAACAGCTCTTTCACTCATTCATAAAACTAGAGAGGGCTGGAACAGGATAATTAGGTTAAAAGTCTAACCATAGAGTTTTTATTATTGGTGTGTCTGTATACAGGCATATAGGAGTATGAATTTAAAAATTTAACATTTAAAAGTTACTAAGAATTTCAGGAAGCCAAAGCCCATAAGGATTGTTTACTAACCACAGGGTAGAAATCCTCAATAATTTGACCAGAACTGGACTCCCACAAAAAGCCCGATACACTCAGCACCAGCTGGCAAACTTTTTCTGTACATGTACAGGTAGCAAAGATATCAGGAGCCACCCAAATCACAGCTGCTTCGCCCTGCCTTTCTAGGGAAAATCACCACAGGCAACATGTAAATGAATGCGTATGGCTGGGTTCTTAGAATGCTTATTTATGGAAATCATCCTTAGCTCACATAGCCAGAATGTATGCAAGGTTTGATACAAATGAAAACTTGAATTTGGGCTTCTTTGGAAGGCCGAGTGTCCTGCAGTCTCTCTCTCTATTCTACCATCATAACTGCCCTGGAATAACACATGGAGGCCGAGTGCCCTGCAGTCTCTCTCTCTATTCTACCATCAGAACTGCCCTGGAACAACACATGGAGGCCGAGTGTCCTGCAGTCTCTCTTTCTTCTCTACCATCATAACTGCCCTGGAACAACACATGCCTGTGATTATTTCTCTACAGAAGCACTTCCATTTTGCATGGCCTTCTTACACCCCACGATGAATGGTCTGAAATTAGCTCAGGGTTTGATAATGTACTATTAAATGTCAGATGAAGGAGTGATTAAATAAACACATCTCAAACTCCACTCACGTATCATTAAAATGTTCATCAATGGAGGGACAGTGATTCTCACTAATTTTCACATTGAAAGCCGACTGCTTTCTGCTCAGGAACTGCCAGCGGGGACCTGGTCAGGGCTTGTATTGATCCCAACAAAAGCGATTTAGCTCTGCCGATTAGGACATATCTGGGAGAGCTTATAAAGGATGTTCATATTATCGTGTGCAAATGCTGTGTGCCAACTTTCAACCACAGTCTTCAGAAGGAATTTATGGCAAATTTCTAAAAGAGTGGTAGCTCTGAGATAAGTGGGAGAGAGAAGTTGAGTCTAAATGTTTAGCTCTTCCATTCCCCATTCAGAAATCTTCAAGCCCCAAAATACCCTCAGTGCTATTTCTTATAATTACTGTAAGACTTTCACTTAGGTAAATAATTACCATTAATGAGACTTTCACTTATGCCCGGAGGCCAGTAGGCTATTTAAGGGAAAGTGGAGGTATATGTACGTGGTGGCTTTTGTCTTCATAGAAAAATGACAAATAAATCAGTATTATGTAAGTATTCCTCTTCGAAATAACTCAATGCACACTTTTAAATAACAAAACATTATAAAACGGGCATCTTTGTATGAAATCCCTATTCCCGTTTTATTTGACGTAGTAAGTACCCACATTTTGGTGAGCCCTGTACTACAATCACTGCCACTTGGTGAGCTCTCCTATGTGCTCAGAAGGTGCTATTTATAAACTTTCGAGTTGGGAACATAATATTAATTACATTATTCATCTTCCAAGTTCACGCCAAAGAATAGGTTTCTAATCATTATAATAAATGGAGAAATATGTCACCTCAGTAAAAGGATGGATGGGTGATATTGAACACTGTACTTCTTTCCCCAGCGGAACTCAGGACCCACATGATAACCTCCAGGCTGTCTGCAGAAAGGGAGCTGTCAATCACCACCTAGAATTCTCTCCCCAAAAATGAAATTTTAAGACAAAGAAAGGCATCATCAAAGAAATCCAGGAAGTCCTTGTGTAAGAAACTAGCACTAAATAATTCACTTTTTAAGATCGTTTGAGCATATTTCTTTTTTTATTGCATTTTAGGTTTTGGGGTACATGTGCAGAACATGCAAGATAGTTCTAACTCTAAATGAAGGGAAATATTTGGTCATAAGAAAAATGACCTCTATGTATTAAATGTCTAGCTTGTTTCAGGTATTTTACGTTAATATCATATCCTCATTATAGACAGAGTAGCTCATTCCAATCATCTGTATTTTACTTAGGAGGAAACTCTGGCACAGCAAGTTTAATTTGTGCAAAGTAGCAAGGCCATACCCACCTCGCTGCCACTAAATTACAGTGAGTCTAAAACCTCCCACAAAGCAGGGATGAGTTCCTGTATTTAATCTCAGATAGTTGAGGAGAAGATGCTTTGAGAAGCTGCATGTTTACTACTAAACGGCAATTTCACTGTTAAAAGTCATCTTACGTACACTTCACAGGAAATGATTCTACTAGTCTGTGCACCTTCTAACACCTGAGTTCACACAAGCAAGAGCTCCATCGTTACTTACAAGGTGACTCATTTAACAGTTTCATGAAGATCTCAACTCGAAATCTGTCACTCAGATTGGTATGTGTGATGAAATGCTTTAATATCAAAACATCTATGGATAAGGATAAATCACATAGGAAAGGTGTAAAGGCTTGAATAAAGTCTCTTGCCTGCCACCATGTAAGATGTGCCTTTTGCCTTCTGCCATGATTGTGAGGCCTCCTCAGCCACGTGGAACTATGAATCCATTGAGGGTGCGACTCAGGGTCGCACCCTCTGCTTGAATGGGCTTTCCAAAATGACTGCAGCCTCCAATAGACAGTGAAAATGCTGGCGAGGCAAAATTACAGCTGACAATACTTAGAAGTCATCTGATGGCCAGGGCCCAGCATGGGAAGCTACTTCTGGGCTGCTGTTCTCCAGCACACAGACAGACATTGAGTTTGTACTATGGACTGGCATGAAATGAGATTGTGCATGCTCCAGGGCAGCTGAACTAATAATGCAGGTTTCAATGGCTCCGTGTGGACTTCCATGTCGACTTAAACAGTCACTTCTTGAGGTCTGAGTCACCTCATCCTCAAATTGAGGAAGTCAGAGCAGATAATCACCAGGGACCCTTTCAGCTTGGACATTCCAGAACTATAGACCCTAAAGCTCAGTGAGGGAAGAGGCTTGATGGGGCAAGCTGGGGTTGACACTAGGATGGCAGTGAGCAGAAAAATGGTCCTGGGATATTCATGGCAACATCATTTGTAATATAAATACATTTTTTAAAACACTAGATGCTCATCTGTAGGGAAATGAGTTAATGCACCGTGGTACTTTCCCACAGCTATTTAACAGAAAAATCAAGATTCACCTTTAAGACATACTGTTAAGTGGAAAAAAGCAAGCTGTGGCTTATAACTACAGGATCCCTCCTTCAAAGTACAGCTGTCTATTTTATATAACCACACGTAAAGTCTGCAAAGAGGAAAACCACTCTACGGATAGATACTGACATGGTTTGGCTGTGTCTCCACCCAAATCTCATCTTGAATTGTACTCCCATATTTCCCATGTGTTGTGAGAAGGACCCAGTGGGAAATAATTGAATCATGGGGGCGGTTTCCCCCATATTGTTGTTGCAATAGTGAATCAGTCTCAGGAGATCTGACGGTTTTATAAGGGGAAGCCCCTTTCACTTGGTTCTCATTCTCTCTTGCCTGCCACCATGTAAGATGTGCCTTTCACCTTCTGCCATGATTGTGAGGCCTCCTCAGCCACATGGAACTATGAATCCATTAAACCTTTTTTTTTTTTTAATGAATTACCCAGTCTTGGATATGTCCTTATCAGCAGTGTGAAATCGACTAATATAGGACACCTTTGGTAGGGATGAGATTTGGGGTGGGAGGATACTTTATGTTCCTAGTAGATTTTAGCATTATCTAGAATTTTTTTTACTAGAACAATACATTCCAATAATCATTAAAAGTAAATAGCCTGGGGTGCTGGTCCTGTGGCTTCACCTGTTCAAGTTTATTTGGTGGACTTGGCCCTATGGTGCCAACCTCCCCACGCTGACCCACAGGCCCTGGTGTCCAGTCACCATTCTCTCCCTCAGTGTGTTCCCCCTAGAGCAGCTTCTCCTGGCAGACATGGGGTCCAGGAGCACTGGCCTACCCATGGCCCACAGCTGTACCTCCTCCATTCTTACATCCCTGTCTCGCTAGAGATTTTACCAGATGGTGCCTAGTCAAAGAGTTTAAAAACTTCTAGAAGATCAAGCTTTCAAAAAGGATCTTTCTTAACAGAAAATTTCTAGTTTCCTGAACAAGATCACAGATGAACATGCTAGAGCTTCTTAAAAAGTAGTATAGAAAATTTGGCAGCTTTCCTGGCAGTGCTGGGTGATCGCAGTGGATCTGTGTCTGGGCCCCTCCTCCTAAGGCAGAGCCTCAGGCATGGGGAAGACACAGCTGCTTTAGGAACGTCTTGCCAGGTGGGTGGGTGGTAGAGTTAGCAGAGCTGGACTTTAACAGAACCCCCACCTTGCAACCTCAACCTGGCTCATCAGCTCAGCTGCTTCCCCAGGAGGTGCCAGCTCAGAGGAGGAGCTGCTGCCAGCCTCGTCCCCAGAACCAGATCCTCCGACTCAAAAATAGCCCGATTCCTATTGCTCCTCCCTGCCAGCTGGGGTACCACCATTTGTGCAAAATATTTCAGTACATATTTCACATGTACAGACTCATTAAAATAGTCCATTTTATTTGGAATGTCATAGTGGAGTAAATATGAGTACAGTAGAAAAACATAATCAGAACCAAAATATAATCAGAATACAATTGAAAAAATTAGAAGATATAAGCAGAATAACTCAGTGAGTGAAAGCAGTTTGCCCTTCAGGAATGGGGGAAGAAAGTGGAGTGTGACTCAGAAGGTCCAACCATCCATCCTCCATTCCAGCCCTGTGTTCCAGCTGCTGCAAGATCCTGCCCCAATTCGAAGCCATGCGGGAAGGTGAGCCAGGAGACTGGAGATCCCACACGTGGAGGGAGAAGCTGAGCACACTTAAAGTGGAGCAGCGTTCTGTAAGGCGGGCAGACACTCAACAAAGCAGGTGAAAGTGAAGAAAAATGGAGAAGCCGCGAGGGGGTAGGAGAAACGTAGGGCTCCCCTTATTTTATCGTATTTTCCCTCTTTCAGTTGTGAGGACAATCCATCCTGGTTCTAAAATCCGTGGCCCATGCCACGTGGAACCCACAGGACCCACAGCCACAGAGGCCGGGGTGGCACTTCCAAGCCTGGTGGCGGCAGTGGGAGCAGCATGTCCGCCCGGCTTTGAGTCTGCAGCCCTCACTAGCCTATCACTGGAGTTCTCTGAGAAGAGCCAGGATACCCTCAGATGGGGCTGCCCGAGCTGCTGTGGATGGGGAGCTGTTGCATTCTGCATTCTCCGATCCCGTTCTCTGAAACGCTTGACACTCAGTGCTTCCCCGTGTGAAGCAAACGCTCCCTTTTTGAGATCCACCCTTCAGTCTGTTACTTAGACTTTACCGCCAATGACACTTCAGTTCCACGAGCTTCAGTCGCTGCGTTTTCAGCCCGTTCCTCTCTACATTTCCGGAGTAATTTCGGTTCCTCTTTGCACAGCTTACTCTCCGAGCCCACAGGACTCATCACAACTCACGAGACACCGCCGCCTCCAAGGTCTGTCCATGCCTACGTCAGTGACCAGGATGATGGTTAGCGGTGCAAGGCCTGGCCCCGCAAGGACTTAGAGAAGTTCTGTAGAGATTGCAGTAAAAGAGCCCAGAATATTGTCGGGGTAAGGTCCAAGCGAAGTTGTCAGAAAGTCAGGGCAGACGTGCGGTAAGCAGACCCCCGCCTGGTGGGAAGGCTGGGCTGTGGCTGGCAGTCTGGGACTGTCCCTGCCTCCAGCGTTTCCTAGCCCTGCCATCCCGGCTCCGTGCCCTGCCTCTTGCTCGAGGCTCCCCTTCTGGAAAGTAAAGCACTAACTTTTAAGGACCAACTGAGGTGCCGCAGTAACAACGCAGCCTAGGCCCCCAGAGACTGTGGGAACGACAGGACGTGCATGCATGCCTTCCTCACCCCAGGGGGTCGACACGTGCGCACTGCCTTCCTCAGCCAGCGCCAGGGGACCCCCAGTAGCACCAGGAAGGCTGTGCCAGTGCTTCAAAGTGGCAGCTGGGATCCAATAACAACACGTAAATACAAACAGAAGTGGGAGCACTGTTTCTCAGCTGGGTGCACTGTGGTTAGAAAATAAAGGCTGAACTAACTCTACATTTAGGAAATGACTGAATTTTTCCCAGAGTCATAATTTTTTCTTTTTCTTTTTTTTTTTTTTTTTTGAGACAGAGTCTCATTCTGTTGCCCAGGCTGGAGTGCAATGGCTCAATCTTATCTCACTGCAACCTCCACCTCCCGGATCAAGCAGTTCTCCTGCTTCACCTCCCGAGTAGCTGGGATTACAGGCATGGACTACCACACCTGAATAATTTTTGTATTTTTAGTAGAGATGAGGTTTCACCATGTTGGCCAGGCTGACCTTGAACTCCTGACCTCAGGTGATGCATCCTCCTCAGCCTGCCAAAGTCCTGAGATTAAAGGCATGAGCCACCGTGCCTGGCTCCTAAGTCATAATTTAAAGTACATTTTCGTATTATGTTTCATGGATATTTGAAAGGTAAGTATAATCTATTTTCAGAGTATAGACTTTTCTTTCTCTACATATATGGCATACACATGCACATGCATGGACATATATGTATGTATGAGTATATGAAATATGCTATAAGTGTGTGTGTGTGCATGTGTGCGTGTGTGTGTGTGTGTATATATATATATATTTTTGCCTCTGATTTGTGATACCCCAACAGCAATGAGTTAAAGATTCCTAACTTGGTAATCCTTTCTCTCCTTGTATTTTCTGCAGTTTTTGCTTCATAAGTTTTGATGCCGTTACTTGATTTATGGACGTGCGTGGCAGTGAGTTCTGTGCAGTAGACTATACCTTCATCATTATCATAAGGGACCTCAAAGTGTTTTTGTTGAATTTAACCTTGTTTGTTATTCATATTGAAAACTGATATTAAAACAAAACAAAACCACTGAACCCGTTTGTACCAGAGTTTTTGAATTAATCGTTCACAGATGCTTTATTTAGCGTGTACTTCTGAATGCGAGTGGGTCATTTATGCTTCTTCCCTCAATCTGAAAACTTTGTGACAGGTGCTCCCCCACATATGCTCTGTGATCGGCCACCATGGCTACCGCACAGGTCCTGGTTTTCCTGCTGTCTCCTTCTAATCTGTTGCCGTCTGGCCTGGTTTCTTAGTTCTATGCTGAGTGTGCATGTTCCTATTCTTTTAATGTGGACCATCTGTAACTGGCTTTAATTTTAAAGTTTTATGATCAAAACAAACATCTATTTCTTGACTCATCAACTTTACAGACTCCCGTCACAGCCTCGTCTGAAAGACGAACAAGTCAGTGCACCCCCTCCTCCCACCCTGTGTGTGTGGTTTATTAGAATACGTAGTTTTTCTACCAATTCAATCCTTTTGTGTTGGACTTACCAAGTTGAGACGCTCTCTACTAACTTTCTGCCTGCAGAGTTGAAGAAATGAAAACAGACTCTTCTCGCCTCATCTTCCCCTGTTCTAGCTTTTGCTACGTTCTTCTGAGAACGCAAATGCCCAAGAAGAATCCCACATTCTTTGGCTTTGGTTTCAGATTCAAATCGACTTTTTCCATTTCAAAATAAAACCAAAGTTTTCTATTTCTCATGGTCTTTCCATTTATCCCTTGGTTTTCTGGACTGAGTGAAAAAAGTCTTTTTTGTTTCTTTTTTAAGAAAGGCTATGTTCTTACGTTGCTCCATTATCTGATTATTCCCATATGTAAAAAGTCTCAATTTTCTTTCTCCTTGAAAATAACCTTGGCTGTGTATTAAATCCTCACGGATTATGCCACGTGGTGTTTTTCTCTTTTAAAAATTCCATTTGGAAGAAAAATGTACGTATTATAACAGACTAGGTGGGTGTGTGACAGGCATCTACCAGGTAACCTCCCAGCCCAGCCCCGCCTCTGAGAGCCCACAGCACGTGGACAGCTCCAGGCAGTCAGCAGAGCATCCCTGGGAGCCGCATCTGCGGGTGCCTTGAAGGGAGGCAGAGGAGGTGGAGTGGAAGCACAGAACCAAAGGGCTGTGATAGGACAAGGAACTGGGCGAGCTAATGGGGGGCCGGGGCCCCATAGGGAGACCCTCACCCCACCTGCCGTCCCTTCAGACACTGGGGATAGGAAGGAGGTTCTGAGCTTCTGTTTGCACAGCTTCCTTGGGCCAGCCTGGGGGTTCCCGACCTGCCCCACACCACAGAGACTGGCTCCAGGCATCCCAGGCAGAGAGGCTCCTGGTGGCCCAGACCCAGAGGGAAAGCAGTGTCAGGCGGGGCGGGAGGAGGCAGACGGTGCATCATGTGTGATTCCCCAGCTTTGAGGGGAGTTCACAGAGGCAGCTTTGGGGAAACCGGCAGATTTACTAAGGAGCACCATATTTGAAACAGCCTGGCTGCAGAAGCTGATCAGAAAAGAATGTTTCTTTTGGTGAGCTGTTACCAAAGAGCTGGATCTCATGCAGTGAAGCTACTGGCAGCACTGGAAACTGACTCTTAACAACAACTTCAGTTGTGAACCAGTTTCTGTAAGAAGGAGCTGTAAGAATGTAAGCATGTGCTGTGAACCTATGTGAGCGTGAAAACACAGGGCTTTTAGGTCCTACAGAAATGCCCTTAGGCCCACAGGTGATTTTTTTTTTTTTAGTTTAAAACCTTACATCACATAATTAGTTTGATAAACCTACAGTTTATAAGCAAAGTCCTGGCCACTACCGTCTGCTGTGGCAGAAGAATAAACTGAAAGGCAGATGATACCCAGGATGAGGACAGACCCGAGGCTGAGGGTTTGCAGGTCGCCGTGGAACATAAAGAAACAGCAATCCTGGGGAAGGCTAAACTCCACCAGGAGAAACTCCCACCCCACCTCCGAGTCCTAGAGCTACAAGCAGCAAATTGACGCTAGGCTGAGCAAATTCTTAGCCACCTCCCAAGGGCCTGGACCTTGTAGCAGAGGCTTCTGTTTGCCAATAATCGTTCCCCAAGTCAGAGACATAGAAGGGAAATGAAAGCAAGGACACGCATCCTGGAGCCCATGCCAGACACACGTCCCTTGTGTGAAGAACTTAGATGTTTCTGAAGTGACTCACCGATTGATCCAAAATACACAGCCATGGTCACCTTAAACGAGTGAGGTGTCACCAAAGAACTGGATCTCACGCAGTGATGCTGCTGGCAGCACTGGAAACTGACTCTTAACAACTTGAGTTGCGACACCAGTTTCCGTAAGCTTCTGGGAATTATTGTCAAAACTTTAAAACTGAACCCGCAACAATGCCAGGTGAGGAGTGGTTGACAGATGCAGCCCCTCCACCCAGGAGATGGTGGGTTTCAGCGAGTGGGTCTGGCAGGTGGGGACGAATCCCAGGCCTGGAATCTACCGTCCTGAGCACTGTCTCCTCTACCACATAAGCCAAACCCGATTTCCATGAATAATTTTCCACTCGCACCCAGGAAGCCGTAGCCATTCACATGTATCTTAGTGTTCCTCAACCGAGCAGAAATTTATAACTTTGTCAGAAACACTGAGATGTATACTGCTGTCACTGGAACCGTATATCCCAACAGCTCCCCATAACCTTGGGGTGGTTTCTCCTGAGGGCATTTTTATAATTAGCAGCGAACATCCTCCTTTTTCAGGTAGCCTGTGAAAACCTGGTACAACAACAAGGCACACCTCACATGTCCTTCTACAGGCTGAGGGATCATTCTGCTGATGTGCAAAAGAACTCAAAGTAACACAGTTCACATCACATAATATGCAACATTATTATGTTGCATATTATGATTACAGATCATACTTTAAAACACACACACACACACACACACACACACACACACACACACACCTCTAATGCAATATATGCAGTAACAGGTTACCAGCTCCTGAGGTCTGGAAAATGGGTCATGAAAGTTGCCATGCCTGGTGGCAGTGCTGTTCCCAAGGCAACACCAGGGCACCAGCACCCAAAGGCGCCAGCACCTGGAACGTTAGCACCCTCAGATATCAGCATCCTAAGCACCAGCACTGTGATGTGCCAGCACCCTAAGGTACTGGAAGTCTCAGGCACAGCACCCAAAGCCACCAGCATCCTAAGGTACAGCACCCTAAGCACTGGCACGCTAATGTACCAGCACCCAAAGGCATCAGCATCCTGAACATTAGCACCGTCAGTTATTAGCCCCCTAAGTTACCACACCCTAAGCACCAGCACTCTACTGTGCCAGCACCCTAAGGCATCAGCACCCTAAAATATCAGCACCTTAAGGCACCAGCACCCTAAAGTGTCAGCAGCCTAATGTGGCCCCCTTGCCTGGTGCAGTGTTGCTAGATAAAGGAGTCAGGAATTGCCAAGAGGCAAAGCCATAGCTTTGGACAAAACAGCAGCTTGCAAAACTGAAAGTGAGAGGCTGTAGCGAGGCTACAGCTTCAGGAGCTGGGCACCAGTGGCCCTCTGATAGGGGTTTGCACGCAGGAATTCAACCAACTGAGAATCAAAAATATTTGGGGAAAAAGCCAGATGGTCATATCCATGCTCAACAGACTTTTTCCTTGTCATCATTGCCTAAACAATACGGCATAGCAACTATTTCCATAGCACTTACATTGCGTTAGGTATTAAAAATAATCTAGAGATGATTAGAGAATGGAGAAAATGTGCTTAGGCCATGTGGAAATACTACACTGTTTTATATGAGGGACTTGAGCAGTGTAAATTTTGGTATCAACAGAGGTCCTGGAACCAGATGCAGAGGGATGACTGTACCAGGGGCGGGTGCTCATCTGTACGAATGCGGAGGGCTGGCCAGGGTGATTCAGAACAAAGTTCCCAGGCCCAGTCACTCATCAGATCCCTGGCCCTCATGCAAAGACTCAGGGTCCACATGGCGTGGGCAATTCCAGGATGTGGATGGAGGGGCCACCAGGGGTGGCTTCCAGGGTAAGAAACTGCTGTCCCAGGGAGTGTTACAGTGGCTAAAAAAGAGTCATCCACTGGTACATAACAAGCATATCCTTCTCTCTTCCAATTTGGGCCCCTTTCCTCTGGTCTCTGAGCAGCGTTTCTGCAGTGACCAGGGAAGGGGTGGACAGTCCTTCAGCTGACTCAGAGAAGCCCTTCTCCCCGCCGGCCAGACTCACCCCTCCAGCACACAATCCAGACAACTTGCTTGACCAGAGGAAGCTGGAAATTAGGAGTGTTGTGATTTTACAATAGAATCAGCGGAATATAAGATCAATACCACGTGCTTATTTTCTCAGTTCCAAAAGTGGCATGGTCTTAACACATACAGAACAGTTCTTGCCGTACAGCCGGAGAGAGCTGGGCATGGGGCCTCTCTGGAGGGGGTTGGGCACCTGCCCAGCAGGCCTTTTGTGGCAGTTTCCACGACAGTTTTGGAAACAAGGCATTTCTCAGCATGTGAGGTGCAGCTGCATCCCTCGTTCAGTTTGGTCTACTTCAGCATTTACTGGGTGTGCTGCCCTTCAGTAGCCAGACAGACCAAAGGAGGGAGTGACTGCAGCAAAAAGTGACCACAGTCTGACACATGGAGTGCTTCTCCATGGAAGTACTCCCAGGCAGAAGGGCTCCCCTGTGGAAGTGCTCCTGGTGGAAGGGCTCCCTGTGGAAGTGCTCCCTAGTCGAAGGGCTCCCCTGGGGAAGTGCTCCCTGGTGGAAGTGCTCCCGGTGGAAGGGCTCCCCTGGGGAAGTGCTCCCGGTGGAAGGGCTCCCCTGTGGAAGGGATCCCCTGCAGAAGTGCTCCCCTGTGGAAAGGCTGCCCTGTGGAAGTGCTCCCCCCTGTGGAATGGCCGGGCCCATGGCAGGTGTCCCCACGGCAGGTGTGCCAGCACCCTCTTCCCTGTCATCACTCCCTCTAGCCCTCCGGCAGGTGCTGCTGAGTGGAGGCAGCCTAGGCAGAGCATGAAACAAGATTGACATCCATCAGCCAGACACCCGCTTCCAGCTGTCACCTCTGCCACCCATTCATGGAGCAAGCAGTTGAGGGCCCTTCGCGGCTGTCTGCAAGCACTGGTGCAGGGAAGCCACACTACCCCAGGCAAGCAGAGCCAGCCACGGGGCATGGGACATCAAAGTCACCGGCCATTGCTCAAGATGTTATTTCTTTCTCTTTTTCTGTGTGATGAGGTCTCACTGTCACCCTGACTGGAGTGCCGTGGTGCAGTTACCGCTCACTGCAGCCTCAACCTCCCAGGGCTCAGATGATCCTCTCACCTCAGCCTCCTAAGTAGCTAAGACCACAGGTACGCACCACCATACCTAGCTACTTTTTTTATAGTTTTTGTAGAGATGGGGTTTTGCCATGTTGCCCATGCTGGTCTTGAACTCCTGGGCTCAGGCAGTCTGCCCACCTTGGCCTCCCAAAGTGTTGGGATTACAGACATAAGCCACCACGCTCAGCCTTGAAACATTTATCTCGAAGGTCTAAGAAAGCAATGTTTTCCTCCAATGTAACTTGATTCTGTTCTCTTGGCTTTTCTTGATATGTCTGGATCATTCAATGCAACCAAGAAACTTCCCATGCTGTTACTAAGGGCCATACATTTCCCCGATCAAAGTACTAGTTTTCTTATTTATATTCCCCGATAATACAGCGTGTGATAACCTCAGACACACGCTTCCTGTGTGTGATGAAATTCAAGAGCCCTTATCAGGTTTGACTGCCAGACTGCCTAAATGGGCTTCCCATGAGGAGAAGCAATCCCTCCTGGCGATGAGCTTTTCTCCACCTTTTTTGGTAACTGGTCTAAAGAAACAAAGATTTCATGTTTCATCAAGATAATTTTCTGTGCTGCCTTGATTAGATTTTCTGATTACTTAGAAAAACTGAGCTTTAGAAGGATTAAGATTCTCACATTCATGTAATTTTCTGTATTGCTTTTGAGGTCTTTGATTATCACTCTGGTTAACCGAATAACTGCTATTTTACAGTGACTGGTGACTCTGTCTTGATCAAATGTTTTAAACCTTTTGATATCTTTGGGACATTTCCCCAGAACTTTCATCTGGTAAGTTGTGTGGGAGGCACTGTCAATTGACAAATTGTACTGGAACCTCTTTCAGTTAGTTTGGTTTATGAATTACGGACATTTATGAGTATATTGAGACAAATATTCTAAAAGTTACATAAATTCATAAAAATATAATACATCAGTCATTTTGGTGTTATAGCAAATCTTTTATAAAATTATCATATGGATATGTTATTATGAATATTCTGTTGATTACATGAAATATATGAAAGTCTAATGACCCTAATGTGACCTGTCAGTCATGATTCTGGTTGCTACCTTAGAATGCTACATGTAATAGAAACAACTCGATTTGTCAATTGAAAACTTTCATCAAATTTTAACCGTGGCTATTCTAAGTTTTTGTCATTCACAACTATTGCTCTGAATTCTTCTCTATAAACATTTGAAATCAGTTCTAGTCCAAAACTGCTTTTCATGAAAAAGGCTCTAATAAATATAGGTGCAAAAGGAGAGGAAAATAGCACAATTAATCAAAGAATATGCAAATGTATGTTCTGGTTTTGTTAAAAGCTTATCATGTTTATTTTCTCCCATCTGGGAAACTGTTTTGAGGCTGTTGAGCACGTGCTGCTGTGAAGAATCTGTGGTAGCCTTCAGTCATCGGGTTGAGGTGCTCTGTTAGGTGCAGGGAAGACAACTCAGGAAAATATCTCAGATCATGCTAATTAAAAATGGATGCCATCAAGGTATGTTTTCCAACAAAGAGGCAGGTTCCTTGGCCCGACATTTATTCCTTGCAGCTACAGCTAGAAACTGCTGACTGCCCTAGGAAAGAACCCCCGAGGTGTAAGAGACAATTAGCATCAGTCTTGTAAATGCAACTAAGTAGCTGATTTATGATTAAAGAGGGAACTTGTGAGACAAAGTAACACACATCAGAAGCCATGTCTGTTTCTTTCTGCTCGCCAGCATCATTTCACAAAACCCCTGACTCTGCAGTGACCTGCCCCTGCCACTCTCCAGAAAGATGCTCTGAAGACAAAGCGGGACAGAGCTCACAGCCCCGGAGCTCCTGCTGGAGTCGCTCCATTCCTGCAGAGGTAAATGACCCTAGCCTTGCCTTTTCCTACACATAACTTCCAGTGAGGTTAGTGACAATGCCTCTGTCATCTGCGACCAGATGTACACTTATGCCCAAACCTCGCTGTGATTCTGCACATCCTGAAGCTCCACCCACCACCTGCACAGCAACCGTGGGCAGAAACCCTGAGTGCGGTGGCCCATGGAACCTCTCTAAGGGGCTGCTCCCAACCATAGGCCTCCTCTACAGTCCGTAGCAAGAGTCCTGAATAAAACTAACTTTAATTATTTAAAGCCTGATTTTTCTTTAGTCAGCATTATTTAATAAATATTCTTTAAAAGTACAAAAGTGGATGGAAAGGCCTCATAGCAATTTTTTATCAGTGGTGGCTGGAGGAGACGGGACGGGATGGGATTGGGGAGAAATGACAAAACTGGAATACCTTTTCCCAAGACCTTAATTCCTTTTTCTTTTCCTTTTCATCTTACCAAAACAAACAAACAAACAAATAGAAGAAGACTTTAAAAAAATATGCCAAAAATAGTAACATCAAGCTGGGTGCTGGAAACTGGCATCTGTTAAAGTCCTCCTGCACTTCTGTATAGCTTCATGATTCCCCCCAAAACAGACCAATAAAAATACAATTTAGAAGCATTTCTTTTCATTGGGATGAAGCATTCTCAGAAATATCTGAAGTCCATCACAAAGCCAGTGTCAGTGGGGTCTGATTATTGGAGGCTGTTGCCCCTGCTGGAGGGAGCTGGGTCACCTGGCCTCACAGCCCAGGCCTTGATCTTTGCCTGTCCACCTGGAGGGATGTGACCTCCCTCAGGCCACAAACATTCCAGGACGGTGAACTGGGAATCATTGAACCTTATCATATGGGCTTGCTATGGTGGCACGGGGTAGGGGGTGGATGTCACGTGATTTGAAAAAACAGATGCCCATCCCAAGTCCACTCGACGGCCATCCACCACACCAGGTTCCAGGCCGTTGAATCTTCAACAGTCATCAACGAACAGTGCTGCCTTTGTGGGGACTGCTGTCTAGGAGATGGAGACCCAACGAAGCATGGAGCTCCCACAGACGATGTTAGGTGCAGAGATGGGGTGCTCCCAGGGCACAACACAGGGGCCCGGTCAGAGCCTCTTTCTACCAGAGGTGATGGCAGGGGAGCTGTGAAGGCACCAGAAGCTGAGCCCAGCTGAGGGAGGAACAGGGAACAGCCAAAGGGAAGGCCGCTCTGGTTCAAGTTGGTGCTCAAATAAACATAAGTTAAAACAAAACGAAAGACCCAAAGTGACGGCCGCTGGCCTAGAGGAGATGAGGAACCCAAGTGGCTGGGGGGCGGGGTGGGAGGCAGGGTGCACACTTATGCATTTGCCCAGTTTTGCATTTGCTTTCTGGAGGTTTGGAACCCTCTTTGCCAAAGCTTTCATGATGCTCTGCCCCCGCCTGTGGATACAGGCTGCCCTGTACTCAGCACCATGCAAATCACTGCTCATCATTTTGAGCATTCAGAAAATGACATCAAATGATACTTGGATGTCACATTATCTGCCACTATGGAAGGGAGTATTTTTGAAAGCCTAACAGCCTTAGGCTGCAAGAGTCCTGCGGATGGTGCTGTTCCCAAAGTCACGGACCCTTTATGGACGCGTGGGGCTGAGGCCGCCTCTGTCAGTAACCGCAGCGGTGCCGGCCATCTTGATCAGTTTGTTATGGCTTGGAATTCATCCTTAAACTAATTGGGAAGTTCTTTTGCACTGTTATCCAGGAAATTTAGAGGCCAACAAGGGCAGGATCTACTCTCAAAAAGACATGATTCTAATTTTATCTTGTACCATGTATTTATGGCAGCCAATGCCAATCTCGTTAGGAAAAAGATTTGCAGACATGGAGGTCACTAGCACCCCTCGTGGACAGTCTCCATGGAATGTCCGGCACAGGTCACACTGCAGTGGGTTCTGGAGCTCACTCCAGTGGGGAAGTGGAGGCTGCCCTGGCAGATGCCAGCCCTAAACTGTCTGGGAGAGACGTGAAAGGAAAGGTTCTGGGTGCCTTTGTTTATAAAGCAGGTATGAGTGGGTTTACAGGCTGATTAGAGTGAACCGATAGAAAGGGAAAGGGTGAAATGAACAAAATGGGATTTCTAAGGAAACTGTGGGGTGTGGACTGGGATCACTGCTGGGGTGTGGGAGCAGAGGGTTCAGGGTGTTGACCTCCAAAAGTAAAGGTGCATGCAGGCAAAGACACATTGGTAGGAGGGAGGCAGGAAGCTGAGGTAAGCTAATAGATTGCTTCAGTTTTCCCCAACAATTGGAGACGAGGTCACCTGCTCAGAGACTGGGAAGGGCCCTGGGGAGAGAGGAGAGTTAGGTACAGCCCCTGAGGGGCAAAGGAGCCATGGCGCCTGGCAGGAGCATGGGAAATCACGTAGCAGCAATTCTCACCCTTCTTACCAGTTTATAACACCTGTTAGCAGAGCCTGAGCACTCTCACCTCCTATACCTCTGCTTCTCTCCTTAGCAGGAGTCTAAGGTTTTGACATCGACCCTCTGGAGTAAGGGCTTCAACTGAAATGAATTCTAAACTCAAGACTCTCTCCCTAAGGGCCACCTGCTCAAATGGAAGAGCAATAGGTTGTCTTTTCCATATTCAGGTGCTACGAAATAGAAGTAAGTTATCAGTGATTCATCACCGTCTTACCATCAAAGGTATATAATTACTCTGTGCTCACAAGCAGCGGCTGATATTTATGGAGTAATTAGAAGGTTCTGGCAATCAGTTCTTTTATGTGTCAATTAAGACACTCAGCCATCGTTCATTAGGTGTTAAGAAAGTCAATGAATTTAAGCACAGGTCTGTACTCACTGTAAGAGTCACCCAGGGCAGCTTTATTTTCCCTGTGACAGTGTGCCTGACTCAACACGAGAGGGAGCGTGTGTGGCTGGGGCCGGCACGCCTAAGATCGGCAACGTGGAGCTGCTGCCACGCAGTGCCAGGCTTTCTTCATAAATCACTTCCTCCTTTGGGGGCACTTCAATATTTTATAAATTTGTCACATGAAATGTTAAACAACCTGACCTTTATCATGACAGGTTTTTCATACACAGAGTGAGAAAATATTGCAGATTTTGAAGTCCCTATCCTCTTATTTCGGCAATCAGTGAAGCATTATTCACTCAGAAGTCTCAGGTTAGAAACTGGAAATCTTTGTGCCTATAGCCTTGCGCTTCGACTTACTTTAGATCTAATTTATGAATTATATCATTCACAAAAAGACAATCTCGGATTAAGTTTCCATCAAACTTGGAGAGCTCTGAGAACGCCCTGCACGTGTCCATGCTGGGGAAGCTTTGGCAAGATAAGGAGAGCTGAAAGGGGTGCCCTCCTGCCCGGCCACTCCACTTCAGGCTTCCCTGCAGAGAAACTTCTGCACTATAAACAAGGAAACATGTTTACGACAATTATTTGCAAAAGCAAACATGACACAAAACAAAACAGACTGGAAGCAACGTGAACAGCTATTGTAAAAGAATCAACAACACTCTCACGGCAGTCTAGTCTCCATTTACGGCAGCGGTCCCCAACCTTTCTGACACCAGGGACTGGTTTCATGGCAGACAGTTTTTGCATGGATGGGGGTGGGAGTGGTTTCAGGATGACTCAAGCACATTTTGTGTAGTGTGCAGTTTATTCATATTCATATTACATTGTAATGTATAATGAAATAATCACAGAACTCACCATAATGTGGAGTTCTCAGTTGTTTTCCTGCAACTAGATGGTCTCATCTGGGGTTGATGGGAGACAGTGGCAGATCATCAGGCATTAGATTCTCATGAGGATCGCACAGCCTGGATCCCTTGAGTGCACAGTTCACAGCAGAGTTCCAGTTCCTATGAGAATCGAATGCCACCACTCATCTGACAGGCGGCAATGCCAGTGATGGGGAGTGGGTATCAATACAGATGCAGCTTCACTTGCTCAGCCACCACTCACCTCCTGCTGTGTGGCCAAGTTCCTAACAGGACCTAGTCTGTGGCCCAGGGGTTGGGGACCTTGACTTAGGAAAACACTCAACAGACAGCTCTGAAAAGCTTTGTAAGAAAAAGGCAGCACAGTGGATGATTTATGAGTACAAATATGATCCAACGGAATAATGTACTTCTTGTTAAAAATAGGTGTAGGATCCCAAGTGATAAAAACCTTGGTGAAACTTTTGGAATAAGCAGATCCATTGACCAATGCAGAACAGCTGATTTTTTCATTATTTATGACCGAAGTAAGGCTAAACGTATACAAGTAAGCTGGACATAAAATCTACTCGTGCGATATTATCTGTTTCACCATCAGGAAATTATTGGGGCTTACAGAGTTGAGGACATTTGGAATTTACATCTTACATGATCGAGCTGAAGTTACTTGTCTCAGAGATATTCAATCCACTGGGTCCTTCTGTTCTGTTCTTTCTTGGATGCTACTTCAAAGTGGTGATGTCCACTGAGATTTTCTCAAGAGTCCTGTGAAGTCATTCTGCGGAGCCGGGCCACACTTGTAACTGTGTGTTGCTTGGCGATTTTCACATTAACCCTTTACCTCTGCCACCTTGCTATTTGCCCCTTAGTGGCATTAACAGATTGGATTCCAGCTCCTCCTGTCCTTTTCTTCCTATTCCTTTTAATTTCTCCAGTAAAATATATCCAAACTCAAGGGAAAGTCACAAAATATCAGGATTGCATGTCTTGAGGAAAGTCAAGACCAATCAATATTTTTTTCCTGGCAACAAAAAAGTCCACTCCAAAGTGTGCAGAACTCTAAGATACCATCCACAGTTCATCCTGTCCAGACAGGCGCCTGCATCGTCGACGAGGCTGGCCAGGGTCGCCACCCGCCCCGCCCTCAAAGCTCTGTGGCTCCTGTCAGTGTTTCGGGAAGTGAGCTCTCCTCTCACCTGGAAACGGGAAGGTGAGAGTGGTCAGCTGGTGATGGGAAGTTCAGAGGAAGCCCAAGAAGCTTTTTTCTTCCAGTTGTAAAGTTCAGGAACCACCACCCAGCTGCCAGTCATGATGGCAAGAGGAAATGAAAATAGACTATCTCCTAGCAGAACTGACAACATTGGAAAATCTCTCAAGACCTGTACTCCCAGAACCGTAATTGATGAGGGTGGGAGGAGGAAGGGGCTGGAAGTGGGGAAAGGGGACGGAAGGGAGGGGGGTGAAGCCCAAGCTTTTTAACAGAGGTCAAAAGACAGATGCACATTCTTTGTCAACTGTCACAAAGGAGGTCCTTGGTTTTCAATTTCTATGCAATCCTGGCTAAGAGACACAATTTTTAAGACACTCCTCATCAGTTGCCAAATATTGATTATTCTGTTTAGTCTACAATGAACCAGATCAGACTTGCAATATTATTTAGAAGCAAATAAATCTGCAAGGCTGTTGGTGTCTCCCCCTAATAAATCATGTGCGGCCACGACCCTTCGGCCCAGCCGCAGCCTGGTGTGATCACGGGTAGGTAACCAGTTCGCTTTTTACACTAAAAAGTGCTTAATTGTCTCCCTTAGATTTGCAGGCATGCATAGCCAGACACCAGGAGGAACGACTCATGCCTTATTGATCGTCAACATCATGCAGACAGCGAAAAATCTGTACATTAGAGATAAGCGTCACACTCCAGAGGTATTCAAGAAAATTCTAAACTTCCTCTCCGCAAATGTTAAATTAAAAAGCAGAATGAGCTTTCTCACAGGAAAAGACTACTGACTCCCTTTAAGCCTCTAGGACGTTCACTGAGGGGCTCCTCACAGCTTTCCAGGCTGACGCCAGGATAATCACCCGGGTACTCGGGTCTCGGATCTGACTCCTGTGATGCTGTGAAGGACTCTGGTGACAGTTCTGAACTTGACAAACGTGGCCCCCAAAATAGTACATTCCCCGTCTAGACGGACTCCCAATTAAACTCGTATCCCTTTGGTTATTTTAAATTTGTAATAGTTACTGTCTCATCAAGAGAAACAACTCTGATCATGAAAAGAAGCGATTTCTCATTGTGAAAGAAACAGAAAACACAGAAAAGTAGACACAGTAAAATGAAACCGTCGGCCGTGGCTCAGCGAGAATCCTCTGGACCTTGTTTACACCCTCCTCGAATTTATATGCAGACACATCATACTGTGTTAATAATTTTTAAATGAAAATACTATTTTTGCTGAATTACTGTCTCCTGACCTGCCTTTTGCATTTAGTATGTGTGGACATTTCTTCCCTATCAATGAACACACTGAATACATAGTATTTTATTGTTAAATATTTAATCCTGTTTGAATGTACACATAGGTTATCTCCAGTTCATTATTATTATTTTAAATAAAATGACGGAAAGAGTCATTACAGCTCAGCAGTTCTGAAAGCCACTGTTTTGGAGGAAGTCACCCAACATTTGCAAACCCATCCAGTGAATTCCCCAGTTGGTCACCCAGTGGTCTGGCAGGCAGCAGGGCAGTGGCTGGAAATGGGGCTTTGGAGGAAGATCCTGGGGGGACGGTCCAGGGAGAAGAAAAAGGTCTGAGGCCAAGAGCGGAGACCCTGGAGCCGGAAGGCCAAGGCAGACCCTCAGCACAGAGAAATTCACCAGGAGGACAAGGAGCGAGAATCACAGGGGCAGCAGTGGCTGACACTCACATGGTGACTGCTCCGTGCCTTGGAGCCAGGCTCCGCCTTTCAAGCCCGAAGTGTGCAATTGTCTGACTAGCTTGGCTCATTTAACTGACCCCATGGTCCTGGACATGTTACCAGTATTGTTCCTATTTTACATGGGAAGAAAAAGAACATGTCAAAAAAAAAAAGTCACTGGATACCATGATATCTGACAGAAGACGGCAAACTTTTACACAGAACTAGAAACATATCAATCCACAGAGTTTCAAAAGAAAAGTATGAATAGAGAAATGTTTGAGTCTGGCAATGGAATCTACCACTAGGAAAATTTCCAGAAACATTGAGGCCATCCATCACTTCCTGCCAATGGCTCTTGGAAAATATTCCCAAGCTTCATGCAGCAGGTATGGAGTTAAGCCTAGAGATGCAGGTCTGTGTGTCTGCAAGATGAGTGCTCCTGAAGACACCTGCAGGTTTCCAAGTGTGGACAGCTCAATACAAATTCCAGCAGTATTGCTTCACTTGAAATTGTGGGAAAAAATCAAGAGTAATTTTTAAAACGACAGGGAGAGGGGGAGGAAAACATCCTAACATCAGAAATAAAATTTACAAGAATTAGCAGGTATTTATAAAACTCATGACAAGCTAAGTATCTGCAGTGAGTCATTCAGATTTAACTTGTCTAAACTCATGGCTTTGACAATTTTAACATTTCCTCTTTTCTTTGATATTTCTCATGGTGCTATTCCATATGTAAATAGTTTTAAATCTGCACAGCACTTAAAGCTAGAATGCAAAAACACTTTAAGCACATAAACTTAGAAATATGAACTCCAAGACATCCCCTGGGTAAGGATCCCTAACTGGATTACTTGAGCACAGCTGTTAAGCTAACGCACAGCCTTAGACATCGTGGAAACCCTTAAGCCTCCCATTAAGGGAATTTCCATTAGAGCTTGTCTTTAAAATCCCGGCCCCTGCGTTTCCACTGTGAGCTCACAGAGCAGGCTGGAGTCTGTCAGCCTCACTTGTAGGTTTTGCTCTGAGTCTCAGTCAGGCAACCAAACGAACAGAGCAGGTGTAGAAAAGATGGTAAAAGAGTGTGCTGTGTGATTCAGGAATAGCAGGTTAAGGGGACCCCACAGTCATTAAGACTAAGCACATTCTGCAAATCCCTCTGTCTGTGTCAACGCAGCCTCCACCTAAACGTCTCCAGTGATGGGAGATGTCTCCACGTAGGAGCTGCTGCATCTTCAAAAGTTCTGAATTTGAAAGAGCTAAGCGTGCACAGGGCCTGGCTCCATTCGGCCTCCACTCGTGATCCCGTGGTATCAGGAGGGCAGTTGGGACAAGCCCATCCCCTCTTTCTGTAACACAGCCAAGTGTTGGAAAGCCTGCCTTCTTCATGCTGTGTCCTTCCTCCCATGTGGGTGACACCAGCACCTTCATTGTTTCCTGCAGGGCCTGCTTTAAGATCACGTATTCATTAAACATTTAGGGGACACCTACCGACTGGGCCTGCTCCATGTGCACGCACCAGTGCCCAGGGCCCTGATGTCCCAGGGGGTGAGGAGCAGGTCCCCGAGCCTTCTCGGTGGACATGCTCTTCATGGCTTGTCCTTGGAAGGCAGGATGTGGACTTGGACACAGTGACTGGGGCGTGGTCTGACCACCACAGAGAGACCTACCTCGTGGTAGATTCTGCTGCACCCTAAGAAACCAGCTGAAGTAACTCCAGCACAGTTAAAAATTATGATTCAAAATGAACAAGCTGCCCTACTGCTTATTTTGAAAATAATTTTCAGCCTATTATCTGTTTACTGGGGACTAAGGAGCTCTCAGTACCTAAAAAATAGTTAAAATCTACCAAAGTAGCAGAGAGGAAAACAGACTACTCAAAGCCGGGCTGTGCAATTAATCCATAGAGAGTCTTTCTATCAGAAAAATGAAATTAGATTCCCATATTTCTCCATATACAAAATCAAATTTAGTGTAAGAATTTGACATTAAGGAAAAACAACCTACGTTCTTAAGTAGGAATGCATTCTTTAAAAAATTCAAAATAAAAGGACAGAAATACTGCAAGTGAAAAATTTTCTTCCTACCAAAGAACTCACACACAAAGTTAAAGACAGCAAACTCTGAAGACGCTTGTAGCATTGGTGACAAAGTGTTGATTTCCAGAATTTATAAAGACCATCAGCAAAAAGACAGCGACCCTATGGGAATATAAACAAAGGCTGTGAACTGGTAATTCGCAAACAGGAAAAGCAAAATGTCCAAGTGCGCATGTGAACAGACGCCCGGCCTCGCCAGTGTTGGGGAAGCACAGACTGGAATATTCCATGCTTTGAGTCGGCAAAACATTTGAAACGTCTGGAAGCCTCAAGGAGCCCCCCACGCTGTTGACAGACTCTCAACAGAGAGTGATCGGCGGTACAAGCTGCAAATGCACGTATGTCACGAGCAACTCCATGCCTACATGCAGAACTGCCAGGCACGTGCAGCAATGTCCCACGGCCCAGATGTGGAGGGAATTGGTGCATCCATCAGAAGGGGCACAGGTAAGCAAAATCAGGGACGCCTGAGGGAGAAAAGGCAGGTTGCAGAAAAACGTGTGCACTATAATTCCGCTGATGAGACTTAAACACACACAACCGTTCTGTGCGCTGTTCACACACATTGTTGATGCATACATTGCGTATATGTAAGTTGTAACATGTAAAGATGTCGATAAGGTTTACAGTCTGAATCCAAGACAGTGGATGGCGCTGGTGGGAAAGGAAGGGGTGGTGGGTGCCATTGGGAGCCCTGCAGAGGAGATGTGAGCTTTATTTTCACACGATCTGAAGCATGTGGACTAAATGTTATTCTGGCTGGGCAGGGCCTCCAGTGTTATGTCTTGAGTTTTGAGTGCTGAATATCAAGTCATCCTCTGCACTTTCCTATATTTAATTTCCTGCCACCCAGAAAAAGCACAAAAATGAAATCTATGTTAAACTGGTGCTCATGTGGATAATTTAACAGCCCCTGACTGCAGACCAACTAACTGAATTAGGATCACTAGAGCCTGGTGTCCTTTACTGCTGTGCTGAGTAATCATATACTGCTTCTGTGCCCTAAGTATGCAAGCCAGGAGCAGCCAGACCCAGCAGGCAGCTCTGCGCCACCCGTCCAGGGCCCCACCTTCAACGGCTGAGAGTGAGGTTAACAGAAGGGACAGAAACCCCAGAAAATTGCTCTCCCAGGAGTTCCATCTGAGCAGCCCTGTTTCCAGCATTCTGCTCTCACCCTACCAGCCCTAACAGCTGCCTCAAGAAAGGCCAGGCTGGGCACAGTGGCTTGTGCCTGTAATCCCAGCACTTTGGGAGGCCAAGCCAGGAAGATCACCTGAGGTCGGGAGTTTGAGACCACCCTGGCCGACAGAGTGAAACCTCGTCTCTACTAAAAATACAAAAATTAGCCCGGCATGGTGGCGGGTGCCTATAATCCCAGCTACTCAGGAGGCTGAGTCAGGAGAATCGCTTGAATTTGGGAGGTAGAGGTTGCAGTGAGCTGAGCTAAGATCACACCACTGTACTCGAAACTGGGTGACAGAGCGAGACTCTATCAAAAAAAAAAATCCTACAGCCCTGGGCTGAGCACCGTTACCCCTGAAACAAATAGAGCACCATGACTAATGCTCTGCACAGACTGTGTGCATGGGGCTTTTCAAATGTCTGTCTGTGCACAGGAGTGCTTGGACAAAGGCAGCTCAAGAAGAAATTTCTTCAAGAAGAAACGCTGAGTTCTGATTTTTCACAAAAACATTTATTGTTGAGGGAACCTTTGGTGTGGAATTCACTCCAGTGTGGGTCTCAGAATTGTGTCTCTCAGGAGAAAATGCATTTGGATGGCAAAATACAAAAAGTCATGCTAAACCGCAACCAAATCCATGAGGATTTCCCTTCGGCCCCCTCCCGACACACACACACACAAGGAGATGTCACAGCTCTCCCTGCAGTGACCACGGAGGGGAGGATGGGGAGGATGGCTCTCGGCCGTGTGGCCTCCCAGGTCCTTCTTCCGCCCCTCATTCCTCCTCTGCACTTCCCTCCACTGCATCTACCGACACTGCACACTGCATGCTTTTTATTACCTATAATGTCCACTCAGTGCATCATTTCATTAACTCTTAGTCCCATGCTAGCAGGGATTTTTCAGTATTTAGTACAGGTGAGAGGGACGCTCTGTGTTCCATCCATCCCTGCAAAACACTGAGAAGCCAGACACACAAACGGGCCCCGTAGAATGGGAGCGTTCCCATAGCAGAGGCACACGTCCCTCTGACTAATGGCGCTGAAAGAATCCAAAATTATCTACCTACCAGGGAGCGGAATTCTTCCCAAGACATTTGTCACAGAGCTAGAATACTGGTGTCAAAGCAGCTCGAGCACTTCCCCAAAGACACTCTGGTAACAAAAGAGGACAAGAGCGGCCTGCTGCGGCACACACCCAAGCTGGTGTTCTTGTACTTTATTTCTGCATATTTCTCCAGCAGCTCGCCCAAGGCCCTGCAGCTGCGGCCAGCTCCGTGGCCCCCGCCTGCCAGCGTTAGACTTGCAAGCTGTCACCCAAAACACGGTTCACAAAGGAAACTTCACCGCTCCCTCTCCTTTTGAGGATGGGCTGTGAAAACTCACACTGCACGACTTGAAACTCAGTGCCCAGCGCAGGCTGGAGCCCTGGTGCCATTCCCCCAGGAAGGGCTGGAGAACACCGCCCTCGTCTGCGAGCATGCCCACCAAAAGCCCAGCAACCAGGCTGAAGAGCAAGCCCGAACCCACTTGGGCACACTTCCGATGGCAGCTGCTTTCGCCAGGCCACACACAGTTTTTAATGGGGGTAACAGGAACAGCACAGTTGGGCAGATGCTTGAGGCCACACACACTTGCACAGCAGCAGAAGGCGCTGGTCCTTAGTTGCTATAACAACAGTGCTGCATCATCTACAAACAGCTTAGGAGGCCTCTTGTAACCGCTGCCTCTTGTAACCCTTTGATGTACTGAGACATGCGTGTGCTGGCAAGGGCATTTCAGGACATGCTCATGCCCCTGACCCTCAACCATGGATCCTGCGAGAGGGATTCTCTGCCTTCCCCTCTTTAGCTTTTCACCCATAGGACTTTAACAAACCAGGCCCACAGCAGACAGGCCTCTGGCTGGTGGTCAGCGCACCGCACCATCTCCCATAGCAGCAGAAACCCAGAGAGAGAAAACGAGAAGCCTGAATATTTTCCCTTTCAATCCAGCTTCGGGCACTTTCTGAATATCTATCTTTCCTGCCAGCCACCGAGTGCAGTGCTGGGGCCCAGAGCCATCCCAAGGTCACAGCCCTCTGTGTCCCGAATTCATACCCTGGGCACCTGAGTGTCCCCTGGGAAATGGGTAAACACCCACTCATGCGAGTGTGGCCACGCCCTTCCACACAGCACTCTGCATTCATGAAATTCCATCCACCGACCTGGATTTTAATTTTCAAAAAGTCTCTGAGGGCAGCCAGCCCTGTGGATGCAGTGGCCTCCAGGGGCTGGTGGCGGGGTCCCTGGCTCGCTGTCGGGGAGGCAAAGGTACCAGCTCCGGCCAGGGAATCCTGGTGCTCCCCGTGCCTCTGGGCCATGCTGGCCTCGGTGCAGACCTGAGACCCAGTCTGGGCCTGGGGAGCCGGCGGGAGTGGGAGCAGCACTGCTGGCTGAGGCTTCTGGGGGTAGGCAGAGTCCCAGGGGCCTGCCCTCCTTTCAAAGCACAGGCTCTATGGTGACACACTCAAGAAAGAACAGTGCTGGGCCTCAGCCCCTGGGGACCGCCTTGGAGGAGCGCCCTGCCGCAGGGCGCAGGCTGGAGAGCCAGGCAGCAGGGCCCACCCTGCAGGCCAGGCCCAGACGCACGCGAGGGTCCTTCCACTGTCCCTTCAGACCTCAGCGGCATCTGCCTGAGGACAGGCCCGGGGAGAGTGGGAGGTGACACCCTGGGTGGGTGGGCGGGTACAGGGCTGGGCGTGGCTCTGGATTTAAAGTGGCACGCCATATTTTCGCCTGCGGTCCAGTTGGGAGTCTGCACCTGGCTCCAGTTGAAGACGCTGGAGGCAGGACCTTCCCTTCCTAAAGCTTTGGGTGCCTGGGCCAGCCTTCCTCAACTCTGGGAATGGCGTCTGCCTCTGCCTGCCTTTCCTCATGGGTGCACTGGGCTGTATGAGTCAGCTCAGGCTGTGTAACAAATAACACAAGCTTTCAGTTCAAACAGCAGACATTCATTTCCCACGGCTCTGGAAGCTGGAAGGAGAGATCAGGATGTTGGCAGGGTTGGCCCCTAGTGGGACCTCACTCCTTGGCTTTGGGGTCAGTGTCCTTCCCCTGTCCTTATGTGACCCTCTGTTTGTCCTAATTGCCTTCCTTTCACTCTTGTTGCCCAAGCTGGAGTGCAGTGATGCCATCTCAGCTCACTGCAACCTCTGCCTCCTGGGTTCAAGCAATTCTCCTGCTTCAGCCTCCCAAGTAGCTGGGATTACAGGCACATACCACCATGCCTGGCTAATTTTTGCATTTTTAGTAGAGAGGAAGTTTTACCATGTTGGCCAAGCTGGTCTAGAACTCCTGACATCAGGTGATCCACCTGCCTTGGCCTCTCAAAGTGCTGGGATTACAGGTGTGAGTCACTGTGCCTGGTCCTCATCTCCTCTTATCCTAAGGACACCAGTCAGATTGGACCAGGACTCACCCTCGTGACCCCTTCACCTTCACCTCTCCCAGGACCCTCCCTCCCAATACAGTCCCATTCTGGGGTCCTGGGCTTAGAGTTCCAACATAAATTTGCGAGGGCATGGTTCAGTCCATAATAACAACAGAACCCCAAAGACCAGGTTTCCACCACGAAGACAGTGTGGGGCGCTGCAGCAAAGCGCTGTTTCACCCGCCTCAGGTTTGTAAGGCCGGAGGAGCCTCTCAGGCCTGCCAAAACCTCCCTAGTGAGTCATGGTTTAAAAAGGATCTACCGAAATGCGGACGTTCTAATCCATCGTCTCTATAACCAGCGCCTCAGAAAATAGAGACTAATTTGGAAAAGAGCTGTCAGGACTGACAGAATATTAATGCTGCGGCCGTGGTTGCCCAGTGAGGACACGAGGAATGAAACACAGAACACTCGCTCACCTCTGAGCCTCTAAGAAGTATCCGTGCTGCTGCAACTGCCAAGGCACACTTTTCCTGCCCCCGTCACCTTCTGCCTCTACAGATTTCTTTAGATGGTCCTTCAGGCAAAGAAGGCGGTGCTCAGCTCGGGGCCAGTGCCTTGGGAAGCATGCAGCCAGCTGGAGTAGGCAAGGCCACACAACAAGAACACCAAGTTCTCCGCTGAGCTCCTACACCCACCAGCCATGTGACCGGACCCAGACTCACCTGTTGAGGCGAATTCCCCATTTCAGCATCTGGGCTAAAGACAAAGGAAACTCAACGTGTGTTTTCCTGTTCTCACACAGTCAACCCAACACTCCTGACCCCGTATGTTGGAGACGCATCTGTTGAGAAATGCTGAGTATAAGATAGAACATATTGTTTGCTGGGAAGAACGATGGCAAGGAAAACTTAGCCACCCTCCCCCCAAATAAAAAACTACTTGGGGCATTCCACAGTGGCGGGACAATGTGTAAATATCACACACCTGCTAAACAATTCGCTAAGGTAGCTAACCCTGCCCCGTGGCTCCCTCGTGGAGAATACTTTTTAGGTTGTTTGTGATCAGTGGGAAGTGGGCACCAGCTGCCTACTTGGCGTGTTTTGTTTTATAAGAAAATACCAAACACCTGTTAGTTAAAAATGATCATCTACTCCGAGAGAATAAATGCATGGATCAGCGTCTACTCAGGCCTCAGCCCAGAATGCTGCCAGCCCCTGAGGCTCTCAGGTCAGAAGGCTGCTGGGCCCCCCGCCCGCCCCAATAGACCCACTTTGCTGTTCTTTTTTTTATTGAGACGGGGTTTCGCTGTTGTTACCCAGGCTGGAGGGCAATGGCGCGATCTCAGCTCACCGCAACCTCCGCCTCCTGGGTTCAGGCAATTCTCCTGCCTCAGCCTCCCGAGTAGCTGGGATTACAGGCACGCACCACCATGCCCAGCTAATTTTTGTATTTTTAGTAGAGACGGGGTTTCACCTTGTTGACCAGGACGGTCTCGATCTCTTGACCTCGTGATCCACCCGCCTCAGCCTCCCAAAGTGCTGGGATTATAGGCTTGAGCCACCGCACCCAGCCATTTTTATTTTTTTTTGAGATGGAGTCTTGCTCTGTCACCCCGGCTAGAGTGCAGTGGCTCAATCTTGGCTCACTGCAACCTCCGCCTCCTGGGTTCAAGCTATTCTTCTGCCTCAGCCTCCTGAGTAGCTGGGACTACAGGCATGTGCCGCCACGCCTGGCTAATTTTTTGTATTTTTAGTAGAGACAGGGTTTCACCATGTTGACCAGGGTGGTCTCAATTTCTTGACCTTGTGATCCACCCACCTTGGCCTCCCAAAGCGCTGGGATTACAGGCGTGAGCCACCGCGCCCGGCCCACTTTTCTGTTCTATCTGGTTGTCTGCTTCTCAGTTCCTTCAGTGCCACTTGGGTGGGAGTCTCTAGGGCTGAGCTGGTTCTCAGTACACATCAAAGCGTTAATCCTGCTCCATACTCTCGTGCAATACATTTCACCTGCAGTCACCACAGTGCCTAAGGATTTCTCGCCAGTGGCAACCAATCAGTTCTGCGCAGACACCAGCAACATGTCCTCTAATTCCACTCAAATTCCAAGGCTGCCTACCTGGAGACAGCCGCAGATTCCATGGGCTGAGGTCTCAGTCCCGGAAGACTACCCCCCACTTCAGATGCCAGTCGCAAGCCCCAGGCTGTGGTCTGTGCTTTTAACCAGCTGGCTATAAATAGGGGTTCCTACAACCCCCTCCTTGTGTTCAACTAATTTGCTAGCGCAGCTCACAGAGCCCAGGGAACCACTTTATTAAGGTCTGCTGGTTTGCTGTAAAGGAAATTACAGGACACAGATGGGCAGCCAAATGGAGATGGGCGGGGGGTGAGGCATGGGGAAGGGTGTGGAGCTTCCATGCCCTCTGGGCAGTGCCACCTGCAGGAGCCTCCAGGTGTTCAGTAATCCAAAGCTCCCCAGCCCCCAGTCCTTTTGGATTTTTATGGAGGCTCCATTATATGGACACGCTTGATCAAATCATTGCCCATTGGTGATAAACTCCACCATCAGCCCCTCTCCTCCCTCTGGAGGTTGGGTGTGGGGGGGAAAGTCTCAACCCTCTAATCCTGCCTGTGGTCTCTGGGGTGACCAGCCCCCATCCAAAAGCTACCTAGGGGCCCTCAGCCACCCATCATCATACGAAGGACGCTCATCACTTCGCTGATTCCAAGGGGTTCAGGAGGTGCATTTCAGTAACTGGGGAGAAAGAACACATGTATGTTTTGGTATTGAAAATCCAAAAGCTGGGATACTGTCTGCTTCACGGATTGTCGGGCGCATTCAACTATAATGGGAAAATGGTCCAGTTGGAAGACACCTTAGAGGCTATTTCAAACTTGGAACACCGAGAATGTTCCACGACATCCTTCACAAATGCACATCCGCATGTCTTCGTGACGCATCCTTGGATGCATGCCCTCCTGGGGACCTGTAATTGGTATTCCCCAGACTTCCCTGGCTGCTTCCTGCATGCCCAGCTCTGAGCTCACTGGCCCAGGCACTGTCCTCCATGTCTCTCCTGATTCTGTCACAAGGCGAGTTTCTGCATCTGTGCTGTCTCCCCTTCTGTGGCTGAGGATGGCAGGTGCCACCCGGGTCTGAGCTCCTGGAGCATCCCTTGTGCCTAGAACTTGCCAGGCGCGCAGCAGCGATGAATGTGGTTGATCTGGGATCTTGCCAGGGAAGTCTCCAGCCCTGATGCATGAGACAGAGAAGAGTGACAGGGACCATACTGAGGGGATCAGGAACTCTAGCTGAGAACGGCTCTAAAGCTATGGAAATGGGGAGGTCTGTAGACAAGGACCGTACTCGGGATCAGGAACTCTAGCTGAGAACGGCTCTAAAGCTAGGGAATTGGGGAGGTCTGTAGACAAGGACCATACTCGGGATCGGGAACTCTAGCTGAGAACGGCTCTAAAGCTATGGAAATGGGGAGGTCTGTAGACAAGGACCATACTCGGGATCGGGAACTCTAGCTGAGAACGGCTCTAAAGCTAGGGAATTGGGGAGGTCTGTAGACAAGGACCATACTCGGGATCGGGAACTCTAGCTGAGAACGGCTCTAAAGCAATGGAAATGGGGAGGTCTGTAAATCCAAGCTCTGCTCCTTGGAATCATTCAGAAGCTGGCCTAGGGCTGAGACGCCCCTCTTGCTGGGTAGACTGTGATCGAATTCAGAGAAAGCACAGACTCTGCGGGGACAAATTCTATTTGCCTAAGCCAAGGTAAGCCTGCTGACACTCTGGAAAGTGGGAAGTGTTCTTTTGTGACTGCAGCGAGCCTCTGCATCCCCTAACTCAGCACCTTGCAAAGTTCCGAACTCTCCCACTGTGCCCCCGCAGCTGGAGGTGATAGCCAGCCTCCGGGGTCAGCGGTGAAACAGCGTAGCAGTAAGATCTTACAGCATTACTTCCGAAATCGAGCAGGAAGTTTTGTCAGCCCCGTGCTGCTTCCTGAAACCTCAAAAAGCCTGCTTCCAAGCCACCTGTTTGCTCTTTCCAAGGTGGAGGCAAGACCAGTGCCCTCTGGCCAGGTGCATTCAGGAAGGGGTGGATATTACACAGGAATTCAGATGAGTTCCAGCGAAGCCAGCTGCCAGGGGCCCGTCAAATGCACAGTCGCAGGAGGGTTTCCCCAGTCTGCCAGCTGGGCCATGGTCTGCTCTGTAGCCGGAGACAGCTGAGTAGAGCCTGTAACCCCACAAGGGAGGTAAAGCTGCACTGCAGGGAATGGACAGATAACAGATGGCAACAGGGCCCTGGGGCTTGGCTTCTCTGCTGGCTTGGTGTCAGGAGCAGCTGGACCACCACCGGAGCCGGGGAAAGAGGCATTCATGTGTCTGAGCTTGGAATCAAAGTATTCCCAAGTTTTCTGCGTGAAGCCCCACACGTTTCCATTTTCCACCACAGCCAGTTGGATTGGACTTTGCACCGTTTCCAGCCTAGTGAAGTCCAACGCTTAGCCAATTTGGTGATTTTATGCAAAGTCAAACAGAGGCACAGACTCTGAGAAATCTACAGAATGAACAGAACATGGCTTCATGACGATTCAAGGTCAGGCCCCGTGGAGCAAAGAAAGCATGGAGCACAGAAGCCAGACTCCTTGGAGAAGGGGCCCCAGAGGACGAAGGGGCCAACGCAAACTGGGCCGAAGAGTCCCTGAGACCTCGAAGTGACACCAGGTCCATCTGTACCTGGATATTTTATTTTATTTATTTATTTTATTTTTTGGGTTTTTTTTTTGTTTTTTTAGATTTCTTTTTTTATTGCATTTTAGGTTTGGGGGTACATGTGAAAAACATGCAAGATAGTTGCATAGGTACATAGGTGGCAGTGTGATTTGCTGCCTTCCTCCCCTTCACCAATATCTGGCATTTCTCCCCATGCTATCTCTCCCCAACTCCCCACCCCCCACTGTCCCTCCCCTATTCCCTGCAACAGACCCCAGTGTGTGATGCTCCCCTCCCTGAGTCCACGTGTTCTCATTGTTCAACACCCGCCTATGAGTGAGAACATGCGGTGTTTGATTTTTTGCTCTTGTGTCAGTTTGCTGAGAATGATGGTTTCCAGGTTCATATATGTCCCTACAAAGGACACAAACTCATCGTTTTTTATGGCTGCATAGTATTCCATGGTGTTTATGTGCCACATTTCCCTGTCCAGTCTATCATCGATGGGCATTTGGGTTGGTTCCATGTACCCGGATATTTTAAATCTTCCTCCACAGGCTCTATCAGTGCCTCGTGTGCGTTTGTTAGAAGTTAGATAAAATCAACGTTTGTTATTTTAAATAAAGACATTGTTTCTAAATATTTTAATCATTAATAACCTGTGATCTTCTAGATGGGCCAGCTTAGCAAATCGGGCAGTATAGCCACAACCTGGGGCCTCAGTGAATATGATGAAGACATCACGCAGAGTAAGCAGCCTCTGAAAGGTAGGTCTGAGAAGCGCATCCAGTCACCGAAGAGCCACACTAGAGCACACATCCTTTACAACCTCAGCTTCACATCCAAGAATGAGGGGGCACACTGAAACTAGAGAGGCAATTTAGAAAAAATGGTAAGAGAAATCTTAAAGGACAGAAAGGCAGAGAGAGATCTATTTTTTCAGGCGGAGTCTCACTCTGTCGCCCAGGCTGGAGTACAGTGGTTCTATTTCCACTCACCACAACCTCCGCCTCTCGGTTCAAGCACTTCTCCTGCCTCAGCCTCCCGAGTAGCTGGGATTACAGGCACATGCCACTGTACCTGCTAATTTTTGTATTTTTAGTAGAGACAGGGTTTCACCATCTTGGCCAGGATGGTCTCGAACTCCCGACCTCAGGTTATCCACCCATGTTGGCCTCCTAAAGTGCTGGGATTACAGACGTGAGCCACCGTGCCCAGCCTGATTTGTTTTTAAATCTTATTTTAGAATTAGATAGTAAAAACACAGGAAGAAAGTCACTTCAAAAGGTGACATTAGCTAAGAATATTAATGGGTTATTAAATATTTAAACTAATTCAAAGGTGTTAGACCCATAATGATGAAGAAGGTTATTATAGAAGCAGATGATTCTTGGTGTTGGAGATCATTTACTCAGACCCTTGTATTTTAAAAGAAAGACTGAGACTAACAGAGTTAATTGATTTTTCTCAAAGGGAAAGCAGGGCTCAGAGCCCAGTCCTCCCTCCTGCTGTCCCCACACCATTCTGTGTGGTTATTACCCTCTCCCCTAACTCTCCCCATAGTTTTCTGCTTGTTGCTGCTGGTTTCTTGGTGAAATCTGGATCAAGTAGATGGGTACTATTGGGGTAACGGTGGCCCAATCCCTATGTACTGCCTTAAGCCTTGTCTGTGCTGCTGAGCAGGTAAGGATTTTTGTCCCCTGAGTCTGCACCTGGATTTATTTGCTGTGAAATGCAGGGCCCATTCCTACCGACTATGAGCAATTTATTCTGTGGCTTTAGTCACTGCAGAAGGCAGAAACTTTTAGATACTGCTCCCTTTGTGTGGCGTTAAAACCACACTCCTCTTTGCTGGCGACCATTTTTGTAGGAAGGGCGTGGTTTACTAGAGCAAAGGGGCCAGACTCAGGCCAGATGTAGGGCTCCATCTATCTTTTTCATGGTTTTACCCCAGTCCTCAGCTGGGGCGACCCCAGCACTCAATAAAGAAGTATCTACACATGGGAGGAACAGTCCTCCTCAGGATGAACAAAGAGCTGCCATGTCTGGGTGTACGACAGCACTCAATGGACTTTCTCTGCCTGTTAAACGCCTTAAAACTAAAACTTTAGTTATAACTTCAGAAAATTAACCTCTGTAAAGAATCAGTAATATACTTTAAAATGTGTGTAATGCTGTTGGAATTTCCTTCTTGTATTAAACACAAAAATGTCCTATATTTATATAAAAATCACTGTTGACCTTTTTATATGTTCTTCTACAGCTGTCTATTGATATTGTATTGTCTATTGCAATACAATACATGACATCGTATTGTAAAAACAAGCACAGCAACTCAGATGAGTTTACAATGAAATCACACAGCAGTTAGAAACTTCATCCACAGGGACACAGCATTAACAGCTGCTATCATGGAATTTTATCACTCCCTACAAACGCATTTCACTGTTGTTTGGATTGTGTTAATGTGTCGTGTTATTATAATAAAACCCTTATTACTACACGTATTGTGGTTGTTCAACGGTCGTTAGCAACTATGAAACTGGGAAAATCCACCGAGCTGATTTGCCCATGAACTATCCCGGTTCACACGAAAACAGATCAAGAGGTTTGGGATCCTCTACGGGAAGACGCTCACTTCCCCAAAATTTCAAGAGAGATCACTGTCAGAAACGCACTAACCCAACAACAACACATGATGAGGAACCCAAACTCTGGGAAATACCCTTGGCCATGCTCGAACTTGACCTGTCACGCTCTCCTGTGCCGTCCACCTTCCTGTAGGAGCCCAGCCCTGAGCCCCAAGCATACCAGACCTCAGTCTCCCTGAGGCCCGAGGTGCACGCAGTGGTGACTGTGCCTGGGACCACCTTAGCGCCTGGAACAGTTTCTCAGACACAGGGACTTGGTCTCACCTATTTTTGCATTTGCCACAACATGTATGTTGGAAGAATCTTGAATAAACAAAAGCCACTAGTTTTGAAAACAACTGACAGTATTTTAAAACAAAGGCTTCATTATTATTCAGGAGTGGAAGGGCCACAGGTCAGGAGGCAACTGCCATGGAAAAGAGTTTGTTACTCACAGATCCCAGAAGAGGGGCCGCACCCTGGGGACCACTCAGGGGCACTGAGCCTGTCTGGAGGCAGAGGGGGCATGGGGATGAAAGGCAGGGGCCTTTCATGTGGCTTCCGGGGAAGGAACAGGTGAGCCAGGCTGCGCCTGCATGGGATTGGCTGGTATGGGCCTTGCTGTATGGGGGTTGCCCTTGCTGGCTGGTGCCAGGCCCTGGGGGGGGAATCCGGGCAGGAGGGTGTGGCCCAGAGTGGTGAGAGTCCATAAAGGAGGTGGTGGGGTGGCCTCTGGATTAGTCAGTTTGCATTCGAAAAGTGTGTTTCTGGTGAGTTGCCTGCTGTGTCTTGGAAAGAGAACTCCTGGGGGAGCAGCCCCTCCAGGAAGCCTCCCCCACTCCCCACCGACGTCAAAGCATCAGATGCAGAAAATGACAAGGCCCAGTTAGTGCAGGCGGGTAGCGGCCCCTTCCCAGCCCTGAGGCTAGTGTGCTGCACCCTCCTGATGCCATGTTTGATGCTGTGGTCTCAGGGCAGGGGTCTGAGATGGGTGTCTAGGTGACAGGCCTCACCCTGTCGCTCACTCCCTGGGGGGAACCTACTCAGGAATCTCAACTCTCAGGGCCTCAGCCTCCTCGTGTGTGAAATGAACGGGATGGAAGGGGTTGGACTGTGTGACTTCAATGACCCCTTCCAGCTTCCAGATTGCATGAGGCCCACTTCGTAACCTGGAGCATAGAAAAATCTATAATCCTGCGCTTGTCAAGGAACCCAGACTCAGGGCCACTGAATTCTGACAAAGGTATGATTCCCTCAGCCAAAGCCGTGGAGGGTGGGGAGGTTTGCATCCACGTATACTTCTAGGTGGCCTCAGACGGGCCCTGGGTGAAGGCAGCTCTTCCCAGGGCGGCTTGCTGGCCTCCGCGGCGTGGACTCCTGGCACGGGTGCTTTCCGGACTTACTGTCCCAGCCTACAGCCCGGGCCATGGCAAGACCTTATGTAGAGACACTTTGCAGCTTCTAGAAAGACACTGTGCAGGGTGTTTGCCCCTTCCTAGGGCAAGCTCTCTAGGAGGACCCACAGGAAATGTTTCTCGTAGGGCTCGGAACAGAAATAGAAGTGTTTACCTACACAGCTGGGCTTTGTTTATTTATTTATTTTGCTTGCTTGGTTTTTGTGTCGTGCCCTGCCTTGCTCCACTCCTTGAGAACCCAGCAGTTGCAGAGTCAGACCCAGGCCCACCTTCCACAGGGCTGCGGCCTTTGGACAGACACTGGGGCTACTGCGCTTGGGCCCAGCTTCCTACTCCTCCTCCTCCTCCTCTCCTTCACCCAAACAGACTCACTGAGTGGCTTAGCTTTGGATTGAACATAGGGAAGTTTACTGACATCTTTTGGACCTAAGAGGCGGGTATCAACAAGGAAATACTCCGGAGAGGTGACTTTATTTAAATCAAAGCAAGCAACCGCATGAGAAGCAGATGTCAAGACGTAATAGACGCAGGGCTGAGCTGGGCGAGGAGCTGGAATTCACACTTAAAGACCTGTCTGTCTTTGCCACATAGGAATAAGCCACTTATTTTCTTTATGCTCAGTTTTCTTAATTCCAAAAGTTGAAGTAAACAACTTTCATTCACCTTATATAATTATTTAAAATACTATTATTTTAGGAGTAGTTTCAAAATAAAATATAAATATTCCTTAAAATTGTATTTTCATACACAAGGATCTAGAAGTGTAAGCATATTTACCAAGCCCAGATCTGACATAACTAAGCCCGTGCACACTTGCAGATCTGAGCCAAAACAAGGAGCCAGGAGGACGTCTTTTCGTCCTGTTAAAAAAAAGTATGCACATCGTGGGGAAGTCACAGGTTTTCCTTCAAAACAATGTTCTACCCATGAGTAGGTCAGTGATTTCTGGAACCCTGTATTTCATCTTTTTTCTTTTTGAAAAGAATTATGTGAGATACGCTTAACAGCAATTTCTCAACAGATTGTAGGAGCAATGGCATGGGCTGGTTTGGGCTCTGACCTGACGCACTCTGATGACATGTGATTGTCAATGTGTTCGGCTTAACTCACTCAAAAAAGGGCAACGCTGAGGACGGGAGGAGTGTGGAGTGAGTGTTGGATGAACAGAGCTTGCTTCAGCTTGGGACGATGGGAAAGTCCTGGAGCTGGTGCCGATGGCTGCACGATGTGAATATGCTTAAATGCTGCTGGGCCAGGCACTGAAAAACGGCTCCAACTGCAAATCTCAAGCACATTTCACCATCATATGAGAAAAAGCAAAAACAAGTTTGTAAAGGGCAAGCTGCTAGCTCTGGATGAGTTTTGATTCTCTTTACCCAGACTTTACCTTTTAGTAACAGTAAAAACAAACGTAAGCTTCATCCTATTTTCTCCCCTTTGCTTTTACACTTGCAGAAAAATTACAGACGCCCTTCCCCTTAGCGGTGGAAACACACTTGGGAACAGGAGCATTAAGTTTCCTTGGGCTCGACACATCCTCAAACACAAGATAAATTCAAAGCGAGGCAAACTTTAACCAGACACGCTGACCTGCTCTTGGCACCACTGCGAGACCCGTGCTCGCGATCTGTGAGATTCCACTCTGCCCAGAAAACAGCTTGCCCTGGCCACCCAAGCTCAGTCATGCCAGTGATTTCCCTGCAGTAAATAAACACTGCCAAGCTCTCCGGGACCCCCATTTCCCATGAGCCCCCCTTACCTTTCTGAGGAACAGTCTCTGTAGCTTCTTGTGTGGGAGCCTGATCATCATCTTGTGCTGTGTAGGGCCCGGGGGCCACGCTCCCCTCGCTGACCGGCCATCCTGCCAGGGCAGTGTCACGCCTTTTATCACCTCCGGGGCTGCTGTGCCCACCCCCCCACGCCACCAGGCAACCACTCCGCACGGCCCCCCTTTCCTCCCCCACCCCTTTCAGGCAGCCAGATTCCTGAGCCAGGAGTCCTGCCCCTCGTAGGCACCTGCTGTGAAGTGAGAACGCTCTGGCTGCAGACAAAACCCCTGCTTTGCGAACTCAGAAGCAAAGGAGAGAAGCCTAGGAAACCTCAGCCCCGAGGCTGGCCATCTCCTCCGATGCAAACGCCAAGTTACTCATGCTGCTCTGAATCCCAGCAGGCTGGAACACAACATCTGGCAGAAGCCGGCAAAGCAGCAGCGTCACGTGGAGGCAATCGAATGTCAGAAACCATCAAAGACGCTCCGAGGGGCAGGCCTGAGGTCCCCCCACCACACCCCTGCCCGCCTGCCCACAGCCAGGCTGGAACCTGCCTTAGCAGCACTTGAAAAGACACCTCAATCCTTCTCTGTGTCATTTAAACTAAAAGGAGGAGGCAGTGGGAGGAGGAAAGTGAATGAAGATGGTTGCTTGTTTCTTTGGGTGGCGCTGGGTCAACGAATGCTCATGGAGGGTGCAAGGATGGCATCACCCTTGTATTACCCCTTCAAATGATGCCTCCACAGCAGGGACAGGCAGGTGCACATACACACACACACAGACACACACACGCACACACATGCTCTCTCTACAACCTCCTCCCCTGCTAACTCAGAGTATGTGCCCTCTGGCTAACATAAACATTTGCTTTGCTTTCCTGATCAAAACTGAGTTCCCACGTTTCCAGAACATCAGCCCTTTCTTGCTGTCACTTGCCATAGAGCCCTGCCTTGGTGCCACCACAGGTTTTCAGGGCTCCGTGTGATTGGCAACTGCTGAATGCAGGTGGCAGGTTCAGAGTCAGACCCAGGATACTGGTGGAGAGTTTCCTTTGTTTATTGCTGGAGCTTCTTGTTAATACATAAACCTTCTCCTCTGAAAACTACAGATGGAACAGAAGAGATCTACCAACTGACAATCGCCTTTGAGGTGACAGACAACAGACACCATGGCTGAGGGTGCAGGCGTGGAAATAAACTGCTGTAAAAACATAGGACGTGAAAAGAAGAAATCAGAGGTAAGAGGAACTTCAAGGCTGAAATGGATAGAAATTGCCTTGATTTAGGGCAGCACAGCACTGAGGGTGGGAGCCCTGTCCACCCTTCCTTACTCCAAGACTTTGAGATAAAGAATATTTCCTTCCTAATCAGACAACAATAGTTGAAGTACAATTGTCTTTTCTCAGGTGGTTGCTATTTCAGAAAACGGGTTCTATCAAAACAGCCTTTCATCTACTCGGTGGCTTCCAGAGCGCACACGGCGAATGTTCTTTCCCACAAATGCAGAACTGATGGAAACTCATTTATCCATATCCAGATAAATGTTGCATTCGTGTATGAGTGTGTGTGTGTGTGCACGCGTGCACGCGCCTGAGTGCCTGTGTGTGCGCATGCGTGTGTGGGCTACACAAACAGGTACATACTTTAAGTAAATAACAACTGAAGAGAGCTGTGGTCAGCCCTCCAGAGGGACATTCTAAGCTATCATTTTTATTAACCCTACTTTCCACTATAGGAACTAAAGTTTTATTATTAAGAACCTACAATATAAAAATTTTGGAAGCATATGCCATGCATCTGCCATTATATACACACTTTTTCTATTCTGGAGCTGTTGGCAAATATGGCATTCTAAGCAGAATGGTCACACCTCTGAGCTGTTACTTTGAAAAGAGAGCACGGTTTGTTCATAGGCCAAGTTATGGCAACAGAAGAAAATGCGTCTGTCTCCCAAAATTTCTCAATGACCTTTTGCCGCTTTTGCTGGCGCAAAATAATAATACAGGGAGATTAATAGAAACGAAGGCTCTTTCTAGTCTCACCAAATTTCATACGTATTTTATTTGGGTCTCAGCACTTGCTGGTATGTTTCAGCCTTGACGTCTCTTTCTTTTCAAAGCATCAGGAGCTTTCAAACAATTCCAGTTCTATTTCTTTTCCCTAAAATGAACCCACATCCATATTTCACCTCTCTGAAAATGCTGGATCTTAAAATATATGTGCAGTCTTTCACAGAAATAAGCACTCCTGCTTCCTGGAAACGCGCCGGTGGCATCTTCTCACACCGTCTAGCGTCAGCGGCAGCCTCAGCTCCTATGGCACACATGGCTGCAGCCCAGTCCGCGGCCTCGCCCCGGGGCCGACACAGCGCCGTTCCCACCGTTGTACAGAGAGGCGTGCGCTTCGTGAAGCCCTGCTCACAGGATTTCCGAGTGTCAAAGAACAACATAAAACATTTTCCTTAAAACTTGACTCTGCGGCCCTTCAAAAATATTTTGTTTTAATTTTAAAACATAGTTCTCAGGCTTGAGATTTGGAATTTTTTACTAAATTTTTGTTGGAGGATGTGGTATTGAGGCCCTGGATTTGTTTCAGATACACAGGAATAAAAATGGAAGGTTTCCTTCCGCTCTCTGTAACTTAATCAATTGCTTGGCAGAGATGTGTCGCTCCTGTGGGGAAGTGTTCCCGGCTCAGGCAAATCAGTGCCGCCCGGGAATGGCGATTTGGAGAGAGGAAGGTGGGCTCGTTTTGGTGAACAAATATTTTCTCAGGTTATTTTGCACACAGAGTAAAATAAAAGGCTTCTTAAGAAGCTGTGTAAACATCTTCTTTTAAGGGTATATTGAGCTGGTCTAATCCCCAAAGGAAAAAAACCCAGGAGTTAAGCAAAGCAATTGAACTGTATCAAAAATGAACTCACCAAAGCTGCCTACTGAGCGTCAGGGTGACAAGATCACTGCAGAGCACGTAAGCACCGTCCCCATCACGGTCTGGTTTTAGACTGTGAGGACTTCGGGTCTGTTCTACGGTTCCCAGCAACAGAAACTAGCATAGGTTAGATGAGCGCAGGCCACGGGAAAGCTTGCAAATGCCTCGGCCAAAAATGCTCATCTTTCCTGCACCACACATTTTGCTGGAATGGCTTGAAATAGCCTGCTCACTGGCAAGCCCTCTTCCCGTTTTCAACCTGATGGCAGCGTGCATGGATGCTGAGTTGGGGAAAAGAGAAAAAGGGAATTGGATGGGGGAATGGAGGAGCCAGGGTCTGAATAATCCTCACCCACAACCATCGGTTTTTGGTATCTGCATTTTCAGTGATCTTAAAAGCAATTCAATCAAAACTCCATAGAATTAAAAGGTAATTTTCCAGGACTTGGTACTTCTGAAAGTGCACTAGCGAAACCGATCAGGCCTTTGGTCTCTGGGTAAATGGTAGTCATGTGGGTTTGCAGAAGAAACTTCTCACGCTTAATGGCATTTAATTGCAGGTGGATAAGAGTTTTGAACTGAACGTTGTCATGGTGATAATGGCAAGAAATTGCCTTTTATTTTTTTTTTAGTTTCGAGACCTAGTCTCACTGTGGCCCAGGCTGGACTGCAGTGGCATTGTGTCAGCTCACTGGAAACTCTGCCTCCCGGGTTCAAGCAATACTCGTGCTTTAGCCTCTCAAGTAGCTGGAATGACAGGCACGCACCACCATGCCTGGCTAATTGTGGTATTTTAGTAGAGACAGGATTTCACCACGTTAGCCGGGCTGGTCTCAAACTCCTGACCTCGAGTGATCCGCTTGCCTCAGCCTCCCAAAGTGCTGGGATATCGGGCATTAGCCACCACACCTGGCCACCTTTTATTTTATGCCATGGGAAATCATCATAACCACCTTGGCTTACTCATCTACCAAATACATTTTTAAAGACATTATTCTGAAAAGGTCTCTGGCTAATTGGTGAAAAGCAGCCATCACTGTTTGTTGGCTCCGGCTTTAAAAGCATTGCTATTGCTGTCACGTGAGCCTCCATCTTCCAGCCGCACAACCCAAACGCTCATGCCAGTTAGCCTGAGGAATAAACAAGCACCATGCAGCAGAAAGCCTCTGTTTCTTGTTTCCATGAGACCAGCAGCGTCTCAGCCCAGGAGCAATATTGTGTGTTTTCCTCTGAAAACCCTAGTTGTTCACTTCCATATCTTTGGTCCCAGGGAGGATCAAGCACTGACATCAGCCTTGTGTTGAAGACATCACTGTAAGTGTGCTGCACCATTCCCCCTCCTGGTCCCTAGGGAGATAGGAAGGTGGGACGGACTGGCTGCATCCTCCCCGTTGGGAATGGAGTGTAAGGGAAGCATCCGCTCATGTCTGAGGCAGTGCAGAGGGTGCCAGCTATCCCCTGCACCCAGCCTCACAGCGAGAATCAAGAGCCTGGGGAGGGGAGAGCTCCAGATGGGGCAGCCTCATCTCCCAGCCCCTGGACCTCTGAGAATGTGGCTGAGGATAGCTCTGCCAGCATCCTCATGGGAAAGAAGTCGCGCAGACAGGAGTGGGAAGTATCACATGAAGGCCCTGGTGTCACCACAGAGCTACCCGGTCTGTCCCATCTGGACCAAGGCAAGTGGCAGAAACCTTAGGTACTGGTGTCACCCAAAGGAAACGGAGGCCCAAAGAGGCCGCACAACCCAGGTGCTAGGACAGCGGCATCTACGTGTCCTCCCCTCCCTCAATCTCCCCACGTTTTACCTCATTCTCCCTCACACTCAAAACCAAATCTCCGTCACTCTTTACCATCTAGCAATGTCGGCTCAACCTCAGCACCCTAAAGGCGATCGGTCTGCATGTGTGTGTGCATGCAGTGTGCGTGTGTTTGTGTATCTATGTGCATGTGCATGTCATGCAGTGTGTGTGTGTCTATGTGCATGTGTGTGTGCAGTGTGTGTGCAGTGTGCAGTGTGTATGTGTGTATGCGCATGCAGTATGCATGCACGTGTATGTCTATGTGCATGGGTGTGCATGCAGGTGCATGTGTGTATGTCTATGTGCATGTGTGTGTGCACGCAGTGTGTTTGTATGTCTGTGTGTATGTGTGTGTACAGTGTGTTTGCATGCCTATACATGTGTGTATGCAGTGTGCATGTGTGTTTGTATATCTTGTGCATGTGTGTGTGCATGCAGTGTGTGTGCTTGTATGTCTATGCACATGTGTGTGTATGCAGTGTGCACGTTTGTATGGCTATCTGCATGTGTGTGCATGCTGTGTGTGTTTGTATGTGCACGTGTCTGCACATGCAGTGTGTGCATGTTTGTACATGTGCATGTGTGTGTGCATGCAGTGTTTTTACGTCTATGTGCATGGGTGTGTGCAGTTTGTGTTTGTATGTCTATGGGCATGTGTGTGTGCATGCAGTGTGCATACATGTTTGTATATGTGTATGTGTGTATGCAGTGTGTGTGCACATATATCTATGTGCATGTTTGTGTGCATGCAGTGTGCATGTGTGTATGTCTATGCATTTGTGTGTGCATGCAGTGTGCATGTGTGTATATCTATGTGCAGTGTGTGTCTATGTGCATGTGTGTGTACATGCAGTGCGTGTGTTTGTATGTCTATGTGCATGTGTGTGTACCTGCAGTGTGCATATGTGTGTTTGTATGTCTACACACATCTGTGTGTGCATGCAGGGTGTGTTTGTATGTCTATGTGCATGTGTGTGTGCATGTAGTATATGTGCTTGTGTCTATGTGCATGTGTGTGTGCATGCAGTGTGTGTTTGTATGTCTATGTGCATGCAGTGTGTTTGTGTGTGCATGTGTGTGCATGCAGTGTGCACATGTGTTTGTCTATATGCATGTGGTGTATATGTTTGTATGTCTATGTGCACATGTGTGCATGCAGTGTGCATGTGTGTTTGTCTATATACATGTGTGTGCATGTGGTGTGTATGTTTGCATGTCTATGTGCGCATGTGTGCATGCAGTGTGCATGTGTGTGTTTGTGTGTGCTCATGTGTGTGCGTGCAGTGTGCATGTATGTTTGCATGTCTATGCATGGGTGTGTGTGTGCATGTTAAAGAGAAGAGGAAACATGACATTCAAATTCCCCCACAGCAGTTGGTGTGGTCCCCAGCACACGCAGTGTGTAAAGTCATGTTCTTAAGTGAAAGCACCTTGGGAAACTGGCCTCCTTTTCCCTTACAGAGCTGGTTTCAAATCACTCAGGATCTCGCCCCTGGCTGTAAGCCGGCACCAGGGTTACACCCTGCTGTGCACCGCAGTCCCTGAGAGACTCACTCAGCCTCACCTGAAAGTCCTGTTCGCTCCCAGTTCACAGGTAAATAAATCAACAGCTCCATGGAGAAGGAACAGCACCTTCCATCCTGTCCACTCCCAAGAAATGACCTTCACTTCTGCCCCGACTTTCAGGAGCCAACAAGAAAAAGGAAGCGAGCTATAACCCTGAGCCTTCCACCACAAGATTTCAGGCCTGTGGGGACCGAGGCCAGTGCAGAGCACAGGTGGAAACACAGGTACACAGGTGAGTTTCCATAGGCCAAAGAAACAGTTTCACATGCTTCTGTGATCAGAGCTGCAAGCATCAATATGACCGTACTGAATAAAGTTCAGTTTTATTTGGAAGGCATTGATGGGTTCCTGTGGTCTCCTCAATGCATGAATAACAAATATACAGCTACTATGGGGGGGGGGTCTGTGATGTACTGGTATTATATTTGAGACAGAGAGATTATACTAAAAATGTCTGGGACCCAGTAACTCAGAAATCCCAGGAGCAGTATCAGGGTCATAGAAGGAATCACATTTCTTGCTGTACAGGTTCCGATTTCCAGGCTTAGCCAAAGCCCATTAGATGGCATTGTCTTAGCATGAAAAAGCAAGGCCAAGAAGAATTTTAAATTCTTTTGGAGTCATTAAAGGGTGGCATTAAGAAAGTAGAAAAATGTTATTTACACAATATAAATTGCAAGAGTAACTTATCTTTGAGTTCAACAAGTGTCACCATCATAGAATCACAGTTAAGACTCCAAAGCCACACGGCTTGGTTCAAATCCCAACCCCACCACTTGGCCCAGTCACCTGGTACAATTCATTGACTCCATGTTCTCATCTGTAGAATGGGAGAGCGCAGCAATGACAGGGGCTGCTTCATCTGGTTGTGAGGGTCAAAATCGTTCCTATTATAAGGTGCTCAGAACATAGTGAGCATTCTAGAAGGATTTACCAAAGAAAAGCAAAGCAAAAACAGAAGCAAGGCAGGGAACCCTGGATTCCCTTGCAGGAGCAACCTTGGAAACCAAAATTTAATTAAGAAAGATCTGTCAATTTCTTTACCTCCTCCCTGTACAGATAAGAGCATGGAGAAAAGGCATTTTATAAGTAGTAGGGCACCATGCAGATGAACCTCCATGACCTTGTTAGTCCGCTGTTACCAATCAAGTCCCCAGGGGCCCAAGGTACTAAGCAACTGTAACGATGCCAGCGAAACCAGAGCTGTGCCTGTCCGTGTGCCTCGAGAAACAGACGTGCACCAGCTGTCCTTTAAAGATGGTTTTCGGATCCATGACGGCACGATCGGCCTTGTCTGTGTCCGCCACCAAATCCTAAACTGTGTGGCAAACACAGTACTTCCCATGATCTGCTCTAAAGCAGCCTCTGTTAGGGTTCCTGTTGTTCAGCTGGAAAGAATGCAGTGTTTCAGGAGTCATGGCATCAGGAATGGACACGCATGGGGCTTCTGAGTGCCCTGTGCCCTGTGTCGCTGCCCGCTCTGAGGACCACGCTGTGCTGGGGCTCCACTCCCACTGGGGAGGCCATGAGTGGGAGGGTGGGAGAAATGAGGCTGAGCCCCAGCTCACAGCAGGGAAGAGCTCTGGGACCTCCCTCCGCAGTGCGGTCAGGATCGTTTAAGGCCAGGGACATTTTAGTGATGGGCAGAGGTAAGGACACCAGGAGGTGTGTGAAGAGGGAGAGTAGGAGGCTCTGCCCCAGGGTGGCTGAGGAGCAGGGCACTCCCCAGAGGAGGGTGTCAAGGACAGCAAGCCCTGAGGAGGTGCTGGAACATGGGATCGAATCAGACAGCATGCGGCCCACATTTCTCTCCTTACAAGGTGGCTCAGTGGAGCTGAAGGAGCAAAATCAGGCCAGTGAGACAGAGGGACAGGGTGCAGGAAGGCGGGAGGAGGCCAAGCCCCCAGGCCTAGGTGGGGAAGCAGAGTGGGCCAGGAATCAGGGGGCTAGGCAGGGGTCGGGTCCCTGTCACTGACCACCCTGAGTGTGGCTGCGCTTCACAGGACCCAGCCGGGTGCCCTCACGCTGTGAAAACAAACTAGAAGGAGCCGGTAGCCATGAGCCCACAACCCCTGACAATGTGAGGAAGGCGTGTCACAGGGACTCGGAGAGCGGCCACCACAGTGATGCCTACATCCCTGCAAGCACCGCTGTAGACACATGCCACAGTCACATGCCACGTCTTTCGTACATTTACACACCATACAACGTGTGTGTGTGTCCATATGTGTCAACACACATATGCAAGAACAACAAAACACTTGCACAGCCTTAACGTGTCTCTACCAAGTTCTGTCCTCTCAACATCCGCCAAGGAGGTGGCATGACCTTCCCAGGACCAAACAGCCATGGGATGACTGAGTCTCTCAGCTCCAGCCTGGGACTTTCTCCCCATTGGCTGTATAAGCAAAGGACCCACAAGTTAGGCCACATGAAGAGAGCCCACAGCCCTGGAGTGAGCCTCCACATGGCCGGCCAGCATGGGTAGTGTGTGTGGCATCTCTGGACTCATAAACAGTGCTCCTGACACTGGGCTCCACAAAGCTCAGTGCCATGAGAAGCTCCCAGATGTCTCCAGGGCTGCAGGTCAGCAAGTGCACCCAGCACGCCGGCCCTCAAGTAGAGGAGGCTCTGGGATGCATGGGGACGGCCCACGGCCATGAGCACAGCCAGCCCTCCTTAGCCATGGCCCCCACACCTGCTCCCACCTGCAAGATCCCTGCTGCCTACTTAGTGTTGGGTGAAATCAGTTCCTTATTGCATCGCAGCTCAGGGATGGGCGCAGTGTCTACCACCACAGAGAGGCTGGATAAATCCTGCAGTAAGAACAAGATCATGACGTTAACTTTTAGTGGATTAAAAAGGATAACCATGATTCTCTACAGCTCTTATTTTCTGAGACCATGATTTAGAAAGCGTTGGCTTAAAGTGGTGTAGAAGGCGTAAGATGTGGATCTGGCATTTAAATAAGAGAATTCAAAGAGCATCTTACTCTTTTCAAAGACGTGGGGCTGAGGATCACATGTTAGATGCACGACTGAGTGATTTACTTCATTTGTTTAGGGCTTAATCTCATCTGTAAAATGGCAATACTAATAGTAATACTAGTAATATAAAGAAACAGAGATGATGAAAGATTGGCTGGGGCAATGGCAGCCACCCCGTGACTACCAGCTCTTCTCAACAGGGGAAGGGAGGTCGCGTATACGCTCCCTTCACGGTGACACAGTCCTCCAGCCTGTTACGAACAAAACACTTTCTAGTTCACTGAAGGTCAATGTCATCATGGCTGTGATTATGAGATGAGAAAGTCTCAGGGTGAATTGCAGATTCCAAACAAAACTTTCCCTTTGAGTGGCCTGCAAGCATAATTATCCCGAGGACATCTTTCGGGTTGCATTGGTAAGTTGCAATGACTTGTTCGATTAATGGATTAAATCTTCTTTTCATGTCACTGAATATAGGATACCTTGAATCGGTGAAACTGCCTGAGATACAAGACTTATCCACATTACTAAACCCAAGATGTATTGAATAACTTAAATCTATACTGTATCATCAACCAATGAGTACAGTGCTATTTAAATTTTTTTAGAATAAGGCAAGCTTTAACTTTCAGCTTATAACTTAAATTACATTTAATTTTCAAATATAATTATTGTACTAGTAATATGTATTTATTTGGAAATTGTAGAAAAATATGGAGAAAATAAAAATTACACACGATGCTAGAACTTAATGAAAAGCCTTGGTAAATTGTGGATTTGTGTGCATGTGTGTTTTCCTTTCAAGCTTTTTCTAAACATCTTGCCTGTTTCTTTGGGGAGTTAGGAGGTGGGCTATAGCTGAATATGATAAAACATTGGATCTACTTTTTTCCTGAAATTAATGTTCGATTTTTCTCCAGCTGTCCCAAAAAGACATTTTTAAGTGTGACCTCAATCAAAAGCTTTTTCTAGCTCAAACTCTAACTCTGATGACACCACTATTTTCTGCTGAAGTGCAATGCACAGATTTTGGAAGCCCACCCAGTGAATCAAGAAACTACAGGAATGAAAGGGAATTTGCCTCTGCAGTGGTTGTTTCGGGACAGAACGCAGAAGAGCACCGAGGATGCAGGCTGCCAAGGTTGCAGGGTGCTCCTTTGTAGCTGCAGATGTCTCCATCTGCTGCCACCCCTGTTCCAGAAGCTTCCCTCGGCACCCCACTAGCCCCACAGTGTCTGCAGCCCGCTGTGTGCCCCTGTGACCCTAACGTGCCTCTCCTCCCTCGCCTTTGTTTACAAGCCCAAGGAACATGCCTCCCACCCCCAAACCTTGCTGCACCCAGAAGTCTGCACCAACTCACTGCCATGGGAGTGAATGAGGTCCCTTCCTTACCTGGGAGTTGCCCTAGCAAAGAGGAAGGGCTCAGCTGGTGGCATGCATAGCCAGCTCCACAGTGGAATTTTTGTCTCCGAAAACAGACTGAAGAACCAGACTTTGTATTTTATTCCCTAGACTCTGCCCAGTTTTTAATGTAGCCCACCCCTCCCCATGATCACTCCATCAAAAAGCAAACTACACCTGCGACTGCCGTCTCACACACTTCAGCTTGCAAGGCACGGAACAATTTGATGAAAAAGACAGGGGAAAACAGAAAAATCACCCTTCCAGCCAAGACCAAAAAGCCTGCGTGGATCAGTGTGGTCTGGATCGATGTGGTTGATGTGGAAGTGTGGTTAGAGGAAGACCAAATAGAAGAAGCAGCCAGCTCATGCTCCCTTCAAGATCTGGGCCGGAAAGTTAATTTTGTGACTCAGCTAAGGGCTGCTGCTGTCACCCAGGAACCCTTCAGACTGGGCTCCACTTGCCAGCAAGCCTCAAAGAAATCTGGGAAGGGAGAACATCCAGCCGGGATGCGCTCGGTGTCCATGATGTTCCAGGCTTAGCCCTGCACTGCAGCTCCCTATGTTGCTTTGCAAGGGACTGAGTTTGGGTCACCTCATTATTTTATTTGCATATAAATACCTGACAAAAGAACACATTGTTTCCCAAATTATTAAGAACTAAAAACAATCCTTCCCCTACACACACACACACACACACACACCCTGGTGTTGGGCAGCCAGCCGCCACAGAGCATGTGCGTGAATTGCTAACCAAGCTAGAGCACACTCTCCCTGTTAGGGCGCAAGCCTTGGGGGTTTTATTGTTCAACGACTGTGGAGTCAGCCTCTGTGTCCCCATGTGTGAAATCGCTACCTGGGCCACCGCTGCTCGCATTTCTGTCCTGATAGCAGGAAATCTGAGAGGCAATTTTACATTTTCTTTGTTCAAGCCCCACCGAATCGATAGATGGCTGATCAGTGCAGCTCTATACAGGACGGCCTGTGTGCTCCCTTCAAAGCCATCAGAAAAGGGAAAATAGAGGAGGAAACGCAGAGAGGCCCTCAGCGGGCAGCAGTGGCCCTGGACGCGCTCCCTCCATTCTGGTTGAGGTTGGGTGTGGACGAAAGAAAACAACCTCCCCTTGGAACCCGAACCTCCTTTGTCTCCTCTTTTCTAAAATTCATTTTTATAAAGCCAAATAAAGAGTGGAGTCATGATGGAGAAAGAAGACGCAGCTAGCTGTGAAAGTGGAGGCATCTTGCAGGTGTTATCAGGCAAATCCATAAAGATGCCAGCTGCTGTGTTAGCACCGCCCATGCTTCTGGGACCGTCCTGGTGAGCGGCCAGATGTTCCTTAGCCATGTGGCAGGGCACCTGCTTCGGCCTCAGAGCTCAGTCTGTGTTAGGAGTTGCAGCAGGGGACCCTGGAATCCGCTGACCTGGTATAACAATCTGTTGAACATCAACTTTCATAGTCTTAAAAAATATGTACAGAGACAGGTGGGTAGGGAAGGAGAGAGGAAAAAAATCAAAAACCAAAAAACAACAACAACAGCAAAAAACAGAAAGATCAGCAGAGGGAGAGTTAAAGGCTCCACTGTGCAATCACTGCTGCTCCCCGGTGATGCTCCATGAGTCTAATTTGCATTTTTTATCCTGAATGTGCAGGATTCCTGTCTATCAAATTCTCGGTGAATCTGGAAACACTGCCAGGCATTTAACCTGCTCCAGGGCTAAAGGCAGTGGAGGGGATTATTGGCCCTCAGCCCACAGAGACACTGTGGCCACGTGGCTCCCAGAGTTCTCCCATGCTTTGCCCCTAGGGTGTGACCGGACACAGCATCCTGGCAGAAACAGCCGCTCTCCTTGGAACACTGTCCAATTCCAGATATGGCACCTATGGTTAATGGCAGTCCGGGCCTGGATGTTGAATTAGGAAGGAACGACTCTCCAAGGGCACCCACACCCCATCGCCGCCCTGAACTCAGTGTGCACCACCAGACCCAGGCTTGGAGCACTGGCCCAGTGTTCAGGGCTATGACCGAGAGAGGAGAAACGCCCAGGACTGGAACTCACCATTTTATGTGGAGCGGCCAGGTTGGGTGTGGACTAGGATGATATACATAATAATACAACTTTTCATCTGCCAAGAAACACAGTTCGCCACACATCTGGATAAAGCCACATCAAGTTTCACAAAGAATCACCAACTACAGCTTGATGCTTTTTTTCTTGAACGGATTATGGATCAGACTGACACGAGACTATGAGAAAGGAGTAGAAGACTGTATTCCTCCCATCCCTGCAGACCTTGCTTGCTGAGCTGATGGAAGTTAGGATGTAATACACCCTGGGATCCAGGCATTCGCCTAACCCCTTAGCTGAAATAGAGCCAGCTTGACATTTGTCACCTTTGCATGGTCACTGTTAACTGCACAGCTCTACAGCACAAGTTCCACGTCTAATAAGGAAACTCAATTCATGCAAACTATGTTCAGACCCAGACCACGGTGCCTCGAGCGTGTAACAGGTAAAACAGTGGAATTCGAGTGTCAAGCATTGTTTGTGATGGAATGCAGCAGGAACCTCTCCTCCAGGATTTGGGGACCCTAAAGCCAGGTAGGACTCAGCTTCTCCTGTCAGGGACTTGCAGGCCAGCCGCAGTGCTGAGATAAGGTGGCCACACCCTTGTGCAGTGCCCTCCCTGGCAGCTCTTGGGGCACCAACTGCCCAGCAAGGCTCCTGCGGCAGAGCGCATGCTGCTCTCAGAAGACATTTTAAATCTCATTATTATTGTATTTTTGCTTTTTAGCTTCAGGAAAGCTAGAAAATCAGGAGTGTTTTTGTTTCATATGAACCACAGGGTAGTTTAAGGTCTCAACATAGATGAACATAAACTCAACCAGAAACCAAGTTCCAATGCCCCGTTTGGCACCACCAAGGTGCAGGCCCACTAGCCCGCCACGACCGCTGCGGAGGCACAGACCGAGAACGATCAGTGTCATGGCGGTGTCACAACTGCACGTGGCATTATTACCCACTTACCACATTTCACCTGCGCGTTGCAGCCCAACACCTCGAAAACAGCCATTAAACTATCTTTAAAAATGTCTTATTTATAAAGCGGTTCAAACCAGAGAGATGCTTGACAGAGGAGAAATCTACCGCCATCTAAAATTACCTACTTCAGTCCCAGTTCCTAGAAAAGCTGTTGCTGAGAACCTGAACCACACACACTAGAGCCTGAAGGCCGGTCGGCTGTGATGCCAGACACAGCCCCGGGCAGCCTCAGCACCCCACGTTTGCCTTGCAACCACGGCTCGCTTCTACCGCTGGTAATCCCAGCTTATTTTGAAGGCTCATCATAGTTTTAAAAGGAATATTGCACATAAAGTGATTCACAGATTCAGAATCAAACTCAAATCATAATGCATGACAAGAGGACGTCCTCAGTTCAGCCCGCAAGGCAGCCGCTGCTGCACAAGGACATTACTGCACAAAGCGCTCGGATTTCCCGCAGGATGTCAAAAAAACACGTCTTCCTGTGGGGCAGTCCAGCCCTCTAAAAGCTCTCCATAGCTTGGCAGTGTGAAACAACTCAATACATCGAAAAAGACTTCAAGTTTAACTTAAAAAAAATATGTAACTCACATGACCCTGGAGAAAAAGGAACCCACGGGGATGCTTCTTACCTCCGCGGATGCAGCTGCCTTTGCCTCGGAGGCAGTTGAGTCACTGTTGCCCTGTGAAAATGGAAAGGAAGAAGCCCTGTAAGTTCCAAACCCATTTACAGTCAGCAACCTCATTAGCAAGGACGTCACTACCGCACTCACCAAGCCCGCGAGCTTTTTGTTTCTGAACATGAATCTCCACATAGTTCTAAATAATTGGAGGAGTTTATTTCGCGTTCAGGAAGCCCTTCAGCGAAAGCCTACAGAAGAAAGGAACCTGCGACTTTTGTGCAACTTTTAAAATTTAGCCAAAGGAAGTGATGGTGTTCCCATCACCAACCTCAAACCTCAACGGAAAGAAAGCTCGACTCTCTCAAGCTCCAAATGTGCAGCATTCACCTTCTGAGCTGCACGTCACTGCTGAGCACACAAATGCATTCAGGTGACCCTTAGCTCTAGTCTGTGGAAGAGACTCACTCCAGATATTTTAATGTGTGGATTTCACCTTCATCTGTAATACGCTAGCATACACCTATTTAAAGTTCCAATCATGCTCGGTCCCAGGGTTAAACCCAGAAACACAGATATCCAGGAGGACCTTCTTCTTCCCAAGCCTCTTCTGGCCAGCACGGTTTGGAGGCAAACTGAAGATTTTACTTAGCAATGTGGTTTTAGGGGCATTGAGAACAGAGACAATGGCTATTCTTACTGCTACACATTCGATACTGTAGAGGCCAAATTTTCATTTCCTCCTTTCTCTTTTGGCTTTTTCCTTCTACGCTTCTATTCTGTGCTCTGCTCCTTGGCTCATACCCACTGAAATGTAAGAGGTGAAGGAAGAGGCCAGAATTCAAATGAAATCTTTACCCCTACTAATGACTGCAGGTCAGAAAACAGAGGATTGGAATCGCCGTCCACATGAAGTGAGGAGGCTAACGGGAGATGCCCACGGCCTCTGCTGCCTCACGTGGGCCTCGGTTGCCATGAGTCAGCAGCCGCTCACAGCTTTGGGTGGGCTCCGTGTGCCATGAGAAAAGCGCCCTGCCCTGCAGGTGCTCCTTCTCATCTCCGACGACAGCACCTCCGTCCTCCAGCACAGCTGACGAACGATCAGCTGAGAACCATCTGAGAACCTTGTTTTACGTCCCCAGCTGGACGGTAATTACTAAATGGCAGGAATGCAGTTTCTACAGCTGACTTCACTACTTGTCTTTGCCATGTTCGTCCCCGTTTGTATTACTCTGGGTGTGCATGGTGAGCCTGTGCGCGGTTTGCACCCCGCAGCCCTTCCCCGCTCTGGGCCAGCACTCCCTTTCTTTCTGTGGGACACTAGTGCCGTGGCGTCCGGGTGGGAATGACCTCGCCCACCCCATCCCCCCACCACTGGGAGTAACACCCCAGCAGGTCTCCTGCAGAGCTGTCAGCCCCCTGGTCCTGGGATGGCCAGACTGGCGCGTGACCTAAGACTGGGGTTTGTGCTTGCTCTGCCTTGCAAACGTGCCTGCCTTAGAACGGAGTTGAGCAAGGAGGACAAGACATTCAGTGTCCTGCCGACAGCTCCTGACCCTGGGATTCAGACCCACCAGAAACTATCTCTCTATTCAATGGTATGAGCCAACACATTGCCAACTTTGCTTAAGAAGGTTTGATTCTGTTTCTGTAACTTGAAAAGGATGGTGAGACCTGATGGAACATAAATGGCGCTTTTACAGAAAGATGCCGAATAGCATGAAAATCCCAAGTGGGCCACAGCGTCGAACCTTCGCCCATCACCTCACTGCACTCCACGACCACCCTCAGGGTGACCAGCTTTTCATAGGAAGTGCCCCACGGATGGCGCTACTAAGCCAGGCGGCCGGGACACCCCTGAGACTGTGCATACTGGGTATGAGGTGCTTGGGCCCCCCATAAAAGACACATTACTAACTTTGTTTGTTTTTTTTTTTTGAGACAGAGTTTCGCTCTTGTTACCCAGGCTGGAGGGCAATGGCGCGATCTCGGCTCACCGTAACCTCTGCCTCCTGGGTTCAAGCAATTCTCCTGCCTCAGCCTCCTGAGTAGCTGGGATTACAGGCACGTGCCACCATGCCCAGCTAATTTATTGTATTTTTAGTAGAGACAGGGTTTCAACATGTTCACCAGGATGGTCTCGATCTGTTGATCTCATGATCCACCCGCCTCGGCCTCCCAAAGTGCTGGGATTACAGGCTTGAGCCACCACGCCTGGCCCATTTTTGTATTTTTAATAGAGACAGGGTTTCACCATGCTGACCAGGATGGTCTCGATCTCTTGACCTCGTGATCCACCCGCCTCCGCCTCCCAGGTGCTGGGATTACAGGCGTGAGCCACCGCGCCCGGCCACTTTACTAACTTTTGCGTGTCTCCTTGCGTAGAATCACTGTCTTTCCCTTTTCATTTCTTGGACTCTCTGTTTTGCAAACAACATTAAGGATACTGTGAATTCCCCTGAACTAAACGGGAATCTGGAATGACTTGGACCTTAAATGAGGATTTTCCACCCACTCCGCAGCCACGAGATCCCTCCCACCTCCAGCCTCCTCTTCTGCAAACCGGCCCCATCCCCATTCTCTCTGCACATGCTCAGCCTCCTGCATAGGCTCCACTCCTGGGCCAACCCTGGGTGGGCAGAGAACGGGGCAGCTTCTAGCTCCAAAAGGACATCCTGGCTCCTCTAGCACTCCTTTCCCATCCAGGACGAGAGGAGAGGCCGCCCCTTCTAGATCCCTTCTCCTCCCTTGGAGCACCTGTGACTGTGCGGGTGGGGAAGGAGGCAGGGAAGGGGTGAGGAGGGGGAGCTGGGCCACAGGAACGCCCAGCGATGCCCTGATGAGGGGCTTTCCATCACAGCGGAGTCAGAGCCTCCACAGGAAATCCTGACTCCTAAAGCGAAACACCATTTTGGGTTTTTTGGCAGAGTCTTACTCTGTTGCCCATGGTGAGGTATGGTGGCTCAATCTTGGCTCACTGCAACCTCTGCTCCCCAGTTCCAGGGATTCTCCTGCCTCAGCCTCCCAAGTACATGGGATTACAGGCAACCACCACTACACCCAGCTAATTTTTGTGTTTTTAGTGTAGACAGGGCTTCACCATGTTGGCTAGGCTGGTCTGGAACTCCTGACCTCAGGTGATCTGCCTGCTTCAACCTCCCAAAGTGCTAAGATTACAGGCGTGAGCCACTGCACCTGCCTGCAATCTGCTTCTGTCCCTTCCTCCTGTCTGTCCATCCAGTTACACACCTGTGACCACATTATTGTCAAAACACGTTTAGCATGATTTTACCATAAACATGGCTGGCTCCACCAGAAAGAAACCAACAAACTACCATCGAGATGACACAAAACATTTTGTGCAAATGGTTGTCCTCCAGAGGTATTCCGTGAAGAGGACACTCGCCAAATAGCCAAGCATGCAATGGACATGGCCATACAAATATTTTTGTTGTTTCGTTGATTTGAAATAAACTATCAGAAATTTCTAAACAAATGCTCGCCAACCATCTTGGAAAAAAATATGGAAGGAATCTTTTTTAAAGGTCTGGACAGTGACCTGGTGCCGTGGGAGAAACGTGAAAGGCAGACGGCATCGCTTTCACGGCACCAGTGTCACAGGCTGAAGGACCAGGTTCCATTTGATCCTCCTGGGTCTTTTGTGATTGGACTGTAAGCAAAGCTGACAACCCAATTTTACAACACCCAAGGAATTGGGCGCACTCACAGCGTCCCTGCTTACCAGATGACAGAATACCCTGAAGACTGCACGTTCCTCAAAAGACACCGTAGGTAGTCACGGTCAGGCTGTTGCTAGAACCAACATCAGCTATTTCTAAGTGAAATTAGTACATGGGATTCTAAAACTGGACCCTTTCAAGTGGGGGCGTGGCTAGAATGGAGCAGCTGTGTTGACCCAGCAAGCGTCCCGGCATCGGTCACTCTGGGTCTTTGAGAATACTGTGACTGTCGCTGCTCCTGCTGCACCCACCCCAGCACCATGCGGCTAAGCTCTCCCCAGATGCTGCGGCCCATGGTGGGGAGCTCAGCCTCTCCAGCGGCCAGCCAGGGTTTATTTCCTGGCAGTAGAACTTAGGTGAGCCGTTGCACCCCTCGGCTCCAATTTCTTTGTTTTTACAACTGAGGAAAACTCAGTTTTTACAACTGAGTCCCTTGCCCAGGGTGGTGAGAAATGAGCTGGCCCGTACCAGGCTCCCAGCAGACAGCAGCCATCAGTGAACAGCAGCCATCAGTGAACAGCAGCCATCAGCGAACAGCAGCCATCAGCGAACAGCAGCAGGATGGCTGTGGGGAAGATGAAGGCGTTCCCAGATTACAGCGGCATAAAGGGCCCCAAACACCTCGCCCTTCTCTGAGCAGGCTGGCCTGTGTGCTTCCTGTCCGTGACCTCTGAAGAGTCAATGCGCAGGTGCTTGAAGAGCTCTGAGCTGTCCTATAGTTTGGATGAGCCGCGCTTCCAGTGTTTAGGGTTGGGAGGGCAGAGGAGAAATGGCAGGTGGCATTGGGGATATTCTTACACAGGATGATGTGAACTGCTCACCCAGCACCTGCCCTCAGCATCACTGGAATTCCACGTCTTAGATATAATTAGGCTACACAACCAATTTTGAGATTTTTACCATTTTGAAATCACGTGGGAGTTACCAAAATGGTTAATTTAAAATGGTTCTAACCAGACTTTGGGAGAGCAGTCTTGATTCTTAAATGTCATTGATGACTTTGGTAAACACCCTGGGCTCTTCCTCCAAAAAACACTCATTGACAGCCACCCCCCCAACTCCTTCGCACCATGCGCAGGCTTCAGGAGCTCAGTCATTGGTTTTAGGGGTGTCTCTTAAGTGCCCAAATGTTTCCCTCGCGAATTTGCATGCTCACCACTAGATGGCAGCAGAGGACACAGCAAGCAGTGTCCACCCTCACTTCCAGTTCTGGCCCTCCACGTCTGTCTGTCTTCCTAACTGTCCACACTGGTTCCTCCATCCCAAGGACATTGTCTTTTGTGTTGAGCAGTCCTCTCTGTACGCCTTTGCCCGTGCTCTGTCTGCCCCGCTGCAGCTCAGAGCTCCAGCCACGGAATCCCAGAGCCCAGAGCCTATAAAATCCTGGAAACTTGTAACAAACAAAATATCGGCCTTGGTTTCCTTAAATCTTACTGGTGTGCTCCTGGACGCATAAAAATGGTAATTTACACAGGGCCCACGCTGTAGGAAGGCTGAATTTGGTTTCCATGACCCCCGGCTCTCCCTCTGCTGGTGCCCAGCTCTCCCCACACCTGCCAGCTTTATTTGGATTTCTGTCGGCTCTAAAGTATCAGCTCCCTGAGGCTGCAGCATCAGCCAAGAAACGTCTCTCCCAGACGCTTGCTGGCTTCAGGGCTGCAGCCTGGGGATCTCCAGACAAAGCACGGCGAGGCTTTGTCTCCAGACAAAACACATGACGAGGCTGTCCACCCACATGCCTGGGCTCTGGGATTCCATGGCTGGAGCTCTGAGCTGCAGTGGGGCAGACAGAGCACAGGCAAAGGCACACAGAGAGGACTACTCAACACAAAACACGGTGTCCTTGGGATGGAGGAACCAGTGTGGACAGTTAGGAAGACAGACAGGCGTGGAGGGCCAGAACTGGAAGTGAGGGTGGACACTGCTGGCTTTATGTGATCCCCGGGAAGGATGGTCGTGAAAGCCACTGAGGCATCTCAGTGTGCATCTCCCCAGCCACGGCGGTGGTCTAGGGAAGGCTGGGGCGCACCACTCTGTCCTCTACCATCAGGCTCTGGGGCCAGGACCATGCAAAAATACGTGGAGAAAGTACAGCTTACAGGACTTTGACTTCCAGCAAGACGCTGGGCAGAAATGACCGAGAACAATCTCGCTGCACCCACTGGAGGTGGTGGATAAAACGAACCCAAAAAAGCGGTTAAGCGACAAGCTGAGTTGTAGGAAAGAAGGTTTAACCTGCAGGCCTCAGAAATGAGCAGCACTGGGAGAGAGAGAATTGAGTCCTGCATTGACTCTGAGACCATTCTGGGGCATTTTCAGTGCCTGTAATCTTCCAGGTTGGGTTTCTTGTTTTTGCGCTTTTATTTGTTTTATTGAGGTGAATTTCACGTAACAAAATTAACCACTTTAACGTGAATGATTAGGTGGTATTTAGTGCATTCACGATGATGTGTCACCTCGAATTCCCAACATCCGCCTCTTCCACGGCCCCCTCACTCCGCCCTCCCAGCCCTGGCAACCAGCAATCCATGCCGGGCTCTGTGGTTCACCTGTCTGGGCATCTGACATTAATGGAAGTGCACGGCTCGGGTCTCTTGTGTCTGGCTTCTTTCCCTCTGCACGATGTGCTCCAGGTTCACCCATGGTGCAGGGTGTGTCCATGCTTCATTCCTCCTAGTGGCTGAATCACAGGCCGTTGTTCGTTCACACCACAATTTGTGTATCTGCTCATCCACTGATGGACATGCGGGCTGCCTCCATCTTTGACGACCGTGAGTTGTGCTGCTATAAACAAGTGCATGGTGTTTCCGTCTCAGTACCTGTCCTCAACACTCTTGGATACATACCTTGAAGGGGCACACCACGGCCTTCCGTGTGCTTCTCCGTTTGTAGCTCTCTTTTGGAGAAATGTCCACTCTAGCCCATCGCCCATTTTTCCACTGGGCTGGTGTCTTTTTGTTGTTCAAGCTTGAGTTTGAACATGCTGGAGATGCAGGGAAGGAGAACAGGGCAGCTGTGAGGGGAGGAGCCTGACCTGAGGTTGCTGTGGAAGGCCTGAGCAGGGAGCGCAAAGCCTGGATGAAAGTTGGCTGACCAGCTAAGAACAGAGACTTACAGAACTCGTCCTGGGCTCAGGTTAAAAACACATGGAGTTGAAGTCTTCTCTGATAATTGACAATGCCAGGGCTGAGGCTTCCATGAGTTTGGGTGTGAATTCATAATGACAAGGGTGGCTCAGGGTGAAGTTTAACATGACAGCTGGTCTGGTGTCAGGAACATGCCTAAGTCACAAACCCAGAACTCTGCTGAAGGGACCCCCTGACACCAAGAGACAGGGAATGCACACGGAGAGGACGAGGCCTCCGAGTGCACGCCAGGAGCTCCAGAACCCAGGAGGTAGACCACCTGAGGACAAGGCACCCAATGCATGCACAGCCAGGATCTCCAGAACCCAGGCAGCAGGTCACGCTGCACGACGGGCAGAGGACACACAGAAAGGCCAGATTGGAGCCCAGAATTCCAGAGAACAGATCAATATTCAGGAGTAGTAAAGAAGTACTGTCAAAGTTACAAAATCATGAAGAACATAGTAAAAGAAATAAATGCGAACAAGTTGGAAAGAACAAAATAAAACTGCTACAGTTCACAGACATTAGAAATCTCTACAAAATCCAAAGGCCCTACAGAGAATTCATTAATTTGAATAAGATGGTGTGGAAAGGTCATGGATGCAAAAGTATATTCAAAAGCAAACAGTGCTTGTGCACTCCAGCAGAAAGCAATTTTAAACAACAGCATTTGCAGTTGTGAGAGAGAAAAAAGAGATGGAAAAAACCCTATAAGCCATAAAAGATACATCTAACAAAAATGTGCAATGTCTTTACAGAAAAGATGATACATTTTATTGAAAGATATAAAAGAATATTAGAGTAAATAAAGATAAATATCCTATTCAAGACAAAACATCTTAATAGAGTAAACATGGTAATTTTTCCAAAGTCAGTCTATAAATTTAACTTAATAAAATGATGATCCAAGAAGAACTTTTTCTGAATTTAAAGCAAAGTGATTTTGAAGGCTGAAGGACAGCCAACACCAGTTTAGAGACAGAGAAGTGAAGACAGGCCCTGGCAGGAGGTATCGGCGCTTATGCTCACAGGAGAGGGACCCGGTGGGTGCCACAGGCGCAGCAGAGCATGCAGACCTGCCTGCCTCCGTGTGGGCCTCACGAAAGGGCGGAGCTGTTGGAGAACAGCAAGGGTGAGATGGCCTCGTCAGCGACTTCAGGCGCCGGCTAACTGACGCATTACCAACCTCACACCATATATAGCAGTACACTCAAGACGCATTAAAGGCCAAGATGAGAAAAAGCCAGGGCACAATGTTGAAAGGATACCCGGAGAAGACCCGGGTGTTTTAACCTGAGCTGCTAAAGAATTCCTCAAGGACCTAGAAATAGAAATTCCATTTGACCCAGCAATCCTGTTACTGGGTATATATCCAAAGGACTATAAATCGTTCTACTGTAAGGACACATGCACACGAATGTCCATTGCAGCACTGTTTACAATAGCAAAGACCTGGAATCAACCCAAATGCCCATCGATGATAGACTGGACTGGGAAAATGTGGCACATATACACCATGGAATATTATGCAGCAATCAAAAATGATGAGTTCGTGTCCTTTGTAGGGACATGGATGAATCTGGAGAACATCATTCTC
>CM052651.1:152557177-152574284 GCA_028533165.1 Leontopithecus rosalia
CCCCAAAACCTAAAACGCAATAAAAATTAATAAATAAATAAATAAATAAATAAATCTTTAAACAACTCAGAATGCCATACCTTGCTTTAAAAATTGTTTTTAGCTGGGCATCGTGGCTCACGCCTATAATCTCAGCGCTTGGGAGGCCGAGGTGGGTGGATCACATGAGATAAGGAGTTCAAGACCAGTCTGGCCAACATGGCAAAACCTTGTCTCTACTAAAAATATAAAAATTAGTTGGCTGGGCCAGGCGCGGTGGCTCACGCCTGTAATCCCAGCACTTTGGGAGGCCGAGGCGGGTGGATCACGAGGTCAAGAGATCGAGACCATCCTGGTCAACAAGGTGAAACCCCGTCTCTACTAAAAACACGACAAATTAGCTGGGCACGGTGGCGCGTGCCTGTAATCCCAGCTACTCAGGAGGCTGAGGCAGGGGAATTGCCTGAACCCAGGAGGCGGAGGTTGCGGTGAGCCGAGATCGTGCCATTGCACTCCAGCCTGGGTAACAAGAGCGAAACTCTGTCTCAAAAAAAAAAAAAAATTAGCTGGCTGTGGGGGCAGGTGCCTGTAGTTCCAGCTACTCGAGAGACTGAGGCAGGAGAATCACTGGAACCCAGGAGGCAGAGGTTGCAGTGAGCTGAGATCATTGCACTCCAGCCTGGCAATGAGTGAAACTCCATCTCAAAACAACAACAACAAGATTAACTCATTAACTCGTGTGTTAATGAGACGTGTCCACTCCTGTCAGAGAACGAGTTCATGGCTCCTACAAACAGCATCGGGAGTGCCAAGCTGGGTCCAGTGAGAGGTGGGAAGCAGAAACTCTGGCCCATTGCTGTCGACTGCACTGATGCTCTGATAAGCGCAACGTCCAGCCGTTTTGCAGAGCAGTTTGTCGACAGCAGATTAACTTGAAAATGCACCAATACTGTGGCCTGTCGGTTTCACGTTGACGTGTCTAGACAGGTAGAGTAACTCTGACACACTCTGATGGGGACACAGGGGCGCAGTTTCTCACTGGCATTGCTTCAAAGATCAAAACGCTGGAAATGATTTAACTGTTCCTTGGTGGGAAAAGTAAACGATGCCACTTCTCCTACCATGATACCCTCTATGGCACTCAGGACGGTGCAGCAGAGCTCTGTGACCAGCAGGGGTAAATCCCAAAATAGCATAGGAGTTGTTTTAAAAGTGAGCTTCAAAAGCAAAGAGATTGCCTTCCACCCAGTAAGGACGTAAAACACACTTGTAATTTATAGATGTGGACTCTCATGGACTGAACTGTGTCCTCAAAATTCCTGTGTTGAAGCCCTGCCCCCCAGTGTGGAGGGTGTGAGTCTGGAAATGCTCAGGGGCCCAGGGCCTCACAAGACAACTGAGACGTCAGAGGAGAGGCCTGGGGGCCTGTTCTCGGGGACCCCCCACCCTTGGCTGTGGAACAGGGGAGAGCCCGGGGCTGAGGGAGACAAAGAACCGAAAACCGGTGTGGGGGAGTCTCATCAGCATCCAGATTGCACAGCCTCTTCCCACATCCCATCCCTGGAGCACCAGCTCTGTGGCCTTAGGTGAGCATCCAGGGTGTTTCCTTCCCGTGAGCAGATTCAGCTCAACTCATCCTCATGTTACCCCAGACTCGCCAGGCAGAAAACGGACTGGGCAACCGACTGCAGGCAGGACTCACGAAGTGAGGGCGGCCAAGAGAAATCGCGGCAAGTCCCGGGCTAGGGTCACCCACGGCCACTGGGAAAGGACCCACCGAGTCCAGCTGAGGCTCGGGACAGCCAAGAGAAATTGCAGCAAGGCCCGGGCTAGGGTCACCCACGGCCACTGGGAAAGGACCCACCGAGTCCAGCTGAGGCTCTCAGTGGCTCACAGTGCCGAGCGGACAGTTTTTTGACTCATCCCAAGGATACAACCACATTTCAAAAACTGCAAAGATGTCAATGCTGCCCCTTTTCTATGGGAGCTGGGAAAGGCCTCTTCTGCTTTTCTTCATGGGGGGAACTTGCTAATTTCTCACGCAGCGGGATGGCTCAGAGCAGGAGAAGTGCTACTTGGCAAGAAAGAAATAGAGTCACTGTGACCAAGAGCAGCAGAGCTTTGGGCTGCATCACGTCCCCCAAAATCCATACGTTGAAGTCCAACCCCCAGCGCCGGAAATGTGTTCTGATTTGGACAAAGGGCCATTGCAGACGGGCTTAGTTGATGGGCAGTGCCCCTGGAGTAGGTGGGCCTGGTCCAATACGATGGTGTCCTCAGAGGCAGGGGGACGACAGCCGCGTGGTGATGGGGAGAGAGCTGGGAAAGGACCACCAGTAACCACCGAAGTCAGACTGAGGCCTGAGCAGAGCCTCGCTCACAGCCCCAGAGGAGCGACCCTGCAACACCGGGTCCCGGGGCTTCCAGCCCCCAGGCAACTGTGAGGCGACCCGCATCTGTGGTTTAAGCCGCCCAATCTCGGTGCCTTGTTACGGCAGCTCTGGCGATTGAGTATACTGCAGAAGCCAGAGGACCCCTTTATGGGCACCCAGAGGAGCTGGAGGATCCCAAAACACCGTTCAGCGTTTAACCAAGGGGAGGGGTTGGGCTTGAAATGTGAGCCAATTCCAGGTGTCAAAGAGTCTCTTGGGGTCTTTTACGGCATTTCATATGCCATTTATAGTTTTCATCTGCACCTGTAGAAAATATATGCTTATCTTAAATTGAGACTCGGGGCAGAAAGTGTGCTCACAGCACTGTGAGCCAGCCTGGCTGGATTACACAGATGTGGCCACGACTTAAAAAATTACCTGTAACACTCCTGGCTGAGCAACCGGCAGAGCCACGCTGCAATTGAATTCATCCCGGCCACAGCACCCGGTACCCACACACTTCGCTAGCAGACACACACGATGTGTCGACTCCTACTAGAACTTCACGTTCCTCTCCCAGCCTTTAAGGACTGGAGATCTCCCTGAAGAAACAGTATTGCTGGACTGCAAATACAGTATCACTGCTCTAACAGAAGCACAAAACATGTCGGACCTTTGCTCTCTGCTTAAATTTATGAAGGCCATGGCTTTAGAAAGACCAGTCAACATACCAAGTTCTTTATTAGTGTATTTAAGAAGAAGGTAGGCCATCAACATTTTCCAAAAGAAATAAGGAACCATATTTCACTCTTAATTATCCATAAATTGGTGGCGCACTTGGGGATTATTTAAGGTGACTTCTGACTGTCGGTGGCTTCTCTCTGTCACTCGGACGCTGTTCTCACATCCCCTGCCATGATTCCAGGGAAGACTAGCCGACTTGACCCCATGCTGAAACAACACAACTGGGGTCACCACTCCCAGCAGAGCAGGACTTGGCTACCTTCGGGTCAGAGGCACCTGAAGGGGCTGGCCTAGGACTACGTGCACCCACCCAGGTCAGACAGGTGCACCTGGAAAGGCTGCCTATGTCCTGCATGCACTCACCCAGGTCGGGCAGGTGCTCCTGGAGAGACTGCCCACATCCTGCATGTACTGCCCCGGGTCGGGCAGGTGCACCTGGAGACATTGCCCACGTCCTGCATGTACTGACCCGGGTCGGGCAGGTGCACCTGGACGGGCTGCCCCAGGACTACATGCACCCAGCCAGGGCGGGCAGGTGCTCCTGGAGAGACTGCCCATGTCCTGCATGCATTTACCTGGGTCAGGCAAGTGCTTGGTAAACAGGCCCAGCTGCAAATGACAGAGGAGGCCAAGAAACTGGAAACCTTCTTGAGGAGAGACAATGGAGCTATGAGACGGCATTGCTGAGACGCCCACGGATCTGCACTGTGAGCCAGGACAGGCCGATGGAGAAGCAGACATTGCCCAGAGCCCAGAAGGCAAAGCTCTCCCTGAGAGCTGAGCATGGGCAGAGTGTCCCAGCCACCACTGTCGACATTTTATGTGGATGACTCTGTGGCGGGGCCTGTCCTGTGCATGGAGGACATTTGGCAGTCTATGTGGCCTTGACCACTAGTGGCCAGGAGCGTGTCCCTCTGGACAGCCCAAGTTATGACAACCAAAAATGTCACTTTTTGGTTTGCCAGGCGTGGTGGCTCACACCTGTAATCTCAGCACTTGGGAGGCTGAAATGGGTGGATCAACTTGACATCAGGAGTTCAAGACCAGCCTGGCTAACATGGTGAAACCCTGTTTCTACTAAAAATACAAAAACTTAGCCAGGTGAGATGGCAGGCACCTGTAAGCCCAGCTACTCAGAGGCTGAGGCACAAGGATTGCTTGAGCCTGGGAGGCGGAGCTTGCAGTGAGGTGAGACTGTGCCACGGCACTCCAGCATGGGCGACAGTGAGACGCAGTCTCAAAAAACAACAGCCACCACAACAAACTGTCTCTAGACATTGCCAGTGTCCCTGGGGTGGGGAGATGCAAAATTACCCCTGGTTCAGAACCAGTTGAGTCCTGCTTATTGGGGGTCCCGGCCGGTTTTGCAGATGGAGGACTCAGGTAGAGAAGACACACCCGTACAGCAGACTATTGGACAAGGTCTTAGCTGTGCTCTCGGGACCGAGCAGAAGCCAGCACGGAAGCAGCAGCACAAGGTTAGAGCCACCAGAAGGAAGTGTGACTCAATCCCCAGATGGCTCAGCTGGGCCTCCTCCTCAAGTCCTCCCTAGCACCAGCAGAATTACTCGAAAGCCTGTGTCTGCATCTTAGAGGCAGATGGCTACAGCCTGTTCTGGGAGGGAGCTGACAGCCAGGGCAGAGCTGGGACCCTGCCTGACCTCGGAACCGTCCTCCCAGCCCCAGCTCCGTCCGGTGCAACAGAAGCAGAAGCCCACACAGGGTGCAGGCAAGCAGGGATTGCTCAGCACAAACGCACTCGTCAGTTCTAACTGATTCATAAGCTGGCGCAGCAGAGTGCTTCTTCCTCTGTCCTAGGTGGTCATCAGGGCCACCCCGGACTTGTCTCACCTCTCTCAGACAATCATAGGCCTCTGGCCCCAGGATGGCTAATTTATGTGTCTGCTCGGCTGGGCTGTGGTACCCAGTTGCTTGGCCAAACACCAGTCTGAATTTGCTGTAAGGTATCGTTTAGGTGTTATTAATTTTTTTTTTTGGAGACAGGGCCTCTCTCTGTCATTCAGGCTGGAGTACGGTGGAGGCTTCACAGTTCACTGCAGCCTCGACCTCCTGGAATCAAGAAATCCTCCTGCCTCAGCCTCCCAGGAGCTGGAACTATAGGCAGGAGCCACGTGATTAATATTTAAATCAGTAGATTTGAGTGAAGTAGATTACCTTCACAATGTGAGTGGGCCTCATCGAATCAGTTGAAGGCCTTAAGGAAAAAGACTGAGCTACCCTGAAGAGGAAGGAACTCTGTCTTTAGACGGCCTTAGGACTAGAACATCTGCTCCCAATAGAATTCCCAGCCTGCTGGTCTGCCCTGTGGACTTGAGACTTGCCTGCCAGCTCCACAGGGGTGTCAGCCAATTCCTTAACAGAAGGAAATTGCTGTCTCTCTCTAGACAGATAGAGACACAAATGTTATATGCATACATACATATCTAAAACCTCATGTATGTACATGCACACACATTTAAAACTACATCTATACATGTATACATATCTATAACTGCATATACACATGTGTACACCTATCTATGCTACATATATACACATGCACACCTATCTGTAACTACATATGTACATGTGCACACCTATGCATAACCACCTATACACATGTGCACACCTATCTGTAACTATACTCACGTGCACACTTATCTGTAATCACATATGCACATGTGCACACCTATCTAAAACCACATATACACATGTACACATCTATAACTACATATATACATGTACACACTTACCTGTAACCACATAAGCACACATGCACACCTGTCTATACCACATATATACACGTGCACACCTATCCGTAACTGTATATACACATGCACACTTATCTATAACCACATATACACATTGCACACCTATTTATAACCACATATGTACATGCACACTTACCTGTAACCACATATACATATGTGCAAACCTATCTGTAACTGCATATACACATGTGCATGCCTATGCATAACCACATATACACATGTGCACATTTATCTGTGTACTCCTATGCATAATTATATATACATATGTGCACACTTATCTGTAACTACATATATACATATGTATGCATGTCTATAACTACATGAGACCAGATTAAGCCCCAGAGTGGCCTCTGTGTCTCCTCCAGGACAGAGGAAGCATTCTGCTGAATGAGTGTAAGAACAAGTTTGACCTGATGAGCATGTGTGATGAACAATCCCTGTTTGCCTCCACCTTGCATGCACTTCCTGGCTTCTGTTGCACACAGGCTGAGCTGGGGCTGGGAGGAGGGTTCCAATGCCAGGGAAACTCTGCCCTGGCTGTCAGCTCTTTCTCGGAGCAGGCTGTAGCTATTGATCAGTCACTGTATACACGTGTCTGTATATGTGTAGATCTTTCTGTGTCTGTATTTACCTGTCTGCATCTTTTTGGATCTGTTTCTTTGGAGAGCACTGACCAGTACAATCCCATTTTCTTGTAAAGGCAATGTCATTCTGAAATAAGACAATCTTCTGGATTCTTGATGTAAGCCTCTGAATTCTGATGTAAGCCCTGGGAAGCTGGGGAGGGACTTGGTGCTTTTTCTTTTCACCCCACCCACGTGCCACCACCCCCCACTAGGCTGCCCAGCAGGTCACCCCGTTCTGTGGGCCTCAGTTTCTTCCCCAGGTCGTTGGCTCCAGGTATGAAAAGATGTGTACGAGGCAGGGATTACTGGCTCTTTTGGTTATGGGAGCTGTTCCTCCTTTCTTCTACTTACTTGAGGGTTTATTATTTTTTAAGTAATTACTTTCCATAGAAAATGGTCCAGAAAACACCTGAAAAGATAGCAACCATGTTAAAGGCTTGCTCTGTACCAGGCACAGTGCTCCTGCTTCGAGACCTCCACTCACCTGGTCCTTACGGGAATCTGAGCAGCATGAATGCTATTGTTCTGCTGATGGAACTAAGACTGAACAAGGTTAAATAATTGCCCCAAAATTATTTAACAAGCTAGTAGTTGCAGAGCCAGCGTTTGAACTCAGACTTATCTGACTCCAAGCCCGTATTCTTAAGCACAAAATTTGCTTCCAAGCATCTTGTTTCTCTGAAGCACTCAATGGTTTTACTACATCCATCTTATTCATATCATATGAGACTCAAGTCACTCAAATGTGTTTTTAGAACATGTTAGTATATAGACAAGGTATTGCCAAAAACGTTTTTTTACCTTTTTTCCTTTTTGTTCTAGAAGGTCAGTAATGAAACCTTACAAAATAAAAATAGCAGATAACAATAATCAACTACATAACATTTGGTTTTATTTTCTTTTTAAAAATCTAAGAACAATGGGGTTTTGACAAATGTGACTCAGATATCCCTTTTCAACAATCATTTCTGGGCATTCCTTGTTATTTGAGAAGATTGAGACAGGAGCTGCCCCTCCTCCAATCCATTTACAGTGTGGAAAGCTGACAGTACAGGAAATGTTAAGCCCTTCTCTGGTAAACAGTCTCCTTTTCTCTGGCTAATCATTGTGGAGGAGGACTAAATAAGACACATGGATGGCAGCCTGGCTCAGGCAGCCCAGAAAAATTCCTTTAAAAATGCCCTTATCTAGGCCGGGCACGGGGGCTCACGCCTGTAATCCCAGCACTTTGGGAGGCCGAGGCGGGTGAATCACAGAGTCAAGAGATCGAGACCATCCTGGTCAACGAGGTGAAACTCCATCTCTACTAAAAATACAAAAATTAGCTGGGCATGGTGGTGCACACCTGTAGTCCCAGCTACTCAGGAGGCTGAGGCAGGAGAACTGCCTGAACCCAGGAGGCGGAGGTTGCAGTGAGCCGAGATCGTGCCATTGCACTCCAGCCTGGGTAACAAGAGCGAAACTCCGTCTCAAAAAAAAAAAATGCACTTATCGAATAAACTCTAATTCCAAATACAGAAGGTAAGGAAGAATTCACAAACCATGTTATTAGCAGTAAGAAAAGCAAACCAGTTAAAAGGAGTTAACAGAGAATAGTGATTGCTAATGTGGCCATGAAAACTGGGGCAAATGGTTACAAAAGTGATTATTAGAGTAGAAAAGGTAACAAAATAATTCGTGAGTGACATTGTAGATGCAAAAAATACCCTGATCACATCAAGGAAGATTTGTAGATGCTTGGGTGTAGTATGGAAGGAAGAATATAAAAATATTCTTTTTCTGATTTACTTCAAACATTGCTAGGTTAACAGATATTGCCATTTTGTAGTAGTATAAATAAAAATGCTACAATTATAGTCTTTTTTTTTTTAGACAGAGTTTCGCTTGTTACCCAGGCTGGAGTGCAATGGCACGATCTCGGCTCACCGCAACCTCTGCCCCCTGGGTTCAGGCAATTCTCCTGCCTCAGCCTCCCGAGTAGCTGGGGTTACAGGCACACGCCACCATGCCCAGCTAATTTTTTGTATCTTTAGTAGAGACGGGGTTTCACCATGTTGACCAGGATGGTCTCGATCTCTTGACCTAGTGATCCACCCGCCTCGGCCTCCCAAAGTGCTGGGATTACAGGCTTGAGCCACTGTGCCTGGCCCAATTATAGTCTTAAAAGGTGCATGCCTTCCACATCACAAGAGGAAAAACAATGCTTAAAAAAATCATATAGCAAAAGTGAAGAAAATGGAATTAAAATCCATCATGTTAAATTGTTAGTGATTGTGTAATTTAGTACTCATAAGTCATTTAGTTCAGGGCTTTTTATGCTTAACTTTGGTTATTTTCATCAGTTGAGTAACAACCTAATTCCAGTTCCACATTTTGGATCCTCACGACCATCAGAGGGCAGAGGAGAGCAGAACAAGAGCCCTGAGAGGTCGAATTAGCCTGATGCCATTTTGCAACGTGGATTTAAAAGGCCTTCCCAACCAGGAATTCTGACTCGTGGAATACACATCGATGTCACTGTCCCAATATCCGTATTGAAAACTGAATCCAGAATTTAAACATTTTTCCTAAATTAGGCCTAAAATTTATTTTGCATAAAACAAGATGCAAAATAAGCATGCTTTCATAAAAATATTCAAATTATTTGACCCAGTAACTTCTAGGAGTTTATCCAAAGATAAAGACCAATGGATGTGGATGTTTATCATAGTGTTTTTTTATAATGGCGAATAATTGAAAATTTACCTAAGTAATCAACCATAGGGGATTATACGAATAAATTATGGTACAGCTATATGATGGAAAACTCTATAGCTGCTTTTAAAAATAAGAGTTTGGGGGGAAAATTATAAAATGTTAAGAGAATATTATAAAAAGTATGATTTGATATTGATGAATTGTATAAATTGTGTTGATTTAAATATAGAAACATCTAGATACTGATGATAAAAATATAGGTCTGGTTGTGTGAGTACAGATACAGAAGTAGAAAGGTTCCAAAGGAAAAAAAAGATCACAGGTGAAAAAAACTGCCCCCTGTTAAAAATTACTGTCTCTTCTTTGTTACATTTAAATTGATTTTAAACGTCTATACGTTTCACTGGGAAAACTGGCTAGCCATATGCAGAAAACTCAAACTGAATCCCTTCCTTACACCTTATACCAAAATCCACTCAAGGAGGATTAAAGATGTAAAACCCAAAGCCATAAAAACCCTAGAAGAAAACCTAGGCAATACCATTCGAGACACAGGCATGGGCAAAGACTCATGCCAAAAACACCAAAAGCAATTGCAGCAACAGCTACAACTGACAAATGGGATCTAATCAAACTGAAGAGCTTGTGTACAGCAAAAGGAACTGGCATCAGAGTGAAAAGGCGACCTACAGGGTGGGAGGACATTTTTGTGATCTGCTTACCTGACAAAGAGCTGATATCCAGAATCTGCAAGGAACTTAAATTTACAGGAAAAAAAACAACCCCATCAAAAAGCGGGCAAAGGATATGAACAGAAATTTTTCAAAAGAAGACATTTATGTGGCCAACAAACGTGAAAAAAGCTCATCATCACTGATCCTTAGACAAATGCAAATCAAACCACAATAAGATACCATCTCATGCCAGTCATAATGGTGATCATTAAAATGTCAGGAGACAGTAGATGCTGGGGAGGCTGTAGAGAAATAGGAACAATTTCACACTGTTGGTGGGAGCGCAACTCAGTTCAACCGTTGTGGAAGACACTGTGGCAATTCCTCAAGGATCTAGAACCAGAAATACCATTCGACCCCAGAGGATTATAAATCATTCTACTGTAAAGACACATGCACACATATGTTTACTGCAGCACTATTTACAATAGCAAAGACGTGGAACCAACCCAAATGCCCATCAATGATAGACTGGATAAAGAAAATGTGGTACATGTACACCATGGAATACTATGCAGCCATAAAAAAGAATGAGATCATGTCCTTTGCAGGGATGTGGATGAAGCTGGAAGCCATTATCCTCAATAAACTAACACAGGAACAGAAAATCAAACACTGCATGTTCTTACTCACAAGTGGGAGTTGAACAATGAGAACACGTGGACACAGGGAGGGGAACATCACACACCGGGGCCTATTGTTGGGGGGGAGGGCAAGGGGAGGGAGAACATTAGGACAAATACCTAATGCATATGGGGCTTAAAACCTAGATGACAGGTTGATGGGTGCAGCACACCACCATGGCACATGGATACCTATGGAACAAACCTGCATGTTCTGCACATGTATCCTGGAGCTTAAAGTAAATTGAAAAAAAATAAAAAATAAAAATTCAGCCATTCTAAAAAATGTTTATACTTTTCTTTATTTTTCTCATTTTCTATATTGTAATATACTTATTTCTTTTAAATTCAGGGGAAAAGGGAAATATGCATTATGTGGTATTTATAAAGGAACCCTCTTTGGTCTTTCAGTGTCTTAAAATCATAAAGCCAGACCCATGTGTGCTATGTGGACGCCGATAGCTGAAAAGAATCTGCAAACCTCAACTTGTTTTATTTTGCTCTTCTATTAAAACTATCTTATCATTATAATAGAAAAAATCAGAAAAATACAGTTTTTAAGTTAAAATAACAGAACACATACAAACACAACTGCTTTTACTCAAAAAACTAACAAAACACTGAAACTGGTCCCAGTGGTCAGTTGAACATGACCATATGGCATTAAAGAGCCAGCACCCAGGGCCGGGCGCGGTGGCTCACGCCTGTAATCCCAGCACTTTGGGAGGCCAAGGCGGGTGGATCACGAGGTCAAGAGATCGAGACCATCCTGGTCAACGTGGTGAAACCCCGTCTCTACTAAAAATACAAAAAATAAGCTGGGCATGGGGGCGCGTGCCTGTAATCCCAGCTACTCGGGAGGCTGAGGCAGGAGAATTGCCTGAACCCAGGAGGCGGAGGTTGCGGTGAGCCAAGATCGCGCCATTGCACTCCAGCCTGGGTAACAACAGCGAAACTCCGTCTCAAAAAAAAAAAAAAAAAGAAAAAAGAAAAAAGAAAAGAGCCAGCGAACAGCAAGAGTGACTTTCTTCCTGAACCTGACAGCGGACTGCAGCTGTGCATCAGACAAAACCGGATCCTTCATTCTCTAAGCTCCTCTGAATGTTTTGGGATTTCACTTTCCTTGTACAGGGCAGGTAATCATCATGGCTATAGGCTGTTGGGGTCCCCTGCACCAAGCTAGGTAACGCGGACGGTGGGGTGAGAAAGGCGGTTCTCCCTGCAGGGTCCCAGTGACCACAGCTGGGCTCCAGGCTCGGGTGTAGTGTGTGGGCACCATGGTGGGATGCTCAGACCACAGGAATCAGGAAGAGTTTTCCATAAAAAGTGGGACTTGAGCCTAGACTTCAGATGGGAGCAGAAAGATGTCCCTGGAAAAGGAAGGAGAACAGAAAGCATCCAGGCCAGGGGCTGAGTGGTGTCCTCTGGACCAGGAGTCAAGGACAAGGGAGGATGGAGGAATGGCTTCTAGCTGCTGCGGGGACCCACTCAGAACCCCAGGAACTGTTAAACAGATTATTTGAAGCTGAAGACATTTGAGACTGAGCAGATGCAGAAAGAAGCCTTCTCAGAGCTTTTCTTATCTGACCGGAAGCAGCATCTTTCAGGAAATAAGGACTGCCATTAATTCCCTCCCGGGGGAGCCTTCCATTCCTAGGCGAGAGACTAAAAGTAAGCCTATGATAAATCCCCTCTCTGAGGGAGTTACAGGGCCCTGAAAAAGACTCAAACGTGCCAGCGACACGGCCCAAACATCTGGGACGGACACCAGGAATGTTTGAGGAGCCCTTGACTACCAAAGGGGAACAACTCTGGCATTAATGTTAATATTTAGCACTGGAAGTGTGTGTCCTGGTGCTGACAGGGCACTGGGGAGCTTCCCCAGGGAGCCCCAAACAGCGTCTCCGCTGATCGGAGTGCTCCCTGTTCCCAGCTGCAGGAGGCTGCGCTCGGCCTGCTGGGTACGGGCCCTGCAGCTGGGGAGTGGCCCTCTCCACCACAGGGGTCTTCAGACGGGGTCAGTGTACATGCAGAGACCTTCTATGGGACACGTGGTCTAAGTATTTTTAAAGCAATTACTTATCATTTTCAGCTCCTCAGCTCTTTCCCAAAAGTGATGTGCCTAGGATCTTCTCTGGCCAATCCCTCTCCCGGCCCCCTTCACGGTCTCCTGTCCCCTTCTCCACAGACCCGGGCACTCTGCACCTCTCTCCAGGGCATGCTCCTGGTGGGAGAGCCCTCCCCAGAGCACAGTGCCAGAGAGAGCAACCCTGTGAATATCAGCAGCCAATTGTGCCCTGTGACGAAGGAAACCAGCCTCCAGCAAATGCCGAGGTCTCCTATTCTTTGCTTTCGACAGAATGGAAAGGGAGCCTATTCAAGTTGTCAGCTGAGAGAGCTTTAAAAACAATCTTATATAACAAGCACAGGGTGATATTTGGCATACAACTTGAATAGAGCTCAAAAAACGTGACATGATTATAGCAAATCTTTTTTCATTTCCATCTTCCATTCCCATTTATGTGAACAAGTTTGCTTTGGCTCATGAAAATGAAACTGGAGAAAATCTCAGCGCCCAGCCTGTTTTAGGAGCACCCCATGGGTCTGTGAACCTGGGAAGGGGCCACCCCTAGCATCACTGATATTGAATTTCTAAGATTTTAATTTTATACTAATCAATTTTTAAAACATTATTTAAATTTTAATCAGTTGTATATTACTAATAATTACAACGATAATTCAAAAAAGAAACATTTAGAGTCTATGGTTTCAGAAAATTACATTTCATAAAGTTTGTTCAATTTACATACAGATTTTTTCCTGTAAGAATATTAACGTGATGACTTTTAAGCCAAAAAGTATACCTATCACACTGGCATAATATCCTAAAGGAGTAGTTAGAATGGAAAGCTGAGCTTACAGAGAAAAAGGAGTCACAAAAAAATTTGCATGCTCAGAAGAAAAGCATTTTTGTGTTTTTTTTAAATTTTTTTTAAGGATGAAGGAGGTTGTGAAATCACTGTGGTAACTGGATTCCAGTGGAAACACTTAACAGTGGTTTTATTCTGGAATATCAATATTTTGAAAGGCCAGAAGATATACCTTTTTCAATGAATAAAACTTTTACATGAGTATTTTTTTAATAGTTTTGGGGGAACAGGAGGTATTTTGTTACACAGGTAAGTTCTTCAGTAGAGATTTCTGAGACTCTGGTACCCCTGCTCCCTGGCAGTGTCCACTGCACCGCATGCCAGCCTCTCATCCCTCACCCTCTCCACCCTTCCGAGAGTCCCCAGTAACCAGTCGTGTCTGGGACCACTCATCAGGAGACACACGCTTAGCGTAGGCCCCAGGCCTGCCTAGTGGGGATTTGCTCAGAAGTTCTTTGTGGAGACTGTGGGTTCCTTTTTAAACATCAGGTACTTGTTTCTAGCAGTCTCCAGCCTAATACACTCATTTGAACCCTGGAAAATGGATCACTCTGTTTCAATTAGGCCAACTCCTCAGGAGTTCCAGAAAAATATTTTAAGCCCGTGACTCACTGGAGTCCCAGTTGACAGTACACTCTAGGGCAATCAGGCCAACACCCAGGAGGCCGGGAAAGAGGTTTCCAGCGACTCTGACATGTTGCCCCTGTATCTGCCCTCAGCCCCCCGAGCATGGTGGGAGCAGCCCAGCTCCAGGGTAGTTCCATGGCACAGTCTAGGGCTCTGCACTCTGGCCTCCTGCCACATCCAGGGCGCTGGGCCTGCTTAAAGTGTTTAAACAGAGAGAAAGGGGTGGGTGCTATGGTGTGTGCCCTTCCACAGTGCATACACTGGAACTCAAATATCAGTGTGACAGCCCGAAGAGGTGATGATGTCATGAGGGCCCCATCCTGATGAATGGGACTAGGGGACCTTATCGAAGGCACTTCCGCCTCCCAGCATGTGAGGAAGCAGCACAAGGCTCTGTCTTGGAAGCAGAAATGGGCCCTCACCAGACACCAAACCTACAGTGCCTCTGTCTTGGACTTCCAGCCTCCAGAACTGTGAGAAAGAGATTCCTGTTATTTATCTGTCACCTGGTCTAGGGTATTTTGTTACAGCAACCTGAATAAAGACAGTCGGCCTTTCTTTACCTGAGATAATTCAAACTTTATTAATCTCAACTCAGTTATATCCTTAACTCAAAGAAGATATTTTATTTCATGATAGGCACTGGAAATATACACCTTTGGCTTTCCCTGTAATTGTAAAGAAAATTTATATGTAAAATAAGTGAAACAGGACTCCTCATTTCAGCATTTAAAGCAAAAATCTCTGAAGTGAATAAACTTTCTACTCTACAAAAGAAATTGTATAAATGCCAAAGTGTTTGATGTAACAGAAATAAGAGTTATACTGAGAAATTCTCTAGGCGGTCATAGGCTCACAGTCTCTGTAGAAATAACAAGATAAGAAAACTCTGCACTTTTCTAAATGGTTTTGCTGCAAGTGCAGTGGTGAGTTTTGTAGCGATTTCATTGTGTCTACTTTTATAGAAATTACAAGCATTTAAAAGAATCTGATATGTTAAACTTGTGAAAAGTTTAATTGATAAAGTTTGCAATCAAAACATAAAACATAAAGATAGTATCCAGAGAGAAAAACAAATGTGGCTAAGTAAAGCGGAGGAGTTGGGGAGAGGAAAAGAATGTAAAGGAAAGGGGGATTTCTATGATTTCTTTTTGAGATGAAGTCTCGCTCTGGAACCCAGACTGGAATGCAGCAGTACAATCATAGCTCACTCTACCCTCAATTCATAGGCTAAAGTGATCCTCCGCTTCCGTTTCCCAAATAGCTGGGACTACAGGTGCATGCCACCATGCCTGGCTAATTAAAAAAATAATTTTTTTGTAGAGATGGGGTCTAGCTATGTTGCCCAGTCTTGTCTCCAACTCCTGGCCCCAAGTGTTCCTCCTGCCTCAGCCTCCCAAAGTGCAGGGATTACAGGCATGAGCCCCCACACCTGGCCTGAGGTTTAATGAATCTAATTTTATTCATTTTACTATATTCAAGTTTCAAAAGTTAAAAATATTTTATCTTTATTTAAAATATTCTGCATAAATATATTCATGCACATGATTTTAAAACAATGAGTATATTTGATTGCAAAACCTCATATTTTGAGAAATCAAAGAAGTTAAATTCGTAAGTTCTTTGCTTTTTCGTTGTGTGAATGGTTATCACTGACTAGAGAAAAACAGTTGAGAAGGAAATTATTTAACACTGTTTAAGATAATGTTGTTTAAAAAATCTGAGGGGAAAATTTCAAAAAATATTTTTTAAAAATCCCTCGCTAGGCTTCAGGAAAGAGTAAAGGAGAAGGAAATTACTTTTAGTTAGTCATAGTGGCCCTTTGTTTTTACTTTACATGCAAGGAAAAAAAACTCTAGAAAAATAGATTACATAAAGCACAAGATTTTAAAATAAGACCAGATTTGGAATTTTGGAAGGTCTTCTGTGCTCAGAATGAATTAAAATTCAGACGAAGTCGGGCGCGGTGGCTCAAGCCTGTAATCCCAGCACTTTGGGAGACGGAGGCGGGTGGACCGTGAGGTCAAGAGATCGAGACCATCCCGGTCAACATGGTGAAACCCCGTCTCTACCAAAAATACAAAAAATTAGCTGGGCACGGTGGTGCGTGCCTGTAGTCCCAGCTACTCAGGAGGCTGAGGCAGGAGAATTGCCTGAACCCAGGAGGCGGAGGTTGCGGTGAGCCGAGATCCCGCCATTGCACTCCAGCCTGGGTAAGAAGAGCGAAACTCCGTCTCAAAAAAAAAAAAAATTCAGACGGAAGGAGTTAGAAACTCTTACACAACAGTGAGGCTGCCTTTGCTGCATGACTGTTTGCCAGATGCTGACAGGCATGTTTTCGGGGCTGACTCATTTTGTCTTTAGAGGGGAAGACCCTTTGAAGAGCATCCATCTGAGGACTGTGGTGGTCTCCCCCAGTTTGCAGCAGGAGAAACTGAGACATGAAAACTGGTTGATCTGTCCAGGTGCACTCAGGTGGTCATGACTCAGACAATTCCTTGGACAAAATTGCATCGGAATAAAATTTAGCCAATGGTTCAATGCCTATCATTCATTAAGAAATGGAGAAAATCAGACAAACCATCTTACTAATGAAGACAAAAGAATTTATTTGAATGTAACCATAATGTTGAACTATTAAGTTAATGTTATTATTTGTAAATTATAATCTTCACAACCAAATGACAAACCATAGATTGCATATGTATGTGTGTGTGTATATGTAATGATGAAATGAGAACAATTAGACTGATTTTTAAAGTCTACATTGTATTACTTTGACCAACACTCCTTAAACGTTGGGTACTAAATCTGTTTCTTTCGAAGGAGGTTGGCCCTGAAATTCTATGCAAACGAACTGGGATCTAAGAAAAAAGGGCGCCCAGAAACAGAGACCAAGAAATTATCCTGCACTTTGACCAAATATCCTTCAAATAGAAAATCAAAAGTATTTGAGAAATAAAGCTCCTACTGGCAAAGTGTACAAGAAGCAATCTTTTTTTTT
>CM052651.1:152574784-152607828 GCA_028533165.1 Leontopithecus rosalia
TTCTTGTGTCCGTAATAGGCGAGTCTGCCTTCCTGGAGCTCCAAACCTCAGTTAGAAGGAGAACCAGTCGCGTTCACTCTGCGCCAAGGTGCCGGCACAACTTCTGCGCCGGCCTCAGGAGTCAGCGCTGGGAACCCGCGCGGCTCCTCCAAACCCCGGTCAGAAGAAGAAGCAATCTTTTTAAAAGTCTGCTATTTGTTTCCTGGATAGGTTTCTAACTGCATCAAATACATACAAAAGTTGATGACTGTAAGTTTTATTGTTCCATAGTTCCTAAACCTGCCACCGAGACGCAACACTGAGCTGACAGACTAATTAATAACTATTTCAGAAGTAGTTTTGTTTTGGTAAACAAGAACCCAGCCCGGGCTGCAAGACAGCTATTGGCCCTCAGACCGGGTTCACAAGGAAAAGTCAGCAACCCCATGCTATGAGGCCCAAACCAAAAATTAATCAAAGGACTTTAGAGTCCTGGAAATCCCATGGCAGGACCCTAAACCATAGGCAGCTCGAGGTAAATTATTGGCCTCTGCCAGGACTGGCCAGGATGCCAAACGCTTATATGACTAATACGGATTTCAGCAAAACCATATTCCACGCATGAGACTTTCAATGAATCTGTCAAGCAGGAAACCCCACAGAGACTGACTTTGTGCCTGTGTTATTCACAGTCGCCATGGAGTGAAAAACTATGAAGCATGAAATGTTTTAATTTACATATAATTTAGAAAATTGCCCCTTAGATATTCTATAGCTATGTTACTAAGTCATTTTTTTCCATTCTAAAATGGAAACCCCCTTGGGGATAAACAAAACTGGCTGAAAATTGCTTTTAAGATGTTAGAAAATGGCTAAATGTAATGTTATGAAATTGCAACTGAAATGTGCTAATGTCTTTTTCAGTCTGTTCTAGTGAAACCCTAATGATATTGTAAAAATATGAACCTATAAAACATTCTTCACTTGAAATTTCTGAGGTTTCTGAAGTCTGACAATTCTGGTTGTTGATTTGATTGTATTTGCTAATTTCCATAATTCATAATTCTATAATTTTTAAAGTTAAGCAATACAATGTGAGATAATAATTATAACTAGAAGAATGTGTGTAAATTAGTAAAAAAAAAAATACTTAACTAGTAAAGCCAGAATTAACATTAAAGCTTTCTGTTATAGATAAATAACAGCCCACAGGCCCATAAAAATAGAGTTTAATGAGAGGTCTAGTATTACATAGAGTACTATGTATTTAGCTGTATATGTTAGATATAATATATTTATGTGTTTTATATCTTTTATTCTTTTTTCCATTAATTTTTAGATACAATTGAAGATATTATATACTCAGTGCATTCACATTATCTGGTATCTCACTCTGAGGAAATTAAAATTTATTCTCTTCTTGAACATAAATGATTTATATAATTAGACTAACAAGACATATGATCTGGATTGACAACCTTTTTAAAAAGCATTCCAAAATACTTAGATTTGAATTAAAGAAAAAGGAATTCATAGAGACATCTCAAAAGAAAATATACTGACAGATTAAGTAGTCAAGGCAGCAGGATTACACCTTTTCTCTCTTTCCTCTGGAGACATCATTATTAAAAGGAATAAAAGTTTCTGGAAATGAAAGAGCAAATGCACCATGAATCTGTCTTCCTACTTAGACAATGATTGCAATGGTGTAATTATTTTGGAATTCTGGGGTCTATTGAAGGCTTACATCTCACAGGGGATGTCTTGGGTGATAAACTGTGGTTAAATTTGGTCAATTTCACCTCTTAGCGTAGTAAGAGTTACCTGCTCTCCACCCCCAGCCCTGTAGCAGGCAGCTGGGCAGGTGTTCCTGCAGCAACCTGCACACAGCTTAAGGGACAAAGAGAGTACTGTCCTCCAATGACCAGGGGTCCGTGCTCTGATCACAGAGTTGCAGACAGAGGGGCTTGCTATCATTGTTGCTGCACCTCCCCTCATTGTTGCAAGGCCTTCTCCTTCCAGCTGAAGTGACTTCCAGGAGATTTAAAGAATCGGCACATGTTTTCTTTCCACTTTATTTTTCTTGCCCCCCCCAACACACACTTGGAGCCAGATGTTGAAGACTGGCACATTAAAAAGTAACTGCAGCCTGGGGAGAAATGCCAAATGTGGGTGAAGGGGAGGAAGGCAGCAAAACACAATGCCATGTGTGTACCTATGCAACTATCTTGCAAGTTCTGCACATGTACCCCAAAACCTAAAATGCAATTAAAAAATTAATTAATTAATTAAATGTAACTGCATATGCAGAGAAAATTACGAAGCAACCACGCATGCCCAGGGAAAGCCATAGACTCAGAAAAGACCTGAAAATACCTAAGTCTACATCTCAGTCTGATCCTTGACACAGACAGCCTATAACAATTTTTTAAATGTTAGCAAATCCTGAAAGACGATCTGACTTCCAGAGCTACCCTATTATTAGATTCCAATGTCCAGTTTTAATAAAAAATCATAAGACATACCACAAAACAGGAAAGTGAGGCTCATTCAAAGGAAAAAATTAAATAGAAAACTGTCCCTGAAAAAGACTTGATGGTAGATCTACTAGACAGACTTTAAAACAACGATCTTAACAATGCTTGAAGAACTAAAGGAAGATGTGAAAGAGCCTATGTGTGAACAAAATGAAAATGGTAATAAAGAGATAGAAAATCTAAAAGAAGCCAAAACTAAAATCCAGGCATGAAAAGTACAATAAGTCAAATTTTAAACACCATTAAAAGTATTTAAGGCAGATTTAAGCAGGCAGAAAAAGGAATTCACAAATTTAAAGATAGGAAAATGGAAATTAGGTATTCTGAGGAACAGAAAGAAAAAGGATTGAAGAAAAATTGAACAGCGATCAAGGTACCTGTGGAACACCCTTAAGTGAATCAACATATGCGTTATAGGAGTAACAGAAGGAAGAGAGAGAGAAAGGCATAGAGAGAGAATATTGTAAGAAATAATGGCTGAAAATTTCCCCAAGTTTGATTAAAAAGACATGAATATGAGCATCCAAGAAATTCAACAAACTGCAAGTATGACGAACTCAGAGACTCACACTAAAACACATTGTAATCAAACTGTTGAAGAACAAAGGCAAAGAGAATTTTGAAAGCAGTAAGAGAAAAGTGACTCATCACATACAGAGGGGTCCTCAAAAAATATTAGCAGATTTTCTCATCAAAAACTTTGGTGGCCAGAAGGCAGAGAGTTAATATATCTGGAGTGCTAAAAAAATTAAACAAAAAAACCCATCAACCAAGAATTCTGTATTCAGCAAAACTGTACTTTAAAACTGAAGAAGAAATTAAGACATTCCCAGATAAACAAATGCAGGGGGAGTTTGTTATCATGAGGACTGACCTTCAACAAGTGTTAAAGGGAGTCCTAAAGACTGAAATGAAAGGACACTAGACAGTAACTAAAAGCTACCTAAAGGAATAAAGATCTCAGTGAAGGGAAATATTATAACAATTATAAAAATCAGCATAATTCCAACAATGATGTATAACTCCACTGTTTGTTTTCTACAGGGGATTACTGCATTTAAAAAGTATTAGTTTATGTTTTTGGACACAAAATACATAAAGATGTAATTTTGTGAGATCAACAACTAAATGAGGTGGTAACAGGGCTGCTGAAGAAGCAAAATTGTTGTATTTATTAATGTTATGTTGGTAAAAATTTAAATCACCATGTTACAATTTTATAATATTAAATTTTATCTCCATGGTAACCACAAAGAAAACTGCTAAAGAATATACACATATAAACTTAAATGTTTTACTATAAAAATCAACTAAACACAAAAGAAAACAGTAATGCAGAAAATGAGAGACAAAATACTATAATATAGAAAATAGCAAAATGGCAGAAGTCCCTCCATATCAACAATCAATAATCACTTTAAATGTAAATGGATTAAACTCTCCAATCAAAAGACAAATATTGGAAGAATGGATGAAAAAGACATTACCTAACTGTATGCTATGTACAAAACATTCACTTTAGATCCAAAGATACAAATAGCTTAAAAGGAGAAAGATGGAAATGGATATTCCACGCAAATTGTAATTAGAAGAAAGCAGAGATTGCTATACTACTATCAGACAAAATCAACTTTAAATAAAAAAAGGTTGCAGAGGCAAAGAAAGACATTATATATTAATCAACTCCCCAATACAGTAAGAAGATATAATAATTTAAACATTTATGCATCCAATAATAGACCATCAAAATATCTGAAGCAAAAAATGACAGAATTGAAAGGAGAAATAGATAGTTCTACAATAATAGTTGGAGACTTCATAGTCCACATTCAATACTGTATAGAACAACCAGACAGAAGATAAATAGTAAAATAGAGGACTTAAATCACAACAAAAGAAGCCTAACAGATTCAACAGACGTACACAGAACACTATACCCAATAAACAAATTTCTATAACCACAATCTTACCGAGACTAAAATACAAAAAAATAGAAAATCTAAATAGACTTATAACTAGTAAGGGGATTGAATCAATAATCAAAAATCTACCCCCTACACACACCACATAAAGCCTATGATCTGATCGTTTCACCAGTGACGTCTATCAAACATTTAAAGAAGAACTAACACCAATCAAACTTTTCCAAAAAACTGAAGGGGGGCTGGGAAACCTTTGTATCATTCTATAAGGCTATTATCCTGATACCACAGCCAGACAAAGACACTACAAGAAAATAAAACTACATACTGATATCCTTTATAAAATTGATTCAAAATTCACAACAAAATATCAGCAAACCAAATTCAACAACCTATTAAAAGAATTATACACCATGATCAACTGAGATTTATTGTTGGAATGCAAGGATGACTCAACATGCAAAAATTGATAAATATACCACATTAACAAAATGACAGGGAAATCTTCAGGATTATCTCGATGCAGAAAAATTATTTGACAAAATTTAACATCCTTTCATGATTAAAAACATTCAACAAACTGGGAACCAAAGGAAACTACATCAACATAATAACCACATAAGTAAAAACTCACAGTGAGCATCATATTCAGTGGTAAAAGACTGAAAATTTTTCTCTAAAATCAGGAATGAGGCAAGTATGCTTTCTGTTACTACTCCTATTCAACACAGTACTAGAAGTTCCATCAGAGGAATCAGGTAAAAAAAAAAAGAGTATCCAACTGGAAAAGAAGAAGTAAATTTATCTCTGTTCATAGATAATATACTCATATATGTAGAGACCCTAAATGTTCCACAAAAATCTATTATAATTAATAGACAAATTCAACAGACAGCAGGATACAAAGTCAGCACACAAAAATCAGTCACATTTCTAAATAGTAACAATAAACAATCAAAAAAGGAAATTAAGAAAATGATTTTGTTTACATAGCATTGAAAAAAGTAACACTTAGGAATTAACTTAACCAAGAGGTGAAAGACTTATGTAGTAAAAAACTACAAAACATTTCCAAAAAAAAGTTAAAGAATACATATGAAAATAGAAATACATCCCCTGTTCATGAACACTTAATATTGTTCAGATGTCAATACTACCCAATGCTATTTACAGATTTAATGCAATTCATATCAAAATATCAATAATTTCTTTTTCACACAAATAGAAAAGCCATCCTAAAACTCATGTGAAATTTCAAGGGATGCCAAATAGTCAAAAAGTTATTGAAAAAGAACAAAGCTGGAGGACTCACATTTCTTGATTTCAAAGCTTACAACAAAGCTATACTAATCAAAGCAGTATGATACTGGCATAAAGACATGTTGGGAGAAAGTCTTGACCTGTGTGTGAGGGAGTATATGTTGTTTACTGAGAGGCAATGGCAGGGAACACCGAGCCATCCCCAGGCAGAAAACTATTAGAATAAGTAAGCAATATGTACAGGTCATGCACTAGTTAAACCAGTTCCCCAAACACAGGATATGTGACCTTGCCCTCATTGCTGACTCTCAAAGAGTGCTTTCTAGCTTATTTCTATTTTAGCAGTGAACAGGCCCTATCTGCCTGTTTAGTCTATCTTTATTCTATGAAGAAACACTGAGCACCTGCTTATCAAAAATAATCACTTGTTCACAAAGTATAGATACATGGGTCAGAGTCTGCTCTGGGCTTTCAGCTGGGAAATGCTATCAGACCCCTGATGTTCCACTCCGATCCCACTTTTGCATCTATCTTTGTTTCTGTTTCTTAATTCCTTTAGAGTCGCCTGGGTTGGGGTCTCTTCGACTGAGCTGGTCTCAGCAAAGACAGATAAATAGACCAATAGAATAGAATAGATTCCAGAAATACATTCTCCCATATAGGGTTAAACAATTTTCAATAGCATATCAGAACCATTCGATGAAGAAAAGACAGGCTTTTTCAACAAATGATGCTGGGTAAACTAGACAGACACATGAACAAGAATGAAGCTGGACTCTTATCTAATACCATACACAAAAATTAACTCAAAATGGATCCATTATTGACCTAAATGTAAGCCTTAAAACTATAAAATTCCTAGAAGAAAACACAGGGCAAAAGCTTCATGACATTGGATTCAGGAATAATTTACTGGATTTAACATCAAAGGCACAGGCAAAAACAAAAAATAATAACAAATTGAACTTCATAAAAATTAAAAAATGTGCATCAAAAAAAGTTATCGACAGAGTAAAAAGGAACCCACAGAATGAGAGAAACTATGTGTAAACCATAAATCTGGTAGATTAATATCCACAATATAGGGAGAACTCTTAAAACTCAACAGAAAAACAAACGACCTCATCCAAGATGAACAAAGGACTTAACAGTCATTTCTCCAAAGGAGATATACAAATGGCCAATAAGCACATGAAAAGATGCTCAACATCACTAGTCCTTAGGGAAATGCAAATCACCCCCATATACATTAGTGTGGCTACTCTTTAAAAGTAAAAAACACAGAAGTTAACAAATGCTATCAAAGATATGGAGAAATTAGAAACCTTGTGCGTGGCTGGTAAGAAGGTAAAATGGGGCCAGGCGCGGTGGCTCACGCCTGTAATCCCAGCACTTTGGGAGGCCGAGGCGGGTGGATCACTAGGTCAAGAGATCGAGACCATCCTAGTCAACATGGTGAAACCCCGTCTCTACTAAAGATACAAAAAATTAGCTGGGCATGGTGGCGCGTGCCTGTAATCCCAGCTACTCGGGAGGCTGAGGCAGGAGAATTGCCTGAACCCAGAAGGCGGAGGTTGCGGTGAGCCAAGATCACACCACTGCACTCCAGCCTGGGTAACAAGAGCAAACTCCGTCTCAAAAAAAAAAAAAAGAAGGTAAAATGGTGCAGCTGTTGTGGAAAACAGTATGACGGTCCCTCAAAAACTTAAACATCATGTTACTGTATGTTCTCACAATTCTCCTTCTTGGTATATGGTCAAAGGAATTGAAGGCAAGGTCTCCCAGGAATATTTGTGCACCAATGTTCACGGCAGCATTATTCACAAGAGTTAAGACGTGGAAGCAACCCAAGGGGCCACTGAAAGATAAGTAAACAAAATGCAGCACATACATACAGTGGAATATGATTCAGCCTTGAAAACTAACATAATAATAAAGAGAACAAAAGCCTTGAGGAGATGATGCTAAGTGAAATAAGTCAGTTACAAAATACAAACACGATGGTGATTTCACTATACGAGGTAGAGCAGTCAGAATCATAGAGACAGAAGTACAATGGTGGTTGCCAGGAGCCTGGGGGAGGGGAGATGGGAAGCTATTTTTTTAATGCGCATAGTTTCAGTTGGGCAAGATGAAAAGGTGCTATGGACTGTGTTGATGATTGTACAATAATATGAATATACTTAATACTACTGTACACATTAAAATTGTTAAAATAGCAAATCTTACATGTAGTTTACCATAATAAAAAAAAAAGGAAATACTTGTCTTTTGCAATATGGCCAATTTACAAGAATAGGTCCCAGAATTAGTTGAATAAATAAATATAAAGCAACCACGGCAGCAAAGCCACACGGCTGTCCCTGATCACTGTGGCAATCACCTGGGCCCTTCCCACAGCGTCCCCATCCCACGCCATGCTCTGGGGCTCATGTGCGCAGTGGAGGGAGGGGACAGCCTCAGAAACATTGGTTTGCCTAAAATTTAATCCCCATTTCTCTAGACTGTTGTCTGATGTGTAATATCTGTACAGTTTACAGAGTAGGAAAATGTGTTAAGACAATTATGTCTAAGAAATCAGCATGTTGGACCATTTTCTGAATTTAAATATGGGTTTCACTCTGTTGCACACGGTAAATGTACATAAACATTGCTGTACTTTCATTTCCCCCCAGGTTCTACAGAAGGCTGTTCTTCCGGAAGAGCTGATTCAGTGGCAGTTCAGAGAGTGCCATGGGTGTTGCGAGCATCCTCGTGCTGCTGGCGTGAGCATCATTTCCACTGCAGGGACAGCGGCCACCTCACAGATGTGCAGCCAGCAATGATTCACGCTCACAACTCCTGCTCGGCACCCTCAGAGCACAGGAGCAGTCACAAAGGAGATGTGAAAACTGTCACAGTCTAAAATTCATAGCGACGGATTTTTAAATGGGCGTGAAGCTATCACTTGGACCTAATGACCTTCTTTTTTTTTTTTTTTTTTTTGAGACGGAGTTTCGGTCTTGTTACCCAGGCTGGAGTGGAATGGCGTGATCTCGGCTCACCGCAACCTCTGCCTCCTGGGTTCAGGCAATTCTCCTGCCTCAGCCTCCTGAGTAGCTGGGATTACAGGCGCGCGCCACCGTGCCCAGCTAATTTTTTGTATTTTGAGTAGAGACAGGGTTTCACCATGTTGACCAGGATGGTCTCGATCTCTTGACATCCTGATCCACCTACCTCAGCCTCCCAAAGTGCTGGGATTACAGGCTTGAGCCACCTGTATTGCGCCCGGCCTAATTTTGTATTATTAGTAGAGACAGGGTTTCTCCGTGTTGGTCAGACTGGTCTCGAACTCCCACCCTCAGGTGATCTGCCACCTCAGCCTCCCAAAGTGCTGGGATTACAGGCGTGAGCCACCGCGCCCGGCCCCTAATGACTTCTTATGTACCCACAGGAGTACCGTGAGCTCTTCTCATTGGCATACCATAGTATTACCATCTTTCACACGGAAACACTCAGAGACTCATAGACGAATGGGGGTGGGTGTTAATTACGGGAAAGTCAGGTTGCCTGAGGCAAATTCACTGCACAAAAATCAATACACATCTCCATCTTAGCGAAAACCAACTAAAAACACAGTAAAAATATTCATCCTTGGCAATGACCAAACTGTGCACTATTTAGACACTAACTTAGGAAAGCGCATGACTCCAGAGGCTATCAGGCAGGGGACAGGAGCAAGGACAGTGGCTTCTTGAGCAACTTTCACACATTCCCTACGCCTCGGTCTTCCCAGGAGAAAACTGGCCATGAGCAGTGGTGCCCTCTTCCCTGCCACCTGCCGTCCCACTTCTTTTCCCCATTTGCTGATTCTCCGTCTCCAATTCCTCTCCTCCCTGCCTCTCCGGAGCTCACCCTCGCCATGCTCTTGCCCCCACTCCCCATCCTTAGCTGCTCTTGTCAAGGCCCTGGTGACTGCCATGTGTCTTAGTGTCCATCCTCAGTTCCTGTCTTTCCTGACACACGTAATCATTTCCTCCGTTTTGAATCCTCTTCTTACCTAGTCTTGGGTATCCATCCCTTAGAAAATCCTGTTGGCTCTGCCTTCCAAATATACTCACATATGAACTGCTTTTTCCACTTTCCTAGGGACCTGTCTCTGGTGCAAGCAGCCACCACCTCTGGTGTGGAAGACTGCAGGTCCCCCCACTTCTGCCCTGCTCCCTCTCAGTCTCTCCCTATCATGCAGCTGGAGTGATCCAGTGAGGGCAGAGGGTGGCTCCCAAGCAGACCCAGGGGCTCTCCATCTTAGTCTGAGTAGCAGCTCCATTCCTTCAGGGGCCACAAGGTGCTACATGACCAGGCCTCACGACCTCTGTGACCTCTCCCCTGCTGTTCTCCCCCAACTTGCTCTGCAGCTCACACTGGCCTCCCACAGTCTCCCACCGTCTATACGCAGCCCAGTGTGCTCTGTCTCTGCGTGGAGAGACCCGAGCTCAGGTGGCTACAGGGCTGACTTTCTGGACTTCCTCAATCTTTATTTGTGAGGCCTTTCTTCAGCACCTGTTTAAAATGACAGCTGCTCCCCCGCAGCTTCCCAGGCCCCCTTGTCCTTCCCCCCTGATTTCCGCCGTGGCACTCATCTCCTTCTAAAGTTCCACAGAATCTCATCAATGTGGCAGCTGTGGGAGTGCACAGCTCCCACCCCTGCAGGGAGCACTATGGACCCACGGCTCCACTGTGGCAGCTCTGGATGCACCTATGTTCACGACAAAACCACACTCCTCACGGTGCTTCCTGGGCTGGGACTCCCTGAGGAGTAATGTTTCACCCAGGATGCCCTGTTGGCCTGGACAGACCTTTCTTGAAGCTGAGACCCTCCTACCTCTACCTCTTCCTGCCTTTTCTCTCTCACAGGTGTTGGACCTGCAGCATGGTCTGAAATCTCTCTTCACTCCTTCTCCAAGGAATCTGCATGTCCAACCCTGCCTGGTTTCTGCTCTTCAGTGAGTATGAGCCACACAGTTGATTATTATTATTGCTATTGCATTGTTCATGGTCTGTCTTGTCCTACTGGAGCATGAACTGGCCAGGGCCGAGGGCTCTGGATTTTTCCTGTGCTTTCTTGATGCCTGGAGCAGGGCCTGGCTCATAGCAGAGATGCAGTGAATCCGTGCTGAGTAAGTGTCCTACGTACTGAATCTGATGCTGCATCTTAAAAGCATGCCGCACAGTGCTGCACAAAGTAACCACATGTTCAGTGTTGGCCATATCTACACTGAAGAGAACAAGTCAAGTTTCCATTAAAGAAAGTTAAAATATTTAAGTACATAAAAATATAGACTGTGTTCTTGGGTAGGAGCACACTTTAACAGTATAAAGTATAGTCATATAAAATGTAAATGTCAGTGTCCAAAATTGTCTAAAAATTAAATGCAATTCCAATGGAAATTCTAGCTGGATTTTGAGACATTCATAAATTCATGCTAAAATTTTCTTGGATGAAAAAAGGCTCAGAAGTAGCCTAATTAACTGTGAAAAAACAGTGTACAGAGGAGAGACTTGACCTAGTAAATGTAGACTGCAAGACCCTAGTAAGTGATGGTCATAGTAACCTTTTAAAAGTATGGTGCTGGTGCAAAAACAGGCAATAGATCAACTGAACAGAGTAGAAAGCTCAGAGGGAGACCGCGTATACACAGAAACTCAGCATCACAAGTCAATGGGAAAAGGATGGATGTGGAATCGGTGGTTTCAGGAAAACAGAATCACTACATGAAGACAATGAGGGTGCATCTTTCTAGCACTATGTGCAGCAGGGGAGTCCTGGAAGGCTAGAGGCCTGTAAGTGGAAATGTAAATTCTAAAGCTCAGAGAAGCTCATGGAGGAGTACACTTCTGTGAGCTGAGAATAGAGAAGGATGTTTAAACAAGATTTCCCCATAAAACACGGATTTGGTAATATCAAAATCTAGGGTTTTTATTTACTAAAAACAAAATGGGCAAGTTAACACAGGGCAGATAGCTTAGGAGGTGATATTTACAATTTTCAAAACCAACAAGGGACTGATATTGGAAAAAACAGGGAAAGCCTGTAAATACCAAGAAAAGACAAAAAGAAATCAAACAGAGACATTGCATAGGACGTGAACAGGTGAGTCTCAGAAGAGAAAACCCAATGGCTAGCAAGCATATAAAGAGAAGGCTAAAGTCATGTTAGAGAAATGCAAATTAGAACAACGGTGAGACACCACTTCACACAGGTGTCAGACCCGCAAATTAGGATGCTGGGTGGCGCTGGGGACTAAGGCAGGCACAGGAACACAGGATTCCATGAGCTAAAGGTGGGTGCAGGTGGCACAGCCATGGCAGAAGACATCCTGGTGAGATTTATTCAGATTAAGAATAGGGAGCCAATGACCCAGAAACTTAGTATATGTTCAACGCAGGCCCATGAAGGGACGCATGGGAAGACGCTCACTGTAGCCTTACTCATGGCCATGCAATGCTGGGGGGATGAACAGGCATGATGTATTAGTCTGTTCTCACACTGCTATAAAGACATACCTGACACTGGGTAATTTATAAAGGAAAGATGTTTAACTCACTCACAGTTACACATGCCTGGGGAGGCCTCAGGGAAATTACAGTCATGGCAGAAGACAAAGGAGAAGCAGGCACCTCTTTACAGGGCAGCAGGATGGAGTAAGTGCAAGCAGGGGAAACACCAGATGCGTATAAAACCATCAGGTCTTGTGATAACTCACTCACTATCAGGAGAACAGCTTGAGGGAAACCATTCCCATGATCCAGTTCCTCTACCTGTTCCTGCCATCAACACATGGGGATTATGGGATGGGATTATGGGGATTACAGTTCAAGATGAGATTTTAGTTGGGGACACAGCCAGACCATATGAGACAATGCGTGGGTGTGTGGAATGCTCTGGAATGTTGCACAGTCCCTGGTTATAAGCAACGGAATGGTGAGCTGAGCGCAAGCTAACATGGAAAGATCTGAACTCATGAGGATGTTTGCTTCTGAGTGATGGGAGAGCGAGGGCAAAAAAAAGTAGAGAGACGCGCTAAAGATGAGCTGTGCCTTGAACTGAGAGTGGGGCCAACTGAACCCTGTGCACTTAAGGCTAACAAAAAGTACGTTAGTAATCCCAGCACTTTGGGAGGCCGAGGCAGGTGGATCACGAGGTCAAGAGATACAGACCATCCTGGCCAACATGGTAAAACCCGGTCTCTACCAAAAATACAAAAAATTAGCTGGTCATGGTGGTCTGTGCCTGTAATCCCAGCTACTCAGGAGGCTGAGGCAGGAGAATTGCTTGAACCCAGGAGGCGGAGGTTGCGGTGAGCCGAGATCGCGCCATTGCACTCTAGCCTGGGTAACAAGAGCGAAACTCTGTCCCCCCCCCCCAAAAAAATGTACGTTAAATAGCTGAGAATCACAGATCAATGGCATCACCTCCTATGATCAGGGTATGTAAGTTGCCTTCGTGGCTGGAGGCTGTCTTCTGTTCCACCCCATGCAGACCTGCTACCAGGCTTAACCTGAGTCTAGGTCCGGATAAAAGCCTGTACACAGAAAACTTCATGGGATCTCCTTGGAATCCATTAGCAGCAACTCACAGGGTCACAAAGTACCATGGATGAGAAATTTGGACACATGTCAATTTCCTGCCTAAGCCCATGTTCAGGGAATAAACTTCCTCTTTCTGATCCTCAAAAAACATAACAAGGACCAAACGCAGCGTGCCAACACAACACCAAGTGTCTCCACACAAAATCACAACCAGGTGAGTCAGCGACAACTTCACACAACTCCACAAGGGCCCATCTTCCCTCGAGAAGCCAGGACTGGACAGAGAAAGTACCCTGAGGCCTGCGCAGCTGGCAAATAGCTGACGTATTTTCAGACAGCACTGTCTCTTAAGGACCAAGACTATGATGATATCACACTAAATCAAGAAGAGAAAATAAGATCTTAAAAAACTACTCAAAATGTAGGTCAAATATACATGCCATGTGGGTGCCTCCAGAGATGGACAAATTGATCTTACTGGTGGGACTGTCATACCTTTAATTACATTTGCTTGTCTCAGCATCCACTCGCCCTAGAGACCCTCGTTGCCCTCAGCCAAGCAGGACTGGACAAACAGCCAATGGCCCTGGTTCCCCACTGGTCTCAGACAGAGCCTGCCCAGAATGTTATTTTCTCGGCTGTGTTTTCCAACCGTTGTTATGTTTGTCCTAAGGTCATAACTTTATTCTGCCTCATAATTTTCCAGTTCCAGGGGCTGCCCAAAACCTAACTATGTGACTGGGCAACATAGCAGGACTCCAACTCTGCAAAAAAATAAAAATATTAGCCAGGTGTGGTTGTGTGCCTGTAGTCCCAGCTGCTCCAGAGGCTGAGGTGGGAGGATCACTGGAGCCCAGGAGTTCAAGGCCACAGTGAACAATAATCATGCTATTGCACTCCAGCCTGGGCCACAGAGAAAGACCCGGTCCCAAAATTAATTAATTAATTAATTAATTAAAAATAAAAATGTTTTAGGGGTACAAAAATTCTTTTTAATCTTTTGATCCAAGGAAAGCAGCCCTAACCTTTTAAAATAAGTTCAAAATAGCATTTTTGCAAATTTGAGCGCTGTCTGATTTCTACTAAAGTTCCAGAGTCTTGGTGAACCACCCGTTCTTCTTAATCAAGTTATTACATACATAATTACTGAAATAACAGCTCTCAAAAATTAAAATTCACTTAACAAGAAAACGATATTGAACACAATGAATTCTTTCTCCTGTGACTCCAGAGCCATCTGAGGATATTTCGGTGCCTTGTCAAGATGTTAATTACAAAGCTGAGCAATGGTTGCTGAGTGCACTGCAGATTTTAAATGAGTTCGGGGAGCTTCTTGTGAAACCTGGCTGTCACTGTCTCATTCTGGAAGACGAGTGGATGAAAGCCAGCGGGCCGGGTGTGGTGGCTCACGCCTATAATTTTAGTACTTTGGGAGGCTGAGATGGGTGGATCACCTGAAGTCCGGAATTTGAGACCAGCCTGGACAACATGGCAAAACCCTGTCTCTACTAAAAATACAAAAATTAGCCAGGGGTGATGGTGGGCACCTGTAATCCCAGCTACTCAGGAGGCTGAGGCAGGAGAATTTCTTGAACCCGGGAGGCAGAGGTTGCAGTGAGCCAAGATTGTGCCACTATACTCCAGCCTGGGTGACAGAGTGACACTCTGTCTCAAAAAAAAAAAAAAGAACGAAAGAAAAGAACACTGGCAGCTCCCAGACATTGGCAGCCCCCTCCCAGGCCTGCCCTCCTCCCACAGCCCCCTTGCCTCCCTCCCAATTCTCAGCTTCAATGTCACCTCCCCAGAGAGACCTTCCCAGGGGCTGAGGGTGGGGAGATGCCCCTGTTAGCCTTTCCCTCAAAGCCCTACCGGGCCCTGTACTTTGCACACATGGCATTTAATGCAGTGGAAATCCTACACATGGGCGCGTGGCCTCCCATACCTGTGGCCACTCAGAGAAAAGGGAAAAGCTCTGGGGACCTGCCTCAAGCTCCCCCTCTCATGTGGAACCTGACCCTCCCCTGCAATGTCACACCTTGCTCCAGGAATAATTTTATGACAAAAACTTAAAATATTTTAAAAGAACCTACTTATTTGCAAGTTTTCTAGTGACCTCATGAGAAGATCAGTTTAGCAGCCTCTCACATTTTTCGTCTATGAGATTCACAGCCACATCACTGAGAAACATGTTAAGGAATATTTAACAGGTTATAGACTACAGCAATCCCACTTAAGACTACACAACACCAAGACAGTTTTCTATACAAATCAGGAAACTCTCCAGCTCTCACTGAAAATAATGCTAAGACAATTCAGAGTAAAAAAAGCCTCATGAGTTGTTTTTTTTCAAATGATTCAATTAAGCAAACTAAATCTCGAGACACGCACCTCCATGTCTCTTTGTGGCTGGAGGGGTTGAGAGGCACAGCTTCTAACCCTGACCCAGACCACCACTCCCGGGAGAGCTGATCGAAACTTTACCCACATCTTTTATAGTGTCTCCATGTCACACTTGGGGGAGGTAGGCCCACAGCCTGCATTTAACAAGTGGAAGCCATACACACTTGGGTGTGGAGCAGAAGGCCCCACAGCAGGAGCCAGGGCTCCCATCCCCTGGAACAGCCTCCTGCTGCTTCTGACCTAACCTCCCATTGTTGCTTCCATGAGGAGCTCCCTGGAAAAAGCTGAACCTGTAAGGGATTGGTTACAACTGTAGATTTGATTATATCGAACTTTAATAAGATTAAAAGGAATTCATTCTACATGTTATGATTTGTTTTCTGAGTTCATTGATAAAACATTGCATTAGTTTCCAAGGGCTGCCTTAACACGGTCTGCAAACTAGGTGATCTAAGACAGCAAAAGTGCATTGTCTTGCGTTCTGAAGGCTGAAAGCCTCAAATCAACATGTCTGCAGGCTGTGCTCCCCCTAAAACCTGCAGGAGAACCTTTCCTTGTCTCTTCTAGCGTCTGGTGTTGCTGGCGTCACGGGGCTTTCTCCCTGTGAGTCCGTATCTGTGTCTCTTCTAAGGATGCAAGCATGGTATTGAGTTTTAGTCATAAATACTCTTTGGACATTATTGAGTTTTTTTTTCAAAAGGAAATAGGTCAAAATCGTAATTGGATATAAAATACATAATGGGTTCATAATACTGGAAATAGACTAGATTTATACACTCCCTTTCTTCAGCACATTTATGTTTGATATTGAAGTAGAACTGTCTTGTACCTCAGTGTTTAATGACAACTGGTGTCTGGTATTCTATCTGGCACATGACAAAAACTAAATATCAATTGTTAATTGTTATTGATCAACCCCACATTATTGATGTGCATACATTTTGCAGTTATAAACATGAAATATACTTAATGTTTTTCAAAGATATGTATGGTTTTACGCCTAAATTTGTATTGCACTAGGATGATCTTATTAGAATACAACATGGATAATATTGTTTCAAAAAAAAGATTGCCTGGTAAAAAAAATTATAATTCAAATTCATTTTTAAAGTGTTGGCCATATTAACCAGTAAATAAAGACAAAATATTTTAAAAATCTAATTTAAAAATCATATGAGTTCTTTGGTTTTAGGCACAGTGGGGCAACGATTCATATCTTTCCTTTAAATTGGTCATTCTTGTTGACTGAAGTTAAAGGAAAATATCGTGGTAATATGTGCTAGTGCTTTCTTATAAATTCTTTAAAGCAGGAGTTCTCAACCCCTGGGCTATAAACTGGTACCAGCCCATGGCTGTTAGGAACCGGGCCGCACAGCAGGAGGTGAGTGGCCAGCGAGCAAAGCGTCATCTGTACTTGCAGCCACTCTCCACCACTTACATTGCCACCTGAGCTCCGCCTCCTGTCAGGTCAGCGGAAGTGTTAGATTCTCATGGGAACATAAACCCTACTGTGCATTCACATGGGAGGGATCTGGGTTGCCTGCTCCTTATGAGAATCTTGTTGAGATTCACTCAGGGTGGCTGGCAAAATACTAGGGAAATATTAGGGAAAGTTAGAAGATTATAGTCTCTTGGAAGGCAGGAAGGTTTTAATGGAACGAGTTGAAGGCAGCCAGTTCATTACGTTAGAATTTTAAGCCATAGGGCAAAAGACAGGACAATAAAGCTTTCCCAGTTAAGTATGATACTCCACATTCCTTTGTCTCTACTCTAACTGTTTACTCTTGTAAACTTTGTGCTGGATGGTCCTCTCAGGGAGAAGTCAAAGGGGAATTACCTGTTAATGGTGTTCACTCTGGGCCCCAGAACCTAAAGCTTTTATCATTTGTAAGACCACTCTTTTAACCATGTTAATTATCCACAAGCATGTTGATTTAGAACCTCTGTTATTAAATCTATCCTGAATAAATGTGAGGAGTTACAAGGAGTTACGGTAGGCTAGCTGCAACTGCCCATAAAAAGCAGCCAGCGACTATCCCTAGACCACCCAGATTAGTGTGTGTGAGTGTATTCATTCATCTGTTGGGGAATCAGGGTCTGTAGGATGGACCTTTGCAGGTGATGATCAAGGTCTCAGGTGTGACCCTAACATGACACCCACCACAGATCTAATGCCTGATGATCAGTCCCTGTTTCCCATCAGCCCCAGATGGGACAATCTAATTGCAGAAAAACAAGTCCAGGACTTACACTGATTGTAAATTATGGTGAGTTGTTTAATTACTTCATTATATATTACTGTGTAATGATAATGGACATAAAATACACATAAATGCAATGCACTTGAATCATCCCCAAACCACCCCTCTTTCAGCACACCTGGTGGGTGGAAAATTGTCTTCCACAAAACCTGTCCCTCGTGTCAAAAAGGTTGGGGACCACTGCTTTCAAGGTAGAAAAGTTTTACACTAGCTTTGGAAAAATTGTCTTCTGTGGTACAACAAAGAAAACAAGAGACACTCTAAGGGAAGTTCTGTGTCTTCTGAATGACCAGTTAAAGAAACCAATGAAAAACCACTTTTTATGGACATGAAACATGAATTTAAAAACTGTTCTGAAGTTGCCATCCACATAGTCTAGAAATTTTTTCATCTCTTCCATTTTCCACATTCTTCTCAATGTTGTATAAGCAGCAATGCCTTCGAGGCTCACTGAGGGATGTGGCACTACTAGACCTCAGATCCCTGCATGGGGAGGCTGCCTGCCACATGCTTCACTGTATGTGAGATGAGAAAAGAGTGGACATTTATTTCATCAAACTGCTGAGCTTTTTAGCCCGCTGTGACTTATAGTCACTAAAATAAAGCAATGCCTTTATAATTCAAATACTACTGACATCTAAATTCAGACTAATACACTCTACCAAAATTATATCATCTGGCCTATAACGTAAGACCTACAGACATCAACTAATTGAGGAAATAATCTGACATGCAAAAGGAAAAATTTCATGGAGAGATGACTTCCCCATTTCTTCTCCCCAGTATTCAGGGCCATTTAACTAATGGGGTAGGCATGTCAGGAAATAATGTGGCCCTGACATATGTTAGTGGCAATGGATTAAAGAGGAAGAGACAATAAAAGGAAAAATTTCAAAAGAATTGCAGGTTGAAAATGCACAGGATGAACACAGAAGGTTTGAGCTCGGGAGGGGAGCATTTCAGCACCGCGGACAGAGGTTTTTGCAGCTACCTACTTTTCCTTAGGTCTTCACCTCTACTAATTCATTCTACAAATGAAAGGAGTGAATTCAAACCAGAATGTAGCTCATAAAGAGTAGTAGCTGTGCTACTTGTTTCTACAGAGCATCAAACCTATAAGTGCATTCAGGGTTCTTATTTTAATGCTGTCGATGTTGGTACCTCTTCTGAAGATGACAAAAGTCAGTCAGTCCAAAAAATACAACCTAGTTTTTAAAACGTGAATGTGGATGACAGATGATTAAAACACTTTCACCAAGATTCTAAAAGGCAGGTAAGACTGGGTTTTGCTTTTAAAACCTTACATAAGCAAAATCCTGCTTTGGTTCTCCACAACAGAGCCTTCCTATGTACAACATATGCCACAGTCCTCAAAGGGTCCATGCTTTCTTAGCATGCCCAGGGTATTTACTTAAGGAATTTTTGAACTATGATCAGGCACAATGGCTTATGCCTGTAATCCTAGCACTTTGGGAGGCCGAGGTGGGTGGATCACCTTATGTCAGGAGTTCAAGACGAGCCTGGCCAACATGGTGAAACCGTGTCTCTACTGAAAATACCAAAATAATAATAATAATAATGGTGTGGTGGCACACACCTGTAATCCCAGCTACTTGGAAGGCTGAGTCAGGAGAATCGCTTGAACCCAGGAGATGGAGGTTGTCATGAGTTGAGATTGCACCACTGCACTCCAGCCTGGGTGACACAGCAAGATGCCATCTCAAAAAAAAAAAAAGGAATTATTGACCATAACTAAATTGGAAGATGTTAGTAACACCTTCCCCAATTAATGGATCTTTGAAAAAATATGGAAGTAGATATAGAATGACTCAGTTATTACAAGACATTTTAAATAGTGCTTCTTATATGTGTTACTCCATAGAAATTATTTAAAAATCAGAGTCAAACTCACTCTCAAGAGATTGTTGTCGACTGGTTAGGTTGGAAAGAAGCAAATGTTTATATTTCTTTCTTTTTTTTTTTTTGAGACGGAGTTTCACTGTTGTTACCCAGACTTGAGTGCAATGGCGCAATCTCGGCTCACCGCAACCTCTGCCTTCTGGGTTCAAGCAATTCTTCTGCCTCAGCCTCCCGAGTAGCTGGGACTACAGGCACGCACCACCATGCCAAGCTAATTTTTGTAATTTTAGTAGAGACGGGGTTTCACCTTGTTGACCAGGATGGTCTCGATCTGTTGACCTCGTGATCCACCCGCCTCGGCCTCCCAAAGTGCTGGGATTACAGGCTTGAGCCACCATGCCCAGCAAATGTTTATATTTCTTACACACTCATATGCATCTCTCCTAAGACAGGGGAATTGTTCAAAAGAACAATAGGTATTGCTCCACAGAGCACTGTCCCTTGCTCCACAGAGCACCATCCCCTGCTCTACAGAGCACTGTCCCAAATGCTTGGGTTGAAACATGGCCTCTCACTCCAAGCCCAAGCCCAAAACATAGACACATTTCTGGAGGCTTTCCCAGATGATGCTGTGGTCACCTAAAACCATGATTCAAACAGAGAAGGAAGATTCTGGTTTTGTACAGAAATGGGATTAAATGTGTGTGCCTTTCAGAGTAAAGTGTGAAAAGGAATAGAGAAAAAATATATTTCATTGTATTGGCCTCTAATACAAATCAGAAATCAGACCTGAAGGCCAAAAAGTGACATTATTCCTTCCCCCAGTCCTCTCCCTTAGCAATGATTAAAGCAGTCACTTGAAAATGTTACCAGGAGACAGGGATATTCCCCAGCCACAAAACTCAAGACTCCTTATGGTGCCTTAGTTTAGCAATGATGTGTATTATGCATAGACCACTGCTGTACGGTCCGCTGGGGAACACACATAACTCAAACAAAACGCACACATGCATGTAAACACACACACACACCATAAACCATGAAATGGTGGATCAGAAACACAGACCTCTCCATGTACGTTTTAAAAACTGCTAGATACTATGACTCCTTTCATATCTGCTGAGATTGTACCTGCAAGTCACTTTTTCCTCCAGTGTTTTAAACTGTTAAAAAACCTACGGAAAGCTTGAAGGAACAGCACAAGGAACACACACATGATCTTCACTCTGCTGCCCCAGTTGTTACAATTGTGCATTACTTTTTATCTTTCTGGATGTTATTATATACCACTTTTTTGGCCAAACTATTTTTTTTTCTTGAGATGGAGTCTTGCTCTGTCACCCAGGCTGGAGTGCAGTGGCATGATCTTTGACTCATCGCAACCTCTGCCTCCTGGGTTCAAGCGATGCTTTCATCTCAGCCTCCTGAGTAGCTAGGATTACAGGTACCCACCACTATGCCCAGCTGTTTTTCTTGTCTTTTAGTAGAGATGGGTTTTCACCATGTTGCCCAAGCTGGTCTTGAACTCCTGAGCTCAGGCAGTCCACCCACCTTGGCCTCCCAAAGTGCTAACATTATAGGCCTGAGCCACTGTGCCCGGCCCTGCCAAACCTTTCTAAGTAACTTGCAAATATCTTGATATTTCATCTCTGAATGTTTCAGCATGTTTCTCTTTAGAACTGGGATATTCTCCATGACCACAATAATATTGTTGTGCTCTGTACAGTTGATATTGAAATTATCTCTGAGAAAGTCTTTGTAGTTCTTTAATCCAGAACCAAGTCATGGATTGATTACACTGCATTTCATTGTGATGTCTCTGTAGTCCCTGATGCAGAATTTCTTTCCTCCCTTTTATCTCTGAAGAGTCCAGGCTAATTGCATTGTAAATTTTCGACAACCTGAATTTTTTCTATCTCCTCATGTTAGAATCAGATTAAAGCTTTTTGACAAGACAGCTGCATCTATGTCACCAAGCATTTTTCTTTGCAGCACATTAGCTGGCAGGCCCATCCCTCATGAAGCTGTGTTTCATCTGATTAAGGTGGTGTCTGCCAGACCTTTCCATTGAAAAGGTCCCTTTCTATGTCTCAGAAGTAAGTGATTCAGGACGTGATGCTTTCCGGCTGCACAGTCATCCCCTTCCCCAGTTTCGGCCTCCATTCAGAAATCCTTGCCTATACTTGTTATTAAAATGGAGGTTGAAACAGGGATTTTATAATTCCATCATGCCTTTGTCACAGTAAATCCATCAATTATTTTTTAGTCAAGATGTTACAATCCAATGCCATCATTATTCTTCTGAGTATGCTGTTTTAAAAAACGTGGTCATAGGTGCCTCTTTGAACCAGTGACTGTGTCCCATCCACGTGTTCCCATTGATAACTAGACATGCCCTTATTTCCTGGACCAACAGAATACTCCAGGCTCATCTTGTATGTTGCCTGCTCCAGACCTGGAAACAGCTACTGTTCCAAGGATGCTTCCTAGCTCCCTTCATCGGGGAGTGCGACTTACAAACCACGCTCGGCATGCAGGTTTTCTTATCACTACGGAGGTGGCAGCCTTTGAAACCCCTTCCGTGGACAGAGCTGGGAATTTCTGGGGTTTAGCACATGAACACACCACTCAGAAGCCCCAAACATCATTTAAGGTGCCCTCTGAGGAGTCTTCAGGCCAACCTTCGCTTTCCCACCCCACTGGTACTCATTCCCTATAAAAGGGGTCTCCATTCTCTTCCGAGAAATTCCATCTGTGAGTTGGTTTTTTTGTTTGTTTATTTTGTTTTGTTTTTACAAGGTAAGCAAATACATATTTATTGTTACTTCCCCTCACTTCTTACATGAAAGGTAGCATTACGTATATTTGTATACATAATGTATATATGTATATATGTATTATGTATATATGTAAATATATATATATACATATACACAGTTGTACCTTGGTGTCTGTTGGGGATTGGTTCCAGGACGTGTCCCTTCCCAACCTCATATACCCAAATCTGCAACTTATCAAGTCCCAAGTCCCTCAGTCGGTCCTGTAGGACCCACGAATGCAGAAAGTCAGCCCTACAGGCAGGTTTTGCATCCCGCCAAGTACTGTGTTTTCCATCAGCATTTGTAAGTGAGCTCAGGTGGTTCAAACTTATGCTGTTCAAGGGTCAAGTGTATAAATACAGGGCACGCTATGGGTACACTACACTTCCTGAATAGTCTTTTGGTAAAAATCTTAAAAGTAAATCCTGGGAATTGCCTGATATTTTGCAGAGATTGTGCTCATTCTGTCCAGGGCTGGGCAGTGCCCCACGAGTAGATATTCTGTAGTTTGTTCAATGAGTCTCCCGTGGGCAGCACTTACATTGTTTTCAATAACTGGCTGTACAAATAATGCTGCAAGGAATGATCTTGTATCTGCTGAATTTACGAAGGTGAGTCTCAAGGGTAAATTACTAGAAATGGGATTTCTGGGTTAAAGGGTAAATGCATTAAAAATATTCCTATTAGGCTGATTTTCCTACTCAAGAGTTTTTCCACTTTTCTGCCCCAAGGGAACAGAGCATGGACACAAGCTTCTGAACTCCTGCAAATCTGAGGTGAAGGGGGATAGTCGGAACCCTTTTCAGGGCATTTTGTTTCCATGACTACGTTTAAGGTTCTTTCCATGGGCTAGCTGCACATACCTCTCTTTCATCCAGAGGACATGTACATATAGTTGGATAAAACCCCTGCTTCGACTTGTCCCCTAAGCTCAGAGCAACTACCAGATTTCTTCATATGCTGTTATCTGTGCAGCTAAAACTGCCCCACCCACCAGCCTCCCATGTCTGTCCAACTCCTAACCAGCCACAGAACCCCACTTGAATGCCCCTTTCTCCTTAAAGGTTTCCAGACTTCCTTCCTCCACCTCAACCTCAGATTAAGTGCCTCTCACCTGGGTCTCAAATTATCTGGTTCAATCTTGGTTAAAATTCTGTTTAGATGAGTGGGTTGTGTCAGTGGGATTTAATGAGAAGTCTTGTGTGAAGGTCGTTGCCTTGGGGATATAAAGGCTTTGGTGGGTGGAAAAAACAGACTAGGTTAGAAAACGTTTACATGCCTGGTACCATACAATTTAAAGTAATTGCTCTATTCTGTTACTGTAAAGTTGAGCTACTGTGCAGATCTTTCCACTGTAAAGAACAAAAGACTTTCTTATAATACTGGAAGGTTTGTTCCAACGATTCCAATAAAAGCCAACTTGTGACTTTGATTTTTATATATATAGGAATATAACATACGCATTTCTCCATACGTGTCATAGAGAATTGTGCTCATTATGTTTTAAACTGCATTTGTCATAAGACAGTAAATTGCCTCCTTAACAAAGAGCAATTAACCCACTTATAATGACCTCAATTATTTTGTTCAATTATAATTAACCAATTACTGTGTTCAGACTGCACTGTTACTCATTTAGGAGCGTTCTGTAAAATCACTCCTCCTCGCCTAAGTTCCCTGCAAGTAAAAATGAACAGGTATCTCTCACAGATGAATTTTTAAACAAGGCATGAAATAGCATTTTTTACAGGGAGCCAAGGGCAGGGACAAGCAGGTGTCCTGGAATGATGGGTCCAGGGCTACAGAGATTTGGATATTGACTTAGGAAACCATATGTTGTATCACAGGCTAGTAAAGCGAGCACATAGGAATTATAAGCTTTTAATTAGGATAATATTGTATAAATGTAAAACAAATATGGCAAATTTAAAGTGTTATTTCAAATTGGTTAGTGGCTTTAGTTTTAAAATATAGAGGTGATCGGGTAATACTGAGACAAGCATTTCTCTTTTTTTCCAGCAGACACACCCCAGGGGTGAGAAATCGCATCTGTAGACCGCAGGTTCCCTGGAACATCCCACAGATGAAACACACTGGAATGTGAGTGAGCTAGGAGTGCCTTCTGTTACACAGATGACACAGAATCCATCCTGAATCAAAACAAAGGAACTGATTTACAGATCTGAGATTAACACTAAACACCTGCCTCTCAGTTAGGGTAGAGGAACTGCTGCTCTCTGTGTCTGGCTGGGAGCTGCCACCCAGGCCGGGCCCCACATAGGAAGTGACCATATACCTGTCACCACCTTTTATAAATCCTTCAAATGACTCAGCACGTTGAATGTTGCAACAGTTCTCTCTCTGTGTCTCCTTGCAAACCAGGAACGAGCATGTCACACCAACTCCAGGAACAGAGAGCGCTTGCTGGGGCTGCGTGGTTTCCTTCTCAGGCTGCAGCGGCAGACAGGAGCCCAGGCGTGGGCTGTGGTACTGATGAGGGAGTTGATGGGTGTGATCCTTGTACTACCTCAGACAATCAATTACCTGCTATTTCCTCAGGAAAACACGACACGGGCTGAGGCAGAAAAATCAGGCACATGCTTGGCCCAACTCAGTGTTCAGCCTTTCCTGCTGCATCCTCCTGTGATCTGGACATTTAAGCAAACTGGTGCAGGCATGGCTGGGCATTGAGTCAGAATCAGCCCTCGATTCCCTCTAGGGAGGGGCCTGGCTGTCCTCTTCGGGTGGCTTAGCAGCCCACACGCGTGGGATTGCAGAGTGGAGGGGCAGAGAGGAAGGCAGAAACACAGGAGAGCGTGCTACCTCTTCTTTCAGAAATCCCGGCTTCTCCCATAAAGGCTGCAGTCAGGGCTCCGTCCTTAGCCCAGCACGGAACTGCCCCGTCCATGTGCCTCCTCTGTGTGGGCGTGGTGGGCAGCCCTCCTCCCAGCTGTAACCACCTCTGCTCCCATGGGTTTCCATCAGTTGTGCCCTTTTCAGTATTGCTGTGCCCCAGATTTTCACTTGGAGCCCTCATCCCCTTGTAATCTATAGCCTCTTCCAAGACAAACTTCCCTTCACTTTAAAAACCATGTTTGCTGAGGATGCCCAAAAGGAAGGCCCTGACCCTTCTGTGGCCTCCCTCCTAAGGCCACCTACATGCCTCTGACTTGTTTATGAGCAGGCATACTCAAGTTAACATTGCTGTGTTCTCCCCTCTTCCCCTTCACAGTTAACGGCATACCCAGCTGTGAGGCTGAACTCTTGGGCACCACAGTGAATCCCTCTCCTTCAGCCTCCATATCAAATGCACTGGCAAGTCTGACAACCCTGAGCCACAGACGCACCCAGACCCTGCCCCTCCACCTCTGTCACCACGGACCCTGCTGGCGCCACCACTGTCCCTCCTGGAGCTGGTCTCTAGCCCCTGCCCTGTCAGTCTTGCCCCTGCAGAATAGCTGCAGCAGATTTTAAAGTAAAACTGGGCCAGGCGCGGTGGCTCACGCCTGTAATGCCAGCACTTTGGGAGGCCGAGGCGGGTGGATCACGAGGTCAAGAGATCAAGACCATCCTGGTCAACATAGTGAAACCCCGTCTCTACTAAAAAAATAACAAAAAACTTAGCTGGGCATGGTGGCACGTGCCTGTAATCCCAGATACTCAGGAGGCTGAGGCGGGAGAATTGCCTGATCCCAGGAGGTGGAGGTTGCGGTGAGCCGAGATCGCACCATTGCACTCTAGCCTGGGTAACAAGAGCAAAACTCCGTCTCAAAATAAATAAATAAATAAATAAATAAAGTAAAACTGACTCTCGCAGTCCTATGCTGGACACTGCCAAGGGCTTTATGGGCTGGACGTGTCCCTGTAAACTTACTGAGTTCAAGTCCTGACTCCCAGTGCCTCAGAATGAGCCTGTGTCTGAAGATAAGGCCTTCTAAGATAAATCAGCTAAGATGAGGCCACAGGGCGAACCCTAAACCAGTCTGACTAGTGTCCTCATAAAAAGAGGAGATTAGGACACAGGAAGACACCTGGCTTTGTTTGCTCAGTGGGACAACCGCGTAAGGATGCAGCAAGAGGGCACCCCTGCAGGCCGAAGAGAGGTGGTTGGGAACCCATCCTGTGGATGCCTTGACTCTCGATTTCCAGCCTCTGGACCTGTGAGGAAGTAACTTTCAGTTGCGAAAGCTGCTCCATCTGTGGTCACTGTCAGGGCAGCCCTAGACACGGACGCAAATGGCTTCTAGCTACACAGAGAGTCCATCCCATTCCCTGCCTGGCCCACCACCTCCCACTACCCAATCCAGCTCACGGATTCTTTATGTGTCTGTCTCCATCCAGCAGAAAATCAGCACAAAGACGTGGATTTATCTGCCCTGTTCACACAAAAGTCCATCCCCTAAAGCAGTGCCTTGCACATAGGGGCTCAGCATGTATTTTCCAGTGAATGAATGAATGCAATCCCATGTGGCCAGATCTTAGGACTTTCCATAAAGATCCATGTAAGTGAATTTTAGTACAGAATGTTATGGTTCCACAGTCATAACTCTCTCCTGGTTGGATAAGTTTCTTTCAAGGAAGTATTTCAGCTCATCAGTGAAGAGAAGAAGTGCTGGAATGAGGGTACGGCTCTTCGATCACTCCTAGGGAGTCAGTGGATCTAGGTGAATTACCAATACAGAAGACAGAGACACCCGGACATCTAAAGGGCAGACGGCCCCAACTGAATATCAGCGAGACTCTAGTTCCAACTGACAAAAGACAGGAGCTGCATGGATAGAGGACCATGTTCAAGGACACAAGGAGGAGGCAGGCAGAAAGATCCAGAATGCCCGAAACATGGCCGGACAATGGTCCAGGTCCTTCAGCAAGGCAAGAAATGTGCCAGATGTGGAAGGAGACCACGTATGAAATGAGACTTCAGATGTGTCAACCAACCACAGGATATGAGTGTCACTTAGAGCCTGACTGAAACGAATATTAAAGATCAGATGACCAGAGAAAGCCAAAGGCCTGACACTTATCTTAAAAAATTACTATTAAATCATTATGCACTATATTGGTTTTGCAGTGTGTGTGTGTGTGTGTGTGTGTGTGTGTCTGTGTGTGTGTGTCTGTGTAAAGGGTGACCTTATCTTTAGAGACACTTCTGGAAATAGTTGTAGCTGAAATAATGTGATAATAAACTTCTTCAAAGATAATCTGGTGATTGTGGGCTTAGGGGAAGAGATGGAGTTTAAAGTGGAACAACACTTTCTCTGAGTGATACTTGCTACACTATGGGAGCAAGAAAGTCCCTCAGCTTCTGCAATTGCTCAAAATGTTCCAAAATAAAAGCAGAAACTACGCAGCACAATAAAACATGACAGGCATTTCACAGGAGAGGAATCGGATATGGCCACTAAAAATGTAGAGATGTGGACCTTATTTGATGAGGGAAGTTCAATTTATCCCCATTCAACTGGCAAGAAGTTAAAAAGTCTCATGACACCACTTGGTAGGGAAGATGTAGCACTTCTCTAGTACGTGGGATTGTGTGCTCATGTTCTGCCGTTGGGATATAAACGTGCACAAGCAATCTGGAAAAAAGCTTGGCACGTTCTCCTTGAGTGTTGATGCTCTCCATGTGAATTCCATTCAATAAATCCACACAATGATTCCATAATTCTATCTCCGGTTGGCTGTGTATGTGCATGTGTGATGTGTATGTACTTGTTTATATGTGTATACCCAGGTAAATATACGTTTGTGTGTGCATATGTGTATGTGTACACACATCTCTTTGCACCCAGGAGAAACTCCTGCACATGCACCCAAGGTATCATGTATAAGGAAGTCATAGCAAATAAATGAATGAAGGAGAAAGTAAAGGAGGGCTGTCCACAGAGCGGCGGTGGAGGTGTGGTATGGACCAACCAGCACTGGACCTGGTATAATTCTCTGCCCGAGGGCCACCAATGTACAGAGCAGCTGCCGTGAGTGACGACTCTCCAGACAGCAGCCCATCCCCTGGGTGCCCAGCGCTGCCTCAGCAGGTGGCACCTGCTGGGGTTTGCACTCTGCAAGATGACTGGGGGACACGCTCCCCAACTTCTCTGTGGCAGTTTTCACTTAAAAGGAAACTTGAATATTTAATCTGGCCCTAAGTCAAATCCTTCTGTGCTGGCGTGTGTGTGTGTGTGTGTGTGTGTGTGTGTGTATGTGTGTGTCTATGTGGGCGTGTATGTGTGTATGTGTGTCCATATGTATGCCTGTGTGTGTCTGTATGTGTATCTCTGTGTGTCTGTGTGTCAATATGTGTGTGTCTGTGTGTGTATGTATGTGTATCTTTGTGTGTATGTATGTGTATGTGTCTGTGTGCATGTCTGTCTGTGTGTATCTGTGTGTGTATCTGTATGTATGTCAGTGTTTATGTGAGAGTGTGCGTGTGTATTTGTGTGTGTGAACCTTGTGAAAAGAGGCAATCACATCAGGACAGTTGCAGGCCACAGAATCCTGTGCTTCACCCTGTCCAGGGTGTTAATCTGGAGCTGTGAGTGGGCCCCCTAGGGAGCTGCCTTCCCATCCGTTTTCTACCTCCACCCACACGGCAGTGTTGCAGAGTGGTTCTTCCACCATTGAATGGCAGGGCCTCTAAAAACCCTTTTACAAATGTTGCTCTCTTGCTCAGGAATCCATTTCAAAGCCAGAGCAGCGCAGACTCACTACAAATGGAGGCTCTGAGCTGAGGGGGCGCTGGATGCTGAGGGGAGGTGGCACACGGGAGGGACTCCATGAGTCCCGAGAACAAAAGGCAGGGCTGATGGTGCCATGACACTGGGAATCCAAGGAGCCCACGGCTGTGAGGGGAAGCTAACTTTTCCAAAGAGAATAACTTTGACCTCTCATTCCCAGGTAACGCCGTGGAGGAGGAGTGTGGGCTTAGGGGAAGAGGTGGAATTTAGGTGGAATATGGCGGAGGAGGACCCCTGGGCAGGGCCGCTTCCCTTGACACCACCCAGATCCTGGCAAATTGTTACAGTCGCTTCAGGGTGCTACTTAATAATACCCTAGACTGGGTGGTCTGTAAACAGCAGAAATGTATTGGTCCCAGGTCTGGAGGCTGGAATTCCAAGGTCAAGGCACTAGCAGACTCAGTGTTGGGTGAGAACCCGCTTCCTAGTACACAGACAGCACCTTCTCTCCGTGTCCCCATGGTGGGAGGGGCAAGGGAGCTCTCTGTGGTCTCCTTTCTAAGGGCACTAATCCCGTTCATGAGGCTCCACCCGCACGATCCCATCATCACTCAAGGCCCCACATCCCAGTACCACCACCTTGAAGGTTAGGATTTCAACACGATTCTGAGAGAGACACAAGCATTCAGACCACAGCACAGATGAAGTGTCTACAGCGGGAAGGAAGAGATTCCTCTGGCCGGCGCTCACCCGAGTTCCTGCCTTCCACAGCAACAATTGTGAGTAGAAAGGAAAGAAAATTGGGTCAAATTAACCTGAAAGAATGAACCAAGGTAAGCACAACGAGTCATTAAAAAATACTTCAGGCATAAATAGATGCTCTCTTTTGGCCAATTTCCCAGGCTGTGGATAATGGAAATGTTGTAAGCAGCTGGAAACATCAAAGCATATGACGTAATTTTTTCACGTTTTTCTTTGTCCTCCCATTAAAGTCTAAGTTCATATGTAGCTTATATTTTATAGTTAAAAATTGATAGGAAGTTTTTCATTTGTTCTGAGAAAGCGGAAAAGTAGAAAGACATGTTTCTCATTTCTACATCTTAGTCGTGTTTAAAATATTCACTTCTCTCACACAGAATCAATGGAAAGAGCTCTTTTCTTGTCCCTAGGACGTCCTGAGCATTTTGCTGACACTGCAGGACTGGAGAAGTGTGGGCCACATCCCAGATGCCCCAAGTCGGGTTCGAGTCGTCCACGGCTCTGCCTGGTATGTGTGCAATTCGAGGAAGAATCTCCCACACTCCTTGCAGGCAACTCTGAGATCGGCTCTTACGAAAGATTAGTTGGGTAAATCACTGTTACAAAGGATTGCCAGAAGGATTTTCTACAGAGTATAAAACTGTCCCCTGAATCAAAGCTAGGGTTATCACAGCTAGGGTACCACATTGCCTCACATCCCATAATACTGTCTTCATTGACCTCAATTTTGCCACTATACTCTCTGATTACATTTACGGGCCCTATACGAGGGACGTATATGAAATTCAACACTAGATTTATTATGAGGCTTGGTTTACTGGATTATTCAGGGTACTCTTGACAGGAAGATACAGGAATAATTAACCTCAGACCACAGTGCTCAGAAAGGCTGTATTCCTGGAGCACTCTTGTGTTTTAATGTTCTATGAATTATATAACTGATCACGTTTCTCCTTTTACTTAGGCCTCTAGAGAGCTCAGGGTTGAAACCTACCTTTAACACAGAAGCCGAGAGTAGAACGGTGGTTGCTAGGGGCAGGGAGGTGGGGGCACGGGGAGACCTGGGTCAAAAAGCATGAAGTTTTAATTGTGTAGGATAAGTTATAAAGGTTGTTAAAGTTGTCAGAATCAAAATGGAGTCACTAAAGTTAAGAAAACCCTGACAAATAGAGCTGGGGAAGGCCAGGAAGAAAAGGTTCTCAGGCTTGTATACCTGATAACGAAAAGGACTTTACAAAAACCACAACCTCGCATAAAGGCCATGACAATTTTATACAAAAAAAAATATTTCTGGAAGGACACCTGCCCCAAAACTCCCTGTCCAACCTCAGACTGGGGTCACTCTTGTTATTGATCTTGTGGCCAAGAACGATTATTGCAAAACAATTATGTAATCCTCCTCGTTGTTTTTCTTGAAAAACCTCTGCCTTTATCTCCTGAATATACACATGGTTTACTACGGCATACGTATTCCCATTGCAATGCTCTATTCCCAAATAAACACGTTCTTTTAGAGAGCCACTATCTGTCATCAAGGCTGGCGACATCTAACGCACAGCATGGGGACCACGGTTACTAATATTCTATCGCATACCGAAAACTTGCTGAGAGTCCATCTCAAGTGCTCACACCACCAAAAACAAGGTAACTGCGTGAAGAGATGGAGAAGTGAATTGGCGTCTGTCGTAATCAGACCATGATGCACATGAACATCAAAACTTTACTGTGTATCTTAAATATAACAATTTCAATACAAAATGTGAAAGCAAATGGTAAGGTTAGGCTGTGCACTTTAATCTTGTTTTACGCTCTGCCTTCATTGTTCTGTCCCCTTAGTCTGGTTTTTAGTTTCAGTCTATTACATGAGAAGCATTTTTAATTAATAAGGTGCCTCAACTTCCTCTTGGAATGTAGACTGGCCGTAAACATACATCTGTAAAAATGCATATATTCTGTCAATTTGCCACATCAAACCACAGAAACATGCTGGGGGCAAAAGTAAGCACAAACCCATGAATGAGATCTCGTGAAGGAGACAGTTACACCTCGGGCTGGCATGGGGCATGGGCATCCCACCTGTTCCCTCCCGGCTTTAGCACAGTGCTGTGGCCTCAGGGAGTCCTCTGACGGCCACAAAGTGGGCACAGAATCAGAGCCCAATGGTCAGAATGGCCGAGAAGGTGACCCTGTCACCTGCAGAGCCTCTACTGAAAGACTTGCCCTCCATTCCCCTTCCTCCCCAACTCCACAGCCCCTACCTTCCTGTGAGGACACAATTCATACATGACTGCCACGCCACAGTCCCCAGTGCTACATGACAAGCCACGTTGACTCATGCCATAGCTGCCCTTTCCCTTACCCTTCCTCGTGGAAATCTTTTGCTCTTAATATTTCTAGGGTAGAAGTAGAGCAAGTACTTTATCTATGGGAATAAATGTGTCACATAAAAATCTAACAAAGCTTGAGATATAAATGAATTCAATGTGCCTTAAAAATGGTATCATTGACCCATCAAACGGTCTTCTGAAAACTGGCTATCAACATGCAGAGAATACAGCTGGACATACCATATACGCAGATCGACTAAAGATATATGAAAGATCTAAATGGAAGACCTACAACTGTAACACTTTTAGAAGAAAGGAGAAAGCTTTCATTACATTGGGTTGGGTAATGATTTCCTGCATGTGATATCGAAGGCATGGGCAACGAAAGAAAAAAAGAACAGATAAATCCAACGCCATCGAAATGTAAAATTTTGTATGTCAAAGGATACGACCAACAGGATGAAAAGACAACCCACAGAATGGGAGAAAATATTTGAAAATCGAGGAACGAGCCAAGATGGCCGATCGCTAACATCTCGGGATTGCAGCTCGCAGTTAAAGCTCATAGGACTAGAGGACGCCACACTTTCAGACAAATTCTGGTCACAGAAGATCCCCAGTGGAGGAGCCATGCAGGGCAGTAGTTTCGCCGGCACCTCCGCACGGCAGCTCTC